>JBBBDQ010001588.1:1202500-1747500 GCA_037127315.1 Ascarosepion bandense | reverse complement strand
CTACAGATCACCACTATTGCAGGGTTTGGCTTTTTAAATATTTTCCATGTCACGTGAGGGTTTCTGCCATTCTTTTCTTTTCATTTTCATAGATAGTATTGGCTAGTGTAGTGCTATTTTTTAAGTTTTTATAGTTTGAATGTGAATTTGTGATTATCCTAAGTATATTATATCTTTTACTTCTGCTGTAGATGATGCCTTCAGTTTTACAAACTCCTTCAAGCAGATATTTCTTTTTATCTCTGCAGTTACATTTTTCATTAACATTATTCTGTCATACATAATTTTTTAAATTTTTGTTATTTTGTCTCTTTATGTGATTTTCTAAATTGAAAGTACAGCTGAAACTTAATTTAACTACCTTTCTGTTAAATAGTTTGTGTAGCTCAGAGCTTTTGGAGAAGTGTTTGCTAAGTAGTGAAAAAATATTTTCTATATTTTAAACTTTACTTCTAAATTAAAAGGTGGGTTAAATCAGATGATATTACATTTTCTGATATTATTCTTTTTTTATTTATTTTATCTGAAGTTTAGACTCTAATTTGATGTTATGTCCATTTTCTTGTAAAGCTTTTTCAGATTTTTTTCCTCTCAAAGACTGTTTTATGAGAAGAATTTTTTTAAATATTTAAAAACAGCACCAAACTAGCCAAATATGTATGGAAATTAAAAGAAAAGAATGATGGAAATTCCCACATGATGTGGAAAATATTTAAAAAAAGACAAATCCTGCAATGGTGGTGATATTTGAATACAAAATAATGTCCAGATGTAGACACAATAGAAAATATTTTCTAGGCTTGTACAAACCAGGTTGAAAGAATTCTCAATAATAAACCACTTCATTACTTTGAACTTCCAGTTATGAAATGACTAGCAGTATAGCCCGGCGTTGCTCTGGTGTAATGAAAGCTTTAAAACTAATCCATGGTGCTGGAGCTCAGACTCTGCCTGAAGAATATTTGAAATAATAAAATAATTGCGATATTTTACCAATCACACCTAGTATATATATATATATATATATATATTTTAATTCAGATACTTTAATCCAAGCGAAAAAAGCAGGAAGGTAAATTCCAAAAACCCAATCCTAATTAATATTAAAAATTTTATTTTAATATTAAAAAATGATACAGGAAGAGAGCTCCATGTAATAAAATATTACAGAGCAAATAAATAAAATAAAGGATTTTTCTGTTGCTGTTGCTGAGGTGATGTGTTCTCCCCCATGGGGATTATATATCGAAATGATCATCCGACATCATTGAATTAATCCTTTTTTAATTTATATATATATATATATATATATATATATATATATATATACTAGCAGTATAGCCCGGCGTTGCTCGGGTGTAATGAAAGCTTTAAAACTAATCCATGGTCCTGGAGCTCAGACTATTTGGATGTTGGCATAAAAAACTAAAAAGTAATAATTGTTTCCAGTTAAAGCGGAAACCGTAGACTGAAAGAAAAATGAATGGATGTAAGTCAAATTTTGATTTCCTGGTATCGATATCAAATAAGTTTTTTTCATCGTAAACTGAATTTTGAAGGCTAAATAAGTCCTCTGAGTAAATGGTATCATGGCTGAGACTAAGAACTACAATTATACCTACTTAGAGCCAAACCCGAAGCAAAAACTAAAATAAAAGGGCTGAAAAAATAATAGACATACAGGCAGATAAACAAACACACACACAAACATCTTGCCTTTTATATATATATATTATCAATTTTCTGCACTATTGTAAGAACTGCAAACTTGAAACCTCTGAATATCGTTTCTTATGTCTTTGTCTATGAGTGTTTCAAATTTGATAAAAATCGGACCATTGCTTCTATAACCCAATATTTTCGATTATCGATATTTATCGGGGTACCCTGACACAAAACCTAGCTAAGAACACTCACAGATGCTCATAGTACAACTGTGTAAATTTTCAAGAAAACCGGTTCAGCCGTTTCAGAGTCCATAGGTAACAGACAGACACACACACACACACAGACAAAGTTCCATTTATAAATAAGTTTAGATTTATATATATATATATATATGTAAAAATGTTACGGAAATTAACAAATTTTAACGAAACTTGGTTATAAGCAACTGACAATCTGGATAGCACACAATTTCTTAATAAAAATTTATCGTAAATAACCAAGCCGTAGATATAAATATAAAAAATATAAAAATACTGTTTAAAATACTGTTTAATTAAAAACAGAATATCTACTTAAATATGAGTATCGGTAAAAATAATGTTCAAAATAATATATATATATATATTACAAAAATGTAGAACAGGTACATTAAAATCCATTGTTCAAGCATTTACTTTTATAAAGTACATATATATATAATTTTTTCACAAAGAATATATCTTACACATTTATAGGTCTACCATTCGTCAATAGATTAAATACTATTGTCACGTCTTGTCTAGTGCCTCTGCTATGTATTTAGGGATTCTTGATAAAATCCAAAGAAGAATCAGCAATGTAAGTGGTCCTGATTTGGCATCTCAGTTTCAGTCACTTTCTCAATGCCATAACATAACTTCCCTGTACCTTTTTTATAAATATATTAATGGTCATTGTTCTGATAAACTTTTCTCTAGGATAAATAAACTTTATGAATTTAAAAGCAGTACTAGATTGGCAGTAAGGTCTAATCATTTTTATAAGTTGAAGTGGCTACAAATAGCTCTAAGTTCTATGTTAACAGCTTCTTCTGTCACACTTTTTGAGTTGAAATTATAATATATATAGATATATATATATATATATATAATGTAGACACTTACATACAATAGAGATAAATGGATACATACTTTCTTATAACAACAATTTTGAAACTCTTTTCTGAACACTTCACTGTTCATGTGCCTCCATCATTTCCTTTGTATTCAACTACTGAGATCTAAGTGACACTCAGACAGCTTCTTCCCACAAAGTGCTACATTGTGAAACTGACTCCTGAAAGAATGCTTCTTTGATCTCCACAATCTGAACCTTTTCAAATTGAGAGTTGTTCATCATCATCATCATCATCATCATCATCATTTAACATCCGTTTCCATGCTAGCTTGGGTTGGACAGAGTTTTCTTGATTGATCCACAATTGAACCATCATTAAAATACTGAAGTGAGTTTTACAGCTGTATGCTCATACTGAGACCAATTTAAAAAAAACAACTAGAAACTCAGTGTTTTTATCAAGACACCATCTCTTGGAAGATTACCTACCAAGGTTAAAGAGTTCAGCCTACCCTATTCTACACAGAGTTCAGCCTACCCTATTCTACACAGAGTAGGTGTATAAGGTTTTATTTCAGAGATTTTCTTCTCTTAGCAAAGTTAAACCCAAAGCTAAAGAGTAAAAACTCTTACTCAGGCTAACTTTTTCTTATAAATGACCCCAATTTGGGGTTATCTATTTGCCCATAGCTGGGACCCCAACAGGGTGGATCTGGAAACAAAAGCAATTAAGAGGTGCCTACACGTTCCTCTAAACATCCCAATCAGAGGCCTTGCTGCCAGATGTAATTTATCGTCATACCCAGTTCAAGTCAAGAGTTAACAATTATATTTTCCCATATACTCATAAACTCTGCCTTTTTCTCTGTAATCCTCTCCTATTAGTAGGAATGGGTTTTGTATCAGGTGAATATTATTGTAAAAAAAAAACTCACTTCAAAAACAAAAACAAATAAACCTACAAATGTCACAAAAAGAAATTTGTGAAAAATTGTAAATTTTGCAGCTTTTTTTAAATAAAAATATAAAAATCCTTATGAATTAAGATTTAGTATGAACAAATTAGATTCAAGTTGTAATGGACATGGATCATCCCAACTATGAAGAGACACAAAAACACCTGTGCCATACATATCATTCAAATTACCTTGCACGTTAGGACTAATTAAATGCCTCTAGGTGAGTGCGGATGTGCGTGCGTTGTGGTGCAGCAGTGGATATCGACTCAGAATGAGGAATCAGGGAGCAGAGTTCGAATTCCAGCTGAATTCCTTGCATTCACTTACGTGCAGATACTCTTGAGAAAGGTATTAATCCGTCTCTTCCCTTCAGTTATGGCTTAAATAACAAGACAGATTGAGTTCTATAGCCTTGGTAACCAGTCTACCTCAGAAAGCAATGACAACCTACTGCGGGATACTATTCTGCCCAGTCAGTCATGTCTCGAAAAAGACATACGTATGGCACTTAACTGACTGAGGTGAGTGCTAAAATGTTTGGATAACTGACTGGGTAAATCAGTCATCATTTATGCGGGGGGGGGGGGGGGGGGGCATTTCGGGTAAATTTTTATCCTTGGCCCGGTTTCAAAGAGTCAGCTGTGAGGTTCAAGGACAACAAAAGACTGGACAATGAGGAACGTGAAACAGATTACTACAGATATATTTGAACATATTTTTTTAAATTTATTTCTGACAAAATAAAAAATAAGTCTTTTTATTAAAAAAATATTAATAAGATATACAATACCCCCCTTGAATGGATACCTACTTAAAATTTAATTAACTTTTAATTTATGGGGAAAGATAAAAATGACACAGAATTTAAAACATATATCAACTTATTAATCTGCCAAATTTCAGCTTTTAAATATGTATAATTATTAAGTTATTATTAATTATTTTTATCTTCTGTGCACTGAATACTGTTGCCACTTACTTTCCTGACGGCTACAACCTCCAGGAATTTAAATGCAATTCCCATCTCTTATCCACTTGACTCCAGCCCTTTCCACATCACTCAGTGTATAGATTTTGTTCATTACCTTCTTTCTACCTTGCAAGTGTCTTCATACCTGTGTTCCCATCTTTCTTTTGCCCTTTCTCTAACACCCCCTGTAACCGGTTCATCTTTCTCGTCACTCTTCTGCTGCCTAAACTTTTACTCTCTTATGTAGCCCCCTGCGCATCAGTGGCAGTACTGCCTTGTTTGGGGTGAAAACATTATAAAAATAAGAATAATAGTAAATTTTATTTTTATTTTGACCTGTTTCTCTTTCTCTTCACTCTCCTCTTATGTAAACCCAGGGGCAGTACTGCCTTGCTTGAGATGAAACAATTATATAAAATAATAATAATAATAATAATTTTTATTTTTACAAAACTTAAGATAATAATTTTATTAAGATGGAAGTTGTGAACCAGCGATCAAAATCTGATGAACAACCGATTCTCAATAACAGACACTGTGTAGCGTAATGGTTAACGAGCTAGTGAAGAAGCTTATTGTTGTGAATTTGATTTTTGATAGGTGTACCACATTTATATCCTCATGTCTGCGCTACACTAAACGCTGATATAGTTTTAGCTATAAAGTATGTATAGTCATTAAGTTCTTGGAAGTTGAAAGAAAAGAAGCAGAATATTACACATTCAACAATTAAGAGTATGAGACTCGCCTTCACAAGGATGTTTCCAACTAGCGTCCAGTTGGCAGACAAAAATTAAACAGGGTTGTAACTCAATACATGTACCTCTCTTCTCTCACCATTGGGTGGATTTTGCGCTGATATTTATTGAGCACACTATCCACATTGGAATCATCAGCCAATCAGAACCTACAGAATAGACTTGCCTAGATGGCAGAGTGGAATCTCCTAGGCTGTTATATAAACCACCTACCAATTTGCTGAGCAGCTCTGAGCTTTCAGTTTCAACTTCAACTGATTACTAGCTGTTGCTCTCTAAGGATATATAATGTAATATCTCATAAAATCATGAAACTAAATCTCCCATACATATAAATACTTTCATGGCTTCTGCTCCAACAAACTTAAGTTGCTGGTGCCTCTGCAACAGGTGTTTACTTGTGCAACCAGATTGGCAACTGGGTCTCACCCATTCACAGTTAGATCAACCAAATGCAGATGACAATTCTACTCCTTCAGCTTCTTTTTTCACACTTCTCACCTGTGGAACTCACTTCCATATTCTTGCTTTCCTGACGTCTACAACCTACAGGAATTTAAATGCAATGTCAATACTCATTTCTTAATCACTTGACTTGAGTTCTTTCTCCACCACCCAGTATATTCTTTCCTTTCTCTCCACCTTTGCACCTGTCATCACACCTGTATTCCCATCCTTCTCTTGCTCCTTTCTAACTGGTTTGTCTTTCTCTTCACTCTCTCATATCTAATCTTTTTACTCTTATGTAGCCCCACTGATCTTTTTACTTTTATGTAGCCCTCTGCACATCAATGGCATTACTGCCTTGCTGCTCACTCAGGGTGATAGGATTAAAAAAAATAAAAATAAAAAGAAACTGTTTATACACATCTGGATTCTATCAAATTAATGTCAACCAAATCAAGGGTATGTGATTTGGTGTCTTCAAGTGAACATTTGATTTTCTTTTTTAAAACAATTTCACTCCAAGCAAGGCAGTAAAGCCACTAAGATAGAAGAATTACTGAATATGAAAGAATAAGAAAGAAGAGAAACATTATTTAGGAGCCAACAAAATAAAAGGTAAAGAATCAAGAAGATAATGACTAAAATTGCATTTAAATGTTTGAAGATCAAAGTTAGCTAGAAAGCAAGCATAGAACCAGAAGAGAATTCCATAAGTGAAAAGTCTAAGAGAAGAAACTGTTAGGATAGAACATATGGTTGCATCTAGTCAATTCAACTGTAAATTGCTGAAACCTTTTTGCCAACATAGTACTGTGTTTATATTCTTAAAGTCCAGGAACCAAGATGGAAAATCTTGCAAGAATGTGAAGGATTCCCTCACTTCTCATAAGTTAGATATTTTGTATAAATTCCTGTTATCTATTTTTCATGTGTGCATATATTTCAAGTTCAGTAGGGTTCACTTTCTTGTTCATATTGGTGCAATCAACAACATTCTTTGACACCAAATTTTATACTTGGTGGTTTTAAAGCCACCCTGTACGTCATTTTTTAGGGTTTCTGCCTCATTCATTTGATCTCCTTTTTAAGGTAACACAAAATATAAAACTTATTTTGGTATCTCTTAGGGTGAACCCAGTACTTATTAGCGTCACCACAGATCAACTTTTCTAAGATCAAAGGTTCCTGATGAACATTAAATTCAATTCAGACCTCTAGTATTACTTTCTTTGGTATCTCTTAGGGTGAACCCAGAACATATCTGGGTCACCACAGATGAACTCTTCTAAAATCAAAGGTTCCTGATGGACATTTCAAACTTCTAGTATTTTCAGGCATGAAGTTATGCATAGAAATAGATATTCAATCACGTCTTTTATTTTTTCAAAAGGCAAATCCTCTGTTTAAGTGATATGGTGGCCAATTTGGATAGCAATTTTTAAATGCAAGGTGCAAGGCATAAAATCTATAGATATTTCTGGAGTAGTTATAGAATTAAGAGTAATTGGCATTTCTTCAGATACAAGAACACATTCCTGTATGTCTCTAGCAGAAGCTTGATCCCTTAAAGTAGAATTTTTCAACCTTTTGCCTTCGTGGAATCCTTCAAATTGTTTTCATGTCTCAGGGAAACCCTACTTAAAAATTCAATAAAATCATCATATAGAAATTTCTAAATTCATTCCCCATGATTTGAAAAAATTTAGATGAGTCTAATGGTAACTACAAAAGTGTGTAGAGTGATCACTAGAGATCGCAACATTGTGCCTCCATTCATCTTCCCACAGGACCTCAGACTCAACACAGAATTGTACATCAAGTGCTTCGAGGAGGTAGTGCTGCCTTGGGTCATGGCTGTCAGACAAAATTTGCCACCGAATCATCCTTTCTATTTTGCCACCTAAGTCCTCAGACTGCAACCCCACTGATTATTACGTGTGGGGCACAGTTGAGGAGAGACCAACAGAATTCCTTGTAACATAGAAGATGAATAAAAGGCAAGGACTATGGCAGCATTCACCAACTTAAACAAAAAGACCATCCAGGAAAGTTGTAAGAGATTCTGATGTTGTTTGTAGGCCAAGGTTGAAGTCAATGGGGATTTTATTGAATAAATTTCTCCTTTTAGTATTTTAAGATATTTTTATGAAATTTTGGTAAATAAAAAGAGATGTCCGTGTTATTTTCATTTTAGTGTAATTTAGACAACAATCTATCCATCTATCTATCAAGAAAGAGTGAGAAAGAAGCAGTGTGTGTGTGTGTGTGTGTGTGTGTGTGTGAAAGTGTGAATCAATATGCAGACAGAGAAAATTGATTTACAAAATTTTTTGTAACACCAAAGATGAACTAAAGGCAAGAATTATGGCAGTATTCACCAACTTAAACAAGAAGACCCTCCAGAAGAGTTGCAAAAGATTCCGAAGTCATTTGGAGGTTGTGGTTGAAGCCAATGGCAATTACGTTGAATAAAATGTACTCTTTACGATTTCAAGATATTTTTGTGTCATTTAAGTTAAATATATCCGTTAAAATGAGATGTCAGTTTTATTTTCATTTTTCCGTAATTTAGATGACAGTTCATCCATCACAACTCTGTGTTTATCTACTAAATCCTAAACAATAGTGTTACAAGAAAAGTTATTTTTGATATGAGTAGCATCATGTAATACATTTGTGAGGAATGGTATTTTCTGACTTCTGAAGCTGCCAACAATGCAACAAAGTTCTTGGCACTGAAAAATATCAGCAAAGGTGAATTTCTTTGATTGAGGCCATTTGTACTTGAAGCGAAGAGTAAACATGGCAAACAAAAATAAATGAAATTATCTTACAGTAAATCTAATCAGTCAGGTTTCTGTTGAAGCTCGTCTTATATAGACGTTTCTTGATACTGAGTTTGCTAAATTGCCATTGCTAGCCATTCAAAATCCTTTTTCTTCAAGCTGTGTTCCAGATTCTTTTATCTCCCATTATATATCTTGAGATTCTTGACAAAATTCAAAGAGGTGTCTGTAATGTCAAAATCCAAGGAAAAATCTGCAATATGATCAACCCTGACATGGCATCTTGACTTCAGTTACTTTCTCACCAAAATGATGTGGCTGTCTTTTCAAGTATTTCTATGGCAACTGCTCTGATAAAGATTTTTCCCTGGTGCCTTGTTCAGATGAATGTTTTAAGTGAGCTACTAGATTGGCATCTAGGTCCCATCCTTTTACTTATAGTTAAATGTAACTGCCACTTCTACTCCAACAGTTTATTTTCTTGTACTTCCCATCTATGAAACTCCCTTTTGTTTACTTGCTTCTTTGATAGATACAATCTCCAAAAATTTTAATCCAATGTCAATTGCCATCTTCTATCATCTTAAATCCCATTCATTTTTTTATCCTTTCTTCAACATCCACTATACCCAATCTTTTCTCTCAGTGTAACCCCCTGCACACTAGTGGCAGTCTGACCTTGCTTGGAGAGAAATGATTAAAAAGATAAAAAATATGGATTCCCTCTCTTTTTCGACAAATATTTAATGGAATTTGCAGACAAGTTTAATGCACTGGTGCATCAACTGCATGAATTTGAGCATGTTGATAGATTGGCAATTAACTCTCATCATTTTATTGTTGAACCTGTCTATCACCCTCCTTCTGATATTTCCTATATCTAACCACTCCTTCCAATAACCTTCCCCTAAGTAACCCCCTGTGCAACAGTGGCAATGAAATGCCTTGCTTGGGGTGAAATGATTTAAAAAAAAAAAAACTAACTAGATGCAACCATCTGTTCTATTCTAACAGTTAATTTTCCCACACTTCTCGAACTCTGGAACTCTTTTTCAATTTATTGCTTCCCTACCATCTATGATCTCAAATTCAATGCCAATTGCCGTCTTCTGTCTTGATTTTGTTCCTTTATTGTCCTTTCTCCTCACTAAAGTTTTCTTATTCACTTTCACACCCTGTAACCTTGTAGCATTATCATCCTGTTTGGGGTGAAATTATTAAAAAAAAAAGTATTTGTCTTTACAAAGAAGGTATATTTAGCGTAAAGGTGAGCAAATTTTTAAAGAAATGATGATTTACTTCAGGAAACCTGCTTTTACCAAACATGCTTTTTAAAACCAATTAAAAGAACCATTCCATACCAGAGGCAAGAACATCACAAAAAAAAAAAAAAAAAAGTGCAAGAAAAGAAACTATTAGAGTAGAAGAGGTGGTTACATTTGATGATTTTGACTATTAATGGGTGGGACCTAGATGCCAATCTAGCAGCACAAGTAAATTCATGTGGTTGGAGTAACAGAAAAAAAAGCTTGTCAGAGCAGAAGCCATGAAAATATCTGTAGGAAAGACAGAGGGAAGCCACATCACGTTGGTGAGAAAGTGACTGCATCTGGGCTGCTAAATCAGGATCGATTACATTACAGATCGTCATTTGGATTTTGTTGAGAACCTCGAGATGAATAGCAGCAGCACCCAACCAGGTATAGCAAAAGTACTTAATGTATGGATGAGTGGCAAATTTATAAATATGCAAAATGTATCTGGACGAGAAAAACTTTCTTGCTTTCTTGCTTTTGTGCGAATAAATACAAATTTCTCAACAAGATTTCCACATTTTTCTTTGATAAAATCTCTAAAGGAATGAAAGACATTGGCACAAAATGTCTTATTATTATTTTATATATCAGTCCTCCAATATGGCAAAGAATGCTAGACAATTTCTTCACAAACAAAACAGAAAACTGGAAACAACAGAAATGAGGTTCTACAGAAGGATGCTGAGAATACCATGGAAAAAACATGATCGTCAACAAAATTTAATAGAAAATAGAAACAAAGAGGAAACATATACCTAACATTAGAAAGAGACAGCTGAGATTGCTAAAGCACATAATGAGGAAAGAAGGCTTTGAAAATCTAATACTCATATGACAGATCGATGGCAGATGAAACAGAGGAAGACAATGCATATTCTACCTGGTGACCCTGAATAAATGGATGGCAGAAAAAAAAGATTTAAAAGGAATAACATAAAGACAATATTTACTTCGTGTTACAAAAGACAAAAAATTGTGGAGAGCCTTGGTTTCCCATGTCCTGAAGGAAGGGATACTGTATATAAAAGACATTAATATTGAATATCAGAAAGAGATAGATTTTTGTTTCTAGAGCACATAATGAGGAAAGTGGGCTTGGAAAATTTGATACTCACAAGGCATACTGAAGACAAGAGAAACAGAAGATGTGATTATTTATATTTTCTACTAAGCAAAGTATTAAAAATAAAAAAATTGATTAGAAACAATGAAGAAAAACTGAAACTGTTATGTAATATCAGTCCTATTCAGCAATGAATATTGAGCAGTCACATCAGAGATGAAGAAAAGACTTAAAGCAACAGCAGTGTAGTTCTGCAGAAGGGTGCTGGGAATACCATGGACAAAATATATGAGCAATGATAAAGATTTAGTGTAAATAACAACAAAAAAGAAAATTTATACTTATACTATACTCAAAAAGAATAGTTAAAATTTCTCAGGCACATAACGAAAAAAGAGTGCTTGGAAAAGTTGATACTTGCAGAATATAGGGAATTTCTGGTTGTTGGTTTATATTAACAGTCACGGGTGAAAATGGCGTGGTCAGTTCTGAGTCACAGACTGTCCCTTGGATAATTCTGATACTGTCCATGTATACTGCCAGCTATGTCTTGTGATGTTGAGATGAAAAGAGATTTGGTAGGAGCAAAAGCTGAAGGAAAGAGTTGAGCAGTCTGCCCAGATGGGAGAAGTTGCCCCAGGCGTCACCTACCTACCTATCTCAACAGAATAAGCAAAGCTCTGCATAAAATTCCTATCTTATATTATTAAAAACAGGGTTAAAATTTACATTTCTTGATGTTGTGTTGGTCTTCAACTTTTGTGACTTTGTGAACATGTAACAAACCTTGCTCAGTTTTCAGTGCACACCAATATGAATGAGAATTAAGATGAAGTTGTGGTGCAGTGGATATCAGCTCTGAGTGAGAAATCAGGGAGCTGAGTTCAAATTCCAGTTGAATTCCTTGCATTCACTTACACACAAATACCCTTGGGAAAGGTATTAATCCATCTCTTCCCTCCAGTTATGGGTTAAATAATAGGACAGATTGGGTTCTATAGCCTTGGTCGGCAACCAGTCTACCGCAGAAAGTAGAACCACATTTCTGTTGCTTCAAATCTCTCCTTCATCTTAGAAAAGATTCTCCAGCATTCTTTTTTTCTTATGATCATTTCATCCCAAGCAAGGCATTAATGCCACTGGTGTTCAGATATCAATGTCATACTTTCCGTCCTCAGTTAGAATATATCCCAGGTATTTAGATTTTTTTACCTGCTTGATTTTAGCATCTCCAACCTTTGATTGGCATTTCAGGATCCTCTTCTTGCTGATGATCATGCATTCAGACGTCTTATAGTTTACGTCTAGTCCTTTCTTCTAAACTTCTATAAGAGGTCTAGTAGTTTTCTTTTTGTATCTGCTATCAGGACTGTCATCTGCATATCTTTCATTGTTAAGATTGTGTTAATCAAATAAATGTTTTATGGTCTATAAATTCTGGGAATCTAAACTTATTTATAAATGGAACTTTTGTGTCCGTTACCTATAGACACTGAAATGGCTGAACTGATTTTCTTGAAAATTTACACAGTTTTACTATAAGCATCTACGAGTGTTCTTAGCTAGGATTTGTGTCGAGGTACCCCCGATAAATATCAAAAATCGAAAAAATCAGATTATAGAAGGAGTGGTCTGATTTTAATCAAATTTGATACACTCATAGACAAAGACATAAGAAACGATATTCAGAAGTTTCAAGGATGCAGTTCTTACAATAGTGCAGAAAATCGATAATATATATATATATAAGAGGCAAGATGTTTGTGCGTGTGTCTGTTTATTTGTCTGTATGTCCTTTATACAAATCCACAATTTTAATCCGATGCTCACCAAACTTCAAACAAATATTCTTTAGGCTGAGTCTGAGCTCCAGGACCATGGATTAGTTTTGAAGCTTTCATTACACCCGAACAACGTCGGGCTATACTGCTAGTTATTTATAAATAAAAAATGTACATTAGTTACTTTGTGATTTTGCATAACAAAACTGGATATTTCCACAGCAAGTAATATTTTAATAAAGATTTAGTATTTGTCTATATTTCTGAGATAAGTTAGTATTTACAGTATGTACATTATTCAGACAATTGTCATCACCTTTGTTGCCATTTGTATGATGTTTTGGCTGTTGTATGCTCCACCCTTCTTCAGGTGTTAGGAATTTCAAACCAAACCCTTTATTACAATCACTGGGGTATATCATCCTCATTCCTTGCAGGATTAGAGGGAGATAACTCGTGATTTCCTTGGAAGTCATGAGTTATCTCCCTCTAACCCTGCAAGTTACTTGTTCACCACTGCTGTAGCATGGTATAAAACTTACAACTCTAAGACTCAAGTCAGGATCTAACCAATGTCTATATCCACTGGGTCATGTTTTCTTTAAGAACACATAGCCCAGTGGAAATTGAGGCTTTATGCAAGGAATGAGGATGATATACCCCAGTGATTGTTATAAAGAGTTCAGGTCAAAATTCCTAGCACCTTAAGAAGGCCGGAGCGTACAACCACTGAAATGTCGTACAAATGGCAACAAAGATGAGAACAATAGTCCAAATAATGTAAATACTGTAAGGATTGATATTATAAGCTGAAGAACATGTTGTATTCTGTATGTGCGCAGTATCTGAAAAGTTTACTAACATTGGTTAATTAATGCCAATTTTATCATGAAAACATTGGCTTACATTATAAAATCTGACACAGTGTAAAAACACACTCTATTCTTTGCCGTCCCCCCGCATCACTGGGTTCAGTTGTGACACTAGATTGGTTTTTAAGTTGGGCTCCCAAGCACATACACATGGGCTAGAGATAATGTTGTGGAACCTATACTCACCTCAATATGGACTCACCCACTGCTATATTAATACGTGTGTGTTAGCAGTGGTAAAAGAGACAGTAGCACTGTGCGTATGACCGCAGTCTACTACCAAGGACTATACTGGATTCATAAGCTCTACTTATTTGTATCTTCTTCTTTGTAACCTTTTCTGTAAGACATCTTCCTTTAACCTACACCTCGTGTTCCATGTTATATATCCGTGGACCCACTTTTGGCTCCACATCAGATAAGAATAAACACACACACACACATATACAGTAATGGTAATATTAGCTGTTTCCATATAAGGAAACATTTGATATTCATTAAGTGAGCAGTCAATGTTACTCTAATCAGTCCTTTTTTAACTTCTTGACCATCATACTCAGAGCAAAGTGTAGTATCTGTCTTCGGGCAGACAAATTACATTTTGTTTCTCAAGTGTCTTTCTGTTTTCTACATTCATTGACTGGATAGCCAATGCTACTTGAATAAAACTTTCTCTTAACTCCTTGGCTATCAAACTGAGATCAAAGATTAGTATCTGCCTCCAAGCTGACAAACTATATTTTATATCTCAATTGTGTATCTGTCTTTGGACAGAAGAACAACAAATAAATGAGAGATGCCTGGTCTTGGGGATTCCAACTCTGAGGCAGCACCTCTTTTCTTAACCAAAAAGGGTGAGTGATAAGTAATATCAATGCCAGCTTGGCATTGGTTGCGAGGACTGGGAGCCGGAGAGTGTGCACATGGGCTAAAGCTAAAAATGCCTTAGCCTATATGCACACGCTTGGGCTCCTCACTTTAAGCTGGCTTTGTGCCATATCCTTTCTCCATGGAGGATGAGTAAATACCAATTGTAGTATCTCTTCACCTGATCCTCTAATGTTAACAGTAATATTAGTTGTTTTCTTATAAAGAAACATTCGGCATTCATTGATCTAGCAGCCAGTGCAATTTTCCATTGAAATTTGTAAAGTCTTTCTGTGAAAATAGATTTTTCAAGTCTGCTAACTGTAATCCCTCTTTCCACTTTTGATGTTTGTTACCTTTCTGACTTTCTGTTTGAAATAATGTGGAATGTCAAGATCTAGATTACATCATTATTTTTTCTTTGGGCTTTATCTGATATCCATTTCTGTTGTGTTAAGTTGCATGTACAGAATTATGGTGGAATAAATACAAACAAAGGAATTTTTTTTTTTTAATTGTTTTACCCAGAGCAAGGCAAAAATGCCACTGATGAGCGGGGGCTACATAACTGTAAAAAGATTAATTAGAAAAGAGTGAGGAGTACAAGCTAGTTAGAAAGGAGCAATAGAAAGCTGAGAATGCAGGTTCAATGACAGATACATAGGTGGAGAGAAAGGGAAGGATATACGGGGGTGGGGAGAGAGCTAGAGTCCAGTGGTTAATAGATGAGTATTGACATTGCATTTAAACTTCTGGAGGTTGTAGCCATCAGGAAAGCAAGAATATGGGAGCGAGTTCCACAGGCAGGAAGTGCGAGAGAAGAAGCTGCAGGAGTAGAATTGTCGCCTGCATTTGGCTAACCTGACTGTGAATGGGTGGGACCCAGTTGCCAGTCTGGTTGCACGAGTAAACACCTGTTGAGGAGGCACCAGTGACTTAAGTTCGTCTGAGCAGAAGCCATGAAAGTATTTATAGAACAGACAAAGGGAGGCCACATTTCAACGGTGGGGAAGTGGCTGCAGTTGAGCCGCCAAATCAGTACCTATCACATTACAGACTCTCCTTTGGAGCCTGTCGAGAACACTGAGGAGAACGGCAGGGGCGCCTGACCATAAATGGCAGCAGTACTCAATTGTAGTAAATTGGTATATTACCAGGATGAGTAGTATTTACAAAAGAGGCCGTTAGTAGAATATAGGAACAAGGGTTTTGTAGAATGTATTGTGAGACGTAAGAGTCTGACTAATAGCACACTTCCGGTTCACGACCGGAAATACTCGACTGACTTGTTACTTGGCTGACTTCTGAGGTCTTCCTCGAGGTATCATCACTACTACTTTATGTAATGCTTGGAACAGTCCATTATTGTAGACAAAGGTGGAGAGCACCCCAACATGTTGAAAAGACTTCAAATGATTGTCATTTCTGTTATTTTGTAAAGTTCTTTATTTGTGATTCCATATTACTAGTCCATAAGGTTCAAAGGAGGATTTTATAATGTAAGCTTATGGTTTCTTGGTGCACTACCTACATATCATTTAGAATGAGGTAAGAGATGGGTGTGGGTTGTAGTGCAATGGATATTGGATTGAAATGAAAAATCAAAGAGCAAAGTTCGAATTCCAGTTAAATTAGTTGCAATCACTTATGAACAAACACCCATCTTTTCTCCCTCCATCTATGGGTTGAATAGCAGGACAGATTAGGTTCTATAGCCTAAATTGGCAATCAGTCTCCCACAGAAAGAAATGACAACCTTCTGAATGCTCGCTTCCAACATGCACCGAGCTAACATGTGCCATGTCCCTTCAGGATGTAGATGATCATGTCTCTTATCTCTCACAAAAGTTTTCCTCTTTGTATCACTCCCAAACTCTGCTCTGCCATCCATTTGCTCAGGGCTATCAAGTAGGTCTTGCACTGCTTTCCGCTGTCTCTCTTGTCCTCTATTCATCCTGTGAGTATTAAATTCTCCAGGCCTTCCTTCCTCATTGAGTCAGTTGTGCTATACATGACACACACTTGGGCAATCATGTCTCAAGAGACATGACTAACTGAGCAGAAGATTATCTCGCAGTAGGTTGCCATTACTTTTTGCAGTAAATTGGTTGCCAGCCAAGGCTATAGAACCCAATCTGTTCTGTTATTTAACCCATAACTGGAGGGAAGAGATGGATTAATACGTTTTCCAAGAGTATTTGCACGTAAATGAATACAAGGAATTCAACTGGAATTCAAACACAACTCCCCAATTTCTCGTTCCAAGCTGATATCCACTGCATAACAATGCACATCGTTCCTCATGACATGTCCAAGAAACCTCATCTGTCTCTTCCTTATGTTAAGTATGAGTTTTCTCCTAGTCTCCATCCTCTTTAACACTTCATTGTTAGTCACGTGTTCAGTCCATGGTATTCTCAGCAACCTTCTTTAAAACCACATTTCTGCTGCCTCAAGCCTCTCCTTCATCCTTGAGGAGATCGTCCATCATTCACTGCCATACTGAAGGACAGACATAACATAGCAATCCAACAATCTCTTCTTTGTTTCCAATGAGATTTTCCTGACTTTCAATACTTTGGTTAGTTTTTGAAATGCCATGCAAATGTGCCTTTGGATCTCAACACTGCACTTTCCATTCTCTGTCAACACACTTCCCAAGTATTTAAATTTGTCTTATTTTAGTTTCTTCAACCTGTAGTTGGCATTTTGGGGGGTTTTTTTTTTGCTGATGACCATACATCCAATATTTTTTAAGTTTATGCTTAGTCCTTTCTTTTTGTTTTCTCTTGTTACGTACTGTAAGAGATTCTGCATTCTCCTTTCTCTGTTTGCTATCAGCACCATCTCATCTGCATATCTTACATTGTTGAGATTGTGGCAGGCTTCATAAAATTAACTTAAGAATAAATATCTCATGTTGAGGCGCAGTCTCTAACATTGCGGTGTAAGCGCATGCTTATTATATAGAGATAAGCATTTATGAAGTATTTATTTCAAGGCTCTGTGTCAGACACTTTAACTATACTATGTGTTCTTTTTAGACAAAATCTAAAATTTATATATATATATATATAAGAAATCAATGAAATCCTTTAAAGATTCAATAAATTCTAAAAGGTCAAGGAATTGGATGATCATTAAAAGAAAAAGCAAAGAATAAAATTTCAATCAATATATTAATTTTATTTTATAAAAACAGAAAAATTTTCTTCCCTCAATTAGATATTTTTAAGTCCTGCAGTTAATGTTAAAAATTGTAAAAATTCTTTAAAGTTTATGTGAAGGAAAAAAAAAGCCTGCTCACTGATAATATCTAAAGAATTCATGCAAGAAAGAAAAGGATAAAAAAACAAATCCTGCTTTCGTGATAAAATAATGCACACAAATGAAGAAATTTGCATAATTTCTTTTAACTTTACCGATGTGAGGTATTGATCAACTCTGATAAAAATTACTTGAAAGAGTTGATGACAATCTTAGAACATTGACACATGATTCTGCAAATTTGTAAAGATGTGATATTCAATATTATCAAGGATAACAACCAAAAATGAAGAACAAAACAGCATCCAACTGAAGACGGAAAAACCTATCATCAAAAACAGAAATACAAAAAAGGAATACAAACAATTTTTATTATTTCTTTGATCTTAATTTTTTGTTTCATTTTATCATACAGATCATCCTTCTATGACTGTGAGTAAGAAGGGGTTTTTGTTTGGCTATTTTTTATGTCATTTCCCTACAGAATGTAAGTGGTCATGAACCTCCACAGCTTTCTTTTCTTTATTATTTATAAAAGAACATGCATTCCTGGCAATGAAAATTCAGTGGTTACTCTACAGTGTGGAATTCAAAGTTTTTCTTCTCTTCAACTGATAGCCCCCCAAGGCTAGAGAGCCCAGTCTACCTTGCTAGTTAGCTTATGAGAAGAGGAGATAGATAAATGCCTTTTGCAAAGTCATTAGTGTGAAAGTGAATGCAATAAAATAATACAGAAGTTTGACTTAGCTTGCTTTCTATGTGCATTGTGGTGCAGTGGATATCGGCTTAGAATGAGAAATTGGAGAGCCAAGTTCAAATTCCAATTGAATTCATTGCATTCACTTATGCACAAATACTCCTGTGAAAGGTATTAATCCATCACTTCTTCCTCCAGTTATGAGTTAAATAAGGATAGATTGTGATCTATAGCCTTGGTTGACAACCGGTCTAACACAGAAAGTAATGGCAACCTACGACAGGAAAATCTTCTGCCCAGTCAGTCATGCCTCTTTCGAGACAGACATGATTGCCCAAATGTGTATTATGTATGGCACTTAACTGACTGACTTGTTTTCTACATTGATATCTAGAATATAAATAAAGACAAGCTTTTGGCAATTGCTTTACTTATTGAATATGATGGCTCATTCATTATTGGTGACCAGTTCTACTTAGTAATAGTTACAAAATTGCTTTATGGAAAGATACAATCAAAAATGAACAACTGATTTTTTTTTTTCATCATATCACCCTGAGCAAGGCGGTAACGCCACCAATATGCAGGGGGCTATGTAAGAGTGAAAAGATTGGAAAAGAGAAAACCGGAAACCACATCCTAAACAGGGAACAAGAGATGAGCCTCTTCACCTGTTCAATAAACTGATATGAAGATGTAAGAAATGCATGTATAATATGTATGGATAATGCTTTGTTTCGTATTGAAACACAATAAATACCAAGATACTCATTAATACAAATGGACAGAATAATGAATATGCTTCATCTCAGTAATTCAGAAATTTAAATATCTGCAACAGATGACAAAAAATATGACACAGAAATCCGAAGAAACACTGTAATAATGAAAGAAGTCTTTCAAATGCTAAGCAAAGTATTAAGAAGCAGGAATATTACATTAGGAACAAAGAAAAGAGTAGTTAACTGTTATTCAGTATTAATCCTCCAATGAATATATGGCCAAGTGGTTAGAATCTTCATTTTCCAACCAGGAGACCCAAGCTCAGATCTCATTGTTGTTGATTTAACTGGAAAAAAACTTCTTGATGTTACCAGCCTGGAGGAGTTGATCCCAGTGTGTGGCACCTTTGGAAAGTACCCAGAAACCATACCATGGATTGACGCAAGCCTTGTAAGTAAAACTGGGTAAATGGATCTATTTGCAAGTGGTTGTCCTAGCACAAAGTCACAAGTCATTGGGACCGAGGATTTGGGTATACTTTTTTTTCATCAGTTCACCCCAAGCAAGGTGATAAAGCCACTAAGACACAAGGAGGCTACTGGTAGTGAAAGAGCATAAAAAATCTTCATAAAGAACCAGAAATCCAATCCTAAACAGAAAACAAAGGATAAACCTCTACTCCTGGTCAAAAGACCAAGGAAGTGTGTGAATCAGGCAATAAGCCATTTCTAATACATATTAACTAGCACTACTTGTGAAAATTTCATGGTTTCCCCTCTGATATATCAGAATTTAATAATTGAATAAGCTCCCTGAGAGTTCCATGTCTATAAAATAGCTGTAGAAACCAGCCTTGTTCAGACTCTTGATCATGTCAGATAATGTGCTTTCTCCCAGAAATTGTAACTAAGGTCTGTTAAGCATAAACCACAAGTGGGTTCTGTGGGTGTTGAGCAAACATAAAAGTGTTTAAGTAGGCATCTGCAATAGGGACAGTCTAGCCATTCTATGAGACAATCATACTTGGAAACAAGTGGCCAGCCATGATGACATCCAGTCAGTTAAGGACCATACGTGATACACGTTTTGGGTGATCATGTCTCGAAAGAGACATGACTGACTGGGCAGAAGATTATCCCACAGTAGGTTGCCATTGCTTTATGTGGTTGCCAACCAAGGCTATAGAACCCAATGTATACTATTATTTAACCCATAGCTTGAGGGAAGAGATGGATTAATACCTTTCCCAAAGCTATTTGTGCGTAGGTGAATACAAGGAATTCAACTGGAATTCAAACTCAGCTCCCCAGTTTGTCGTTTTGAGTTGGTACCCACTGCACCACAATAACATTAATCTCTCTAAATTGTCTATATATATATATATATATATATATATATATGATAACATTTCAATAATTATTTAACTACACAAATACACATGTAATATAAATATTGGAAGGAAAAGAAATAATAAAAGGGTTTCAGCAAAATTATTTAAATCAAGATTTGAAAAAATATCTTCCAGAAAGTGAACTTGGAAGAAACTGGAGAAAACATAGAGTGTCTTCACCATCCGTGCTTTGCCAATGTTAACAAAATCATCATGGCACTACTTGTGAAAATTGTAGCGGTTACTCTAAATTGTAGTGAACACTAGACAATTTCCTCACACGAAAAAGTGACTTAAAGCAGCAGAGATATCATTCTACAGAAGGATGCTGAGATTATCATGGACTAAGTGTGTAAGAAATGAAGAAATTTAAAAAAAGAAATGAAAACAAAAAAATGATCAGAAAAACATAGTTGAATTTACAAGGTCACATAATGAAAGACAACTGAGAAAATTTTATACTTACAGGCAAGAGAGGCAGAGGAATAGAGGGAATAACATACTTAATGAGATGACAGAACAGAGAGAGAGAGGAAGGAATAGTGAACAGACAAATACTGCTAAGAGTTACAGATGAAAGGAAGCTGTGGAAAGCCATGATCGCCAATGTCTCCCGAAGGGAAATGACACATAGAAAAAGAATAACACAGAAACCTGATGAATATAGCAATAAATTTTGTTTAAGCAAGGAAGCACTGAATAACCTTTTTATTACAAACTTGAATTTATACATAAAATGAAACGTTGCCTCAAGCATTATTTTTTTTAATAATGAAGCATCAGTTAACAAGATAAGGCAGTTTCCATTCAGAAAATATTTATAAAAATTTCTATGTATAGGGTCTGCTTTGTTTTCTTGAAAAAAAAAATTCAACATGATTAAACCTTGAATGAGGTCACGCAATTAAGATAAATGCATATGAACGTAGATAACTTTAATTTGAAACAACATATTTGCAAAATAAGAATTGTTTAATTTCTGAGAATTTTTATTTTGTTTTTTCTACATATTTTAAGCAACAGTTTATTCAATCTTTTTAATGCTGAAAAATTATAATAAATAATAAGCAAAATATATCATCTGCCCTAAGTAGCTTTATTCTTGAACCTCTTCCAGATCTTCATTCTCTTTTCTTATGTTCAGGTTTAAACCTACCTAGGGACTTTTCCTATCAAGGTCATTTAGCATTTCTTGGAAATGCCATGATGATTTTGTTAACATTGGCAAAGCACGGATGGTGAAGACACTCTATGTTTTCTCCAGTTTCTTCCAAGTTCACTTTCTGGAAGATATTTTTTCAAATCTTGATTTAAATAATTTTGCTGAAACCCTTTTATTATTTCTCTTCCAATATTTATATTACATGTGTATTTGTGTAGTTAAATAATTATTGAAATGTTATCATATATATATATATATATATATATATATTACCATTAACTTTTCTGTAATTTTTCTAAAGATCCCTAGTGGCAACAATTATATCATCAAGGGGCTCTATGGTAAAGGTAACGGTGAAGTTAACCATTTCCATACAGAAGCTTTTAGCAGTCATTGACTGAGCAGCCAGTGCAACTCAAATTATACTTTTCTTAACTTCATAGACATTGGATTGGGATTAATGTGTAGTATCTGTTTTCAGAATTTCTCATTGCAATATTAGTCATTTCCTTATAAGGGATTAATGTGTAGTTACTGTTTTCAGAATTTCTCATGGCAATATTAGTCATTTCCTTATAAGGAAGCATTCTACATTTATTGACTCAGCAGCCAGTGCTAATCGAATTAGACTTTTCTTATTTCCTTGGCTATCAAACTGAGATAAGAATGTGGTGTCTACCTTCAGGTAGACAAGCTACATTTTATCTTTAAGTTGTGCTCCTGTCCAAAGAGAGAAACACAACAGTAACACCTTTCTCATAACACTAAAGAGTCATGGTTAATGGAATATCAACATAAGTGTGTTATTGGTTGCAGGAACATTGCAATTTTTTTAACTTAACCCATGTACACATGCTTCAGCTATCCACTTTAAACTGGCTTTGTACCATATGCCAAAACCATATCGGGTGTGGCAAGTAAATACAGAGTGTAGTATCTGTTCTCCTCATCTCTAATGGTAATATTAAAAATTTCCTTATAAGAAAGCCTTCTGAATTCCTTTATTGAAGAAATTGGTGCTACTTTTGATAGAAATTTATAACGGATTTTTCTTAAAACAAACAGTCAGTAAAGTGCCATCCATGATACATGCTTGGATGATCATGTCTTAAACAGACATGACTGACTGGGCAGAAGATTTTCTTGCAATACATTACCACTGCTTTCTGTGGTAGACTGGTTGCCAAGGCTACAGAAACCAATCTGTTCTACTATTTAACACATAGCTGAAGGGCGAAGCAAGGGATTAATACCTTTCACAAGAGTATTTGTATGTAAGTTAATGTAACGATTTTGGCTGGAATTCAAACTCTGCTCTCTGATTTCTCGTTTTAAGCCAATATCCATTGTACCACATTGCACATCTGACATTGTTTCAGTTGGTGAATGGTACCATAATCCTTGCCTTCATTTCATCATAGGTATTACAAAGAGCTTTGTTGGTCTCTCACTCAACTGTGCCCCACACATAATAATCAAGGGGGTTGTGCAGTCTGGGAAGTTAGGTGATGTGATTGCAGAAATTGTCTGACAGCTGTAACTGGGTTCATTTGCAAGTGACAAGCAGAGTAGCATGCCATTTCCAAATTTTTGGGAAATTGAATTGCATCATGCTCTTCATTTTATCACAGACGGTGCCCAACTGACTCTACTATACTGTGCAGTCAACAAAATCAAAAACAAACAATATGTATGCATGAAATTAAAAATATAAAATGGTGACAATTTACTCATCGCACATTGTAGATACATGCATTTGGTGTGTTTGTTTTTACTTAAAATTCCTAAAATGAAATGTATCAAGTTGGTTGTCTTTGTACCCATATTCAAATAGCATATTATTAAGCGATTTATCCAGAGGACCATTGGAATAGTTTATGGTTAAAGGCCAAGTTTAAAGTTGAAATGCAACAGGTTAAAATTGTTCAGCTTCCTTGGCACTTCCCTCATAGGACTCTTGAGGCATTAGGGATTTACTCTCAACCTCCCACATTAAGTGAAATAGGAAAACTACTTATGTGCGTTGTGGTGCAGTGGATATCGACTCGGAACGACAACTCGGGGATCTGAGTTCGAATTCTAGTTGAATTCCTTGCATTCACTTACACACAAATACCTTTGGGAAAGGTATTAATCTGTCTCTTCCTTCCAGTTATGGGTTAAATAACAGGACAGATTGGGTTCTATAGCCTTGGTTGGCAGCCAGTCTACCGCAGAAAGCAATGGCAACCTACTGCGAGATAACTTTCTGCCCAGTCAGTCATGTCTCGAAACAGACATGGTTGCCCAAAGCGTGTATCATGTATGGCATCTGACTGACTGACTTCTTGAAGTATAGACCCCTTGAATTGAGTAATACCTACCAGTGTATATCTTATATCTTACCTGACTTAACAGTATATGCTTAATGAAAAACTAATTTGCATATTCAGCTTTATACAAAGCATTCTTTTTTAAATTACTGTATTTGGTATTTTTTAAGTCACACATGTTCAAATATACCCATGCATTTTACTGTTAAACATTCACATGTATTATCGTTTTCTCTAGTATGTCCATGCATCATAAAAAAAAGGAGAATATTTTGTGTTATATCTCGGGAGGGGATAAACAGAGAAAGAATAGTGCAAGAAATAACTCTTAACACTGAGGATATATAATTAGAGATTTATTATACCTCAGTACAATAAACCAAATACAAGTACACCAACGAACGGTTCACAAGAATAACAGTTAAGAAGGCAATGTCTCTGGATAGGACATATGCGTCCATCTTGAGAAGAAGGCTTCTGTCTAGTGACGTCTCTCATCTAACGCCAATGGCTCTCGACTAAAGTTGATGACTCTCGTATAAAAACGAAGACTCTCGATCACTCCTGTGTAATGACGAAGACTCTCGTATAGTCATGAACACTCTCAAGTTTGTTCTAGTCCCGGTCTTTTATAACCTGGGCCATACCCATTCCTGGGTAAGATAGGATATTCCTCCACAACAAGTTGCCAGTGAAAGTCACAGTTCGAATAAAAGTCTGAGTTGAAGTAGTAAAAAGAATCATTAATAAATTTTCTTATTTCGAGTCTATTTCCTGTTGTCGTATGAAAACTGTCTTTAAAAGAAGTAACTCACAAAATCACCTCAACATATTCATGAACAGTCAGAGTAACAGTTCAAGTTGATGTTATAAGAGGAGTCAGTAAGAATTCTTCTAGTATTTAGTCTTTTATGAAGACTGTATTAAAAAAATAAAACTTGACAGACAAAAAAAAAATTGTAAAAACATCTCAACAATTTTTGAAATATAACATTTTGGATTTGCTCTTTATCTTGTTTCTTCTTTTTCTTTCATTTTCCATTGTGGACCAGTAGAATAGTTTTACAAGATGACATTTTCAGCCCCTCATATTTCTACAAGTATATTTTTACATTCTACAACTATTATAAATTATATTGTTTAAGTACATCCAAAAAGTCATACACTTTTAACACATGAAAAAAAGGGTTAGCCTCTGTTTTTAATTTCATTTCATTCAAATTTTCATTAACAAATCCTTTACATCACTCCTAGCAAATTATGAAATGAAGGTCATTTTGAACAGGCAAGTTTCCAGATCCTTTCATATGAACACAGGCATCCCTCAAGGCTCTATCCTACGTCCTATGCATTTTCTGATCTTCATCAATAATCTTCCTGATGTAATCAGTTCTAAAGAAAGATCTATGCAGGTGAAACCACCGTTCACTCCCTTCTCAATAAGAAATCTGCCAAGGCTGACAAAATTTATCTGGATGCTGCTCTTAAAAAGGACCTCTAATCTGTGATTGAATGAGGTAGGAAATGGCTCATAAATTTTAATGCCTTCAAAATGATGCTGCTCTCTTTTAACCACCACAGAGAAACTTTCCTACCTTCCTGCAGAATGGAAGATGCTAGTCCCCAGAAACCAACACCACTGTGCTTCATCGGCCTAACTTTCCCAACAAACCTCAAATGGATCAACTATATCAAATCTATAGCTAGATCTACTGCTAGGAATTTTGGGTCACTGTGTCAGGTCAGGAAGTTTTTCTAACCAGAATCAATTTTTCCCATTTATAAATCTACTATTTGTCATAGCACTGAATCCTGTTTTCATATCTCATTGGGTGCTCCTTCTATTCATCTTGAGGTTTTCGAAAAATTCAAAAAAAGATCTGCAATGTAATAAATCCTGACTTGGCAGCTTGCTTTCAGTCACTTTCTCACTGACATGATGTGGCTTCCCTCTGTCTTTTCTACAAGTATTTTCATGACTGCTGCTCTGACAAGCTCCTTTCCCTGTTGCCCTGACCGCAAGTATTTATGCATGCTGCTAAATTAGTTCCACCCTTTTACTGCTGAAATAATCAAATGTAACTCCCTCTTCTACTCTAAAGATTTCTTTTCTTACACTTCCAATTTGTGGAACTTTTTTCCATTTGCTTGCTTCCCTCATAATCTACAGAAATTTAAATGCAATTTCATATGGCATCTTCTGTCCCCTTGATTCCCATCCTTCTCTGATTTTATCTTCAACATCCCCTGTCCCTTGTTTTGCTCTCACTATAAACGCCTGTGCATCAATGGCATTCATACCTTGTTTGGGGTGGAATGATTATAAAAAAAATTCTTTTTGTTAATTTATACAGCATACATGAAATAAGTGGCAAAGAAAATATTTAAGCTCATTAAATTACTTTACACATTATAATTTGACCAATATTATTTTGCATCTCAAACAAACAACCAAATAAAGCAGAGAAAAGAGACTTCACTGCTGCAATATTTGACATAATAGCTTTTTTTACTGCAGAACACTGGCTATCTAAACAGAGTAGTGCACTGGCTATCTATATATGGTAGAACACTATCTAAATTTTGGACTCTCAAAAGCCAAGTTCAAAGTTCTGCTCATATCCAGTTTTACGACTATTTATTGGTTTATTAGGATGTGCGTTGTGGTACAGTGGATATCGGCTCGAAACTAGAAACCGGGGAGCCGAGTTCGAATTCCAGTTGAATCCATTGTATTCACTTACACGCAAATACCCTTGGGAAAGGTATTAATCCGTCTATTCCCTCCAGTTATGGGTTAAATAGCAGGACGGATTGGGTTCTATAGCCTTGGTCGGCAACTAGTCTACCGCAGAAAGCAATGGCAACCTACTGCGGGATAATCTTCTGCCCAGTCAGTCATGTCTCTTTCGAGACATGATCGCCCAAGCGTGTATCGCGTATGGCACTTAACTGACTGATTGGTTTATTTCTTTTTAATCATTTCACCCCAAGCAAAGCACTAAAGTCACCAAGACATAAGGGGGTTACTGAGTAAGAACAGGTATTAAGAAAACAGGTGATAACAATTGCCATGCATTACAGTTTCTGAAGATCGAAGCTGACTGGAAAGCAAGAAGCTAGAAGAAAGTTTCATGAACAAGAAGTGTGAATAAAGAAATTTGTAAGCATAGAACTTAGAGTAACATTTAGCCATTTCAATTGCAACATTAGACCTTGCTGCTAATCTAGTACTGCGTTTAAATTAATAATGTTTAATTACCATAGAGGGAAGTTCATCAGAACACTTGACATGAAAGTATTTATATAATAGCCACAGAGAAATTGTTCATTCAGTCAGTCAGTTAAGTGCCATACGTGATACACGCTTGGGCGATCATGTCTCGAAAGAGACATGACTGACTGGGTAGAATATTATTCCGCAGTAGGTTGCCATTGCTTTCTGCAGTAGACTGGTTCCCGACCAAGGCTATAGAACCCAATCTGTCCTGTTATTTCACCCATAACTGGAAGGAATATACGAATTAATACCTTTCCCAAGAGTATTTGCGCGTAAGTGAATGCAATTTGGCTGGAATTCAAACTCGGCTCCCAGATTTCTCGTTCTGAGCCGATATCCAACGCACCACAACGCACAAGATTTATAAATATGGAAGATAGATTCTGGGAAAAAAAAATCTGTCTCGCACGACAGAGTGAACTAATATTCCTAACAGCAGATCTAGCAATTAATTCAAGGTAATCTTTCCACTTTAAGTCAGTGGAAAACTTTAGCCTGAGAAGGTGCATTTAAATCGTTCTTCTGGAGGTAATTAAAAAAAATGGGACCAATTCTTTTAAAAAATTTTCTTCAGACTATAATATCTTTAATATACATTGTTTATTAAAGTAATTAAAAGATTATCAAAATAACAATGTCATAGTTTTATTTTTTATTTTACTTTTGAGAGCAGATTTTGAAAAAATAAATGATTTAAATTCTCCAATGAGTCATGTGTTTAACTAATAAAACCGATTTCCCTCACAAAATTTAAACTCTTAAAATTTCATGAATTTACCTAAACGAGGGGATAGCAGGTGTAAAAAAAAAAAAATTTACCAAGAATTTAAAAAACAATAATTTCAAAAATAATTTAATTCATTTGTGAATAAGTCTTAAAAGTTTCATTAAAATCTGACAATTATTTGATTTTTGCAAGAATTTTCAAATTAATGTGTTTTCACCGGAAAAAAAAAATCTTGGTTATGTAATATTACATTTTCCATTGTAAACTCTCGCAACGATTTGATTACCAGCAAACGAAAATCAAAACAACAGTTTTTATCTTGTTAGAAAGGATAAAAAATTTAAAAAAAATAATTTAGTTGAGATACCTAATAGTAACACAAATAAATACGTAACGGTATTTCTTATAACAGAGAGAAAAAAAAAAAAAAAAAAAAAAAAAAAAAAAAAAAAAATATATATATATATATATATATATATATATATATATATATATATATATATATATATATATATATATAGAGCCTGCCTTCTTCTACCGAGCGCCCATAGCCCAGCGGTAGAATCACCGACTGACGCCAATTCGGTCAGGTTTCAATCCTGGGTTGAAAGCAGTCGGAGTCTAACTGTACTGATGGGCTGTGGAACAGCAGATGACTATATATATTCTTCACTACTCGGCGATATAATTATTGCAAAATAATAAAATAATAAGGCACTGTTAAAGAGAAAACACATAGCAAGAGTTTTCATAACTGTCAGTAAAGTTTAATAACTGGTCGTAGAGAGAATGAACTGAACCAACGCTCCCTCGCTATTATTGTCTCTGTAATGGATTGGGCCAATCTCTCTCTCTCTCTCTCACACACACACACACACACACACACACACACACACACACACACAGCGTGACAGGAGGAAAACATGCACACACACGTCTTTATTATAGAGGATAAAAATATCACCAAAAATCTTTCTAGCTAATTAAAAGCTTTCCCGCGAATTTCAAACGATGGCATCTGTGATTCATCTTCAATGTATCCTTACAATAGAAAATAACTAGAAAGGGTTTCGGATTTTCTCACGTTGAGATGACATCTGACATCAAACATTGGTCACACGGTCAAAAACTTTAAATAAACGATAATATGCTGTAGTTAACTCCGCTAAAACAAATGTGTGTAACATTTAGATTTCCTTTACCAGACGTCCACCGGTAGACATGTGTTTCATACAGACATAACTTATACACTTGATTGTGACTAACAACCTTCTCTGTACACTGAATGATTGTAGTTTTGAAGACATTATTCGACCCAATATCTACTCACACTTAAAACTTAAGTTCTGTCACGAACGTGCGCAAACTATTTCTTTTTTTTATTATTATTATTACTAGCAGTATAGCCCGGTGTTGCTAGGGTGTAATGAAAGCTTTAAAACTAATCCATGGTCCTGGAGCTCAGACTTTTTGGACGTTGGCACGAAAGACTAAAAAAGCAATAGTTAAAGTAAAACCGTAGACTGAAAGAAAAATGGATGGATGTAAGTCAAATTTTGGTATCGATATCAAATAAGTTTTTTTCGTCGTAAACTGAATTTTGAAGGCTAAATAAGTCCTCTGAGTAAATGGTATGGCTGAGACTAAGAACTACAATTATACCTACATTGAGCCAAACCTGAAGCAAAAACAAAAATAAAAGGGCTGAAAAAATACAGACATACAGGCAGATTAACAGACACAAACATCTTGCTTTATATATATATATATATATATATATATATATATATATTATCGATTTTCTGCACTATTGTAAGAACTGCAAACCTTGAAACTTCTGAACATCTTATCTTATGTCTTTGTCTATGAGTGTATCAAATTTGATTAAAATCGGACCACTCCTTCTATAACCTAATTTTTCGATTATCGATATTTATCGGGGTTACTTAGACACAAAACCTAGCTAAGAACACTTTTAATGACGGAAAATTGAAGAAAAAAAAAGGCTATGGAACATGCAGAAAATTTAATTTGATGATTTTTTTTTTCTACTGATCGAAAGCACTATTTACATTGTTCGGACTATTGTCCTAATTTTTACTGCTGTGTTTAGGACGTTTCGGCCGTTGTACGTTCCGGCCTTCTTCAGGTGCTAGGCATTTCAAACCGACACCTTTATTAAGATCACCAGGGTATATCATTTTTTCATTCCATGTGTGACGCCACTTATGGTAGGCATGTAGTTATCTCCCTTTAACTTAACTCGCTAAGTTATTTGTTCACCACTGGTGTAGTCAGGTATTGAACTCACAACTCTTTGGATCAAGTCAATGGAACTAACCAACGTCTGGTAGATATGACGAATGTAAAATTTTAGATTTTCACCTGCAAGTCGTTACTGTTTCATTCTTTAACACTTACCAGAAATCTCAACGAAAAAAAGGAAAAGAAAATATTCATAATTCTCAAACTTAAATTTCCGACTTATATTCCAGTTACTCAGGAGAAACAAACCCAACCTTTTAGGGGCCATGGAAGCAACAAATTACACCCCCCACCAAAAAAAAAAAAAAATTTCTGTGATTAGGGAAATTATGCCAACCTTTCAGACTTAATTTAAGAAAGTAAATAATCTACTAACCTTGAAATTTACGCTCCACCAGATTTTGAGGTGGGGTGACTACAAGTTAAAACTTGATCCACACAACACTCTAAAACCCATGGCCCCAAACCTTTACCCAACAAAGTAGTAAGATGTGACCTTAATATAACCCAGCAGTTTTCCAAGGTCAGTCTAGCCAATCAGAACGGGGGATGGGGGAGGAAAAATAAAAATAAAAAAAGAAGTAAAAAATGCCTCCTGCAATAGCTAAGTGGTTAGATTGTAGAACTGAAATATGTTGTTCCATGATACAAGGCTTGATTGATATAAGCAAGGTCTCCAATCCTTTATTTTTTTAACCAGATAGAACTGATGAAAGAAACTAAATTAAAATAAAGTCACTTCAAAATGACAAGGATGTTTTTAACATTCCATTTTAGCCATGTATTTTTTTACACTTTTTATTCATGTAGGTACCTGCACTCATTTTTGATACGTAAGTTTTAAATTTTTAATTGAATTTTTTAAAAATAAAATGGTTTTCTTAAAGCTTTAAAATTTTAGTTTAATTGAAAAGCTAAATTATTTATCAAATTTACTATTTCCAGTAAGTAAAATTCTCTGGTTGATTTCAAGCAGAAACTATATTCATTGGAATCTAAATTTTTGAAATGTTTAAAATTTTTTCAACTTTTTGACTATTTTTGAGTGATCAGTACATACAAATGTTAATTCTTGGTTTAAAAATCCTGCAAAAATAAAATATACTTCTGTGACACATTATTTTTTAAAAAGTAGCAAATTTGAAGTTAAATTAATCTGATTCGAAACAAATATTACTTGTTTATAGAATGAAATTGAGAATAAAAGTATTTCTTAATCACGGATTTCTGCTCTTTCTGACCTTTGAAGTAGGTGATGATAGCCTGTCATCATTCATACTGCACATCTGCACATTCATATATGAAACCTAAGTGAACGTTTTGTAAGGGGAACAACTCTTGAAACATGTGACCTTCTAATGATAAGTCTCCTTATCACTTTCCATAGTTAAATAAAAAATGCAGTTTGACATAAAAAAAATTAAAAATTATTTTAAAAATCTTAATACTAAATAATTTGTATAAAGCTTTTCAATTTTTAATTTGTAAAGATAGTCTTTATTTAATAAATTAATAACCAATAACACTGAGTGACTGGAAGAAATTTTAAAAATGTTTGAAACTTTTTAAGTTATCATAATTAGCAAAGAAAAATGAAAACAATTCTTACGAAAATTCATTATTTATCAAAAAATTTTTCTTCAGAATATGATATGCTTATTATTTATAAAATCAATTAAAAGTTTATCTAAGTTAAAATTGTGTAGTTTTAATGAGTTTTTTATTTTACTATTTGAAGCAAATTTTCAGAAAAGTGGCTCCATAAAAAAAAAAAAACATCTACAGGATTTACATTCCTTATGTGACACTATCTCCTGCAGGGATACTTTTCCTCCTCCCGCAGGGATACTTTCCCTTGTTTGGTTTAATACAGCGGAGAGAAAGAGAAATTGATATTAGCAATATTTTTAGTTATGCTTTATTGTAATATGCGATGTGAGCTTAGTTAAAATCAATTTTAATACTGTCAGATACTTGTAAAATATGGCGAGAAAAGAAGCCGTTGGAGTAGAAATTATGGTTACATTTTATCTGTTTAACTGTAAAAGGGTGGGATCTAAGTTCATCGGAGCAGAAGCCATGAAAGTACTTGTAGAAGAGGCACAGGGAAGCCACATCATGCCGGTGAGAGAGTGGTTGCAGCCGGTCTGCCAAGTCAGTATCAACCACGTTACAGATTTTCCTTTGTATTACTATTAATTTTGGGGAGAAAATAATATTTTTATTTATCTTTGGGATGGGATAACATGTTTATTCATTATTTTTTTATTTTTGTATATCTTTGGGATGGAATACAATATTTCATTCAGTTTTGGAATTAAATAAATTTTTATTCATTTTTAAAACAGAATAATATTTTTTATTCATTTGGGCCTGCATAAATTTTTTAAAATCATTTTTAGGATGGAATAATTATTCTATTATTTTTTAAAAGAAAAATTTTAAAAATTTAAATTTTTGGATTTGAAAAATAATTTTCATTCATTTCTTTTTTTTTTTTTTGGATGGAATATTTTTTATTCATTTTTTGGATTGAATAATATTTTTATTCATTTTTGGGATAGAATTATTTTTTACATATTTTTTTGGCTGGAATAATATCTTTTATTCATTTGTTGGATAGAATAATATTTGTATTCATTTTTGGGATGGAATAATATTGTTATCTATTTTTGAATAGAATTATATATTTTATTCATATTTTAGCTGAAAGAATAATATTTTTATTAATTTTGGGGGGACAGAATAATATTTTTATCCATTTTTTTGGTTGGAATAGTAATTTTTTATCATTTTACACTCATCTATGGAATGAAATAATTTTATTCATTCTTTGTAGAGATTTTTTTCATTCGTTTTTTGGATGTAGTAAATATTTGTTTTATTCTAAAAGAAATTTAGCTTTCTGTTAATAAGATCTTATTTGAGTCAATATTTTTCTAACTTCAATTCATTTATTTTCTTTTTTTTTATTAAAAGATAAATAAGATTTTTAAAAAATCTGTCTAAAACAAATTCAGTAAAAGAGACGAGATGAATTATCATAGCAAACTATTTTCATGGCCCAGATAATATTTTTATCCTCTTTCTCTCATTCTTTGTCAAATCAAAATAGCATCAATGAATACACTTGAGTGAAATTGGTTCAGTGGAACCAAATTCTTTCAAATTGATTGACATACTCAAAATATACAAAGAAATTCCAAAAATATTAGTCACCAATCATGAACTCCTGATCTTAATTCTGCAGTAATGTTTTGATTCATTCATTCAGTGTTAATATCTGCAGGGAGAGGCCTTTGCATTTCAAAGAATCTATGCCATAAATTTGGTATTAGTTGCTGGTCATAATCATTCTCTTATATGGTGCCCTTTCTTTATGATTGCCAGAAATAAAATCTTCAAAATTATCAGTAGTATTTTTTTTTATCTCACTCAATACAAACCCAAGAGCCACTTAAGGGAGAGGGTTAGTAAATGAAGTTATGATATAGACCTGGAAGGGAGATTATAAGTTCAGATTATGAGGACATGCACGATAGTTAATGGTTGAAAATGATTCCTGGAATGGACTGCTTTGAATAGATCAGGTCATATTTTTGGCCAAGGTTACACAACAGCTTTGCTTTATAACATTAACAACTAAAATGGGCAGCAGATGGTCCTGGGCATGATGGTAAACTGCAGCCGGCAGCAAGGCCTCTGATTGGGAGGTTATGAGAAGCATGGAACCACCTCTTAACTCCTGTTGTTCCCAGGTCTACCCTGACCTGGAGTGGTAGCACCTATTAGGATCCCAGATATGGGCAAATAGTTAACCCCCAAACAGAGGTCAAAACACCATAAAAATACACTTTTATAAAAATATATACATAAATCTAGACTTTATTTTTTTACAATAATAATTTTATATTTACAAATTCTAAATATAGAAACCCACTAATATAATAGAATTTTTATCATTTACCAATTTATAAAGATTTGAATCTGAAAACAATTTTTTTATTCATAAATTTCTAAAAATATGTAAACAACTATAAAATATCTATATTATTTAACATTTTATAAAGTTTAAATCGTTTGGCAATTGGCTGTGGCTCTATTCCTCTGTGGGGAATAGAGCCACAGCCTCATTACACTAGGACCACAGCCTCATTACACTAGCACCACTGCTTCACTACACTAGACTAGTGCCACAGCCTCATTACACTAGAGCCACAGCCACACAATACTAAGTGTTGCTCTTGTGGTTTCTGTAACAAGTAGGTTTTTATAGGGTGTTGTTGCCAGGCAAGTCCAACCAGTTTCCAGTTCAGAGCTGTCTTTCTAGATTGATTGCCCATCAAATCTCTGGCTGCAGTGATATTTAACCCATATACAGGGAGGAAAAGTGTTGGATTCATGCTTTTGTTAAGAGTATTTGTGCAAAATATAAAAGTGAATGCAACAAACTTAGACAAGTTATGAACCTGGTAAGCCAAATTCACTTTCCATGCTAATAACTGCTACACTATATGCATGTCCAACTTGCTATCAAGTAAATGTGACGTGTTATTTGCTGTTGTTTTATAAGTCCTTTGATAATATGTTCAATGTTGTTTAGTTTATTTATAAAATCAGGTAATAGTGTTTTAATAAAGCATCATTAATATAACAGAAATATCCTAAAAATTACCAGATTTTAGCAATTAAAAAAAAAAGCTAAAAACTGATCGAGTTATGATCCTATTGGTAATCAGAATTTCTATGTATAAAAATTATTAACATTGAAGTAACATTGGTTGTCAAATCTTTATTATTTTGTCTATTAGTAAAGAGAAGTTAATTTTTGTGAGTGTATATATATATATTTTCATACACACAAACACACACTCATTTGTTAATTATTAAGTTGCTAGGTTTGTAAATAGACTTGGGTATTCTTATAAGCCGTTCTTCTTCTTCTATATGGTATGTCCCTGTATCAATATTGGTGATATGACTCTCCACAATTTCCTGGTTTTGTATAGCTCTTAATAAATTTGTCTCTAAATAAATTTTGTTAAACCTGAAGACTGTATTTAAGTATGAAACAAACTGTTGCCACTGGGTAATTGACCTCAATGTTCACTTTATATATATATATATATATATATATATATGCAATAAACTGCACTGATGAGCTGTGATACAGTGAAACAGCTCTGAATGCGGATGACTATTTACGCTCTCACACCCTGATTGAGCACTCTGAAAGAATGGTAGACTTTGAAAAACAGTAGCTACTCTGGCATCTACACATCGTTCATTCAGCAATAAATTAGAACACTCTCAGCTATTGGGCATGTATAATGATAATATACATGCAAAAAAGTCTGCCTCCTTCTACCGAGCACCTGTAGCTCAGAGGTAAAATCTCCGACTGATGCCAATTTGGTTGGGTTTCAATCCTGAGTAAAAAGCAATCGGCTGTCTAACCGTACTGATGAGCTGTGATACAGCGAAACAGATCTGTCTGTGGATGACCACATATGAAATATATATATATATAATATTTATTCAAAATTTTTAATATAACAATGCTATAACATTACTACAGAGTAACTATTTCAACACTTCTTGTGTCTTGTTGATTCAAATGTTGATTCCCTTCATGTTGATTCACGTCTTGTTGATTCAAACGCTGATTTGCTTCTTCAGTCTTTTCAAGTGATGGCGTTGATTCAAAATGCATTTCATTTTATCATTCGATTGCATAAAATTGTTCTGATCCAGAAAAATTCATACATCATGTACCCCTATATATAAAATACGATTTGTGAAAATCAGTGAAACATTTAAAATTTATTTTGTTGGTAAAATTTCGGCTCTGCATGAAGATCATCAAATAAACTAAAAAAAATCCACGGATTTATTCATGGATATTTATTTTTTGTCAAATGCAAATTTTCTTCAAATAAACTGTCCTGTTTCTAACAGAGTTCTCTGGCACATGCTTTTTTACCTAATATTTTTTGGTTATCTTGAAGATGTTGATAGTGTCAGGGTTTTACAGATATTGGTACAGAATGAATCATTGACAACAAAATAAAAAAAATTAAACATTCAACTTGTTTTCCCAAATTGCATCTGGCATGGTTTATTATCAATCCTTTTATCATATTTTGCACCAAATCCCAACATTGATTTAAGGGCTAAGAGATCCACAGTTGACATGATCTGTACATCAGCCCCAAGAAAAATATTGTGAACAATAGATGCCATTATACAAGTATCTATTTCAGCTACTAAAGAATATTGTTTGTCCTCTACAATGACTAAGCATCACTATCACTTTTCACATGGACTGTAGCCAGCAATGATGGGAAAATTTCAATACCCTACACCATTCAGAGTAAAACAAGGATATATTTTTGCATTGACTTAGTTTGACATCTTTCTTTTTTAAAATGTACATTCTATCTTCTTTTCTATATAGCATTCTATTTTCCTTGCTATGTTACAATGTAACTTCTTTTCAATATAAAATTGCATCTTTTCATTCTGTGCTACATTCTATGTTACATTCCTTTTCTAAATTCTAATTATATCCTATTTTTTCCATTGTTACATAATATCTACCTTTCTATGTTACATTCTATCTTTGCACACTATGTTACAACATATCTTTTTCCTATGTCACATTCTCTCTTCTTTTCTATGTTACATTCTATCTTTGCACACTGTTATATCATATCTTTTTCCTATGTTACATTCTAGCATTTTTATGTTACATTATATCTTTTTCCTGTGTTACATTCTAACATCTTTTTATGTTACATTCTATCTTTGCACACTATGTTACATTATATCTTTTGCCTATGTTACATTCTAGCATCTTTTTATGTTACATTCTATCTTTGCACACTATGTTACATTATATCTTTTGCCTATGTTACATTCTAGCATCTTTTTTATGTTACATTCTATCTTTGCACACTATGTTACATTATATCTTTTGCCTATGTTACATTCTGTCATCATTTCCATGTTATATTCTATCATTTTTGCTATGTTACATTCTATTTTTTCCTATGTTACATTCTGTCATCATTTCAATATGTTCTATCATCTTTTTTATGTTACATTCTATCTTCATTTTTATTTTACATTCTATTTTTCTATCTTACATTCTGTAATCTTTTCTATGCTACTTTTTCTATTTTTCTGTGTTACATTCAATGCTATCTCTTTTTCTATGTTAACTTTCCATCTTCTTTTCCATGTTACATTCCTTCTTTGCATTCTGTTACATTCCACCTTTGCATATAGGCAGTCTGAACAAGATGCATACTTACACACAAGAAGCAAAGAAAAACATTGCAAATTCACTTCACTGATAACAGTTCTGATCATGCACATGAGACAGTGCATCCAACCACCGAAGAACAGAAGGCAGTCAACAGAAAATACAGGAACTGGAGTGCACAAACACTTCCAGACATTGTGCACAACAGGACTGAATTTTGACCAAACAGGGTTCTCCCATTATATTACAAGTCAAACCGATGCCTATTAGTACTTCAACTATTTTTTTTTTTCATCATATCACACCGAGCAAGGCGGTAATGCCACTGATATGCAGGGGGGCTACGTAAGAGTGAAAAGATTGGAAAAGAGAAAGCCGGAAACCACATCCTAAACAGGGAAACAAGGGATGAGCCTCTTCACCTGTTCAGTAGACGTGGGTGGAGTGTAAACCGGGCGATAGTTTAGTCTATCTACTCCAATTTAAAAAAACAAAAAGAAAAGAAAAAAAGAAAAGTGAAAAGATTGGAAAAGAGAAAGCCGGAAACCACATCCTAAACAGGAAACAAGGGATGAGCCTCTTCACCTGTTCAGTAGACGTGGGTGGAGTGTGAACCGGGCGATAGTCTAGTCTATCTACTCCAAATGATATTAATTATGTTTGTATAATCTATATTTCTTTTATCCCTACTATCTATTATTGTATACTTTAAAATATTTTCACAAGAGCTATAAAAAAATTTTTGGTTAGATACCCTATAAAGAATTGAGTAATTCACTGACTATAGCGTCAAACAAATGAAGCCTGTAGGTATTAACAGGGACCATATTTCTGTGAAGCTCATGGAATGAAACTACAGAATCACAAATAAAGAACTATCAGTTAACTGAAACCGCCTTATATAAGGTCTTTCAGCAGCGGTAAAGGCTAAAATGGATAGCATATTTAACTTAAAAAGGAAAATGATGACAAAATGCAGACACTGACATTTTATACTACTTCAAGCAAAATGTAAAGAAAACCCGGAAAGAACATTAACAGTGGGCTTGAAAAACTTGTTTTCCTGAAAAATTGATTTCATAGAAACGTTTTATAAATTTCAATGGAAAATAGCACTGGCTGTTTGGTCAATGAATATCAGAAGTTCCTTTCTGAGGAAATAGTTAATATTATTGTTCCTATTGTGATAGACGCCCGTTTTAGAAAACAGCCCAGAACGTGTGCACTTTTAACAAATGCCAATAATTTTGATAACCTATTGTGATAATTACTGGAAAGATGGCATTGAAATTACTGAGTTGATTCTAAAAACAATAATCAATAATCTTTTTCGTAATAAGAAAAAAGAATAATTTTCTGCTCTAATGAAGAGATTTTCTATTGATGAAAGGCTATTTATAAAGTTCATATCAACTAATCAATTTGCTTATCACACTGAAAGCATATCCAAGAAAAACAAGAAAAATCTGATGATTTTTTTTCTATGATAATACGTCTCATATTGCAAGATTATGCTTAATAAAACCTTTTGATGCAGCTAATAAGAGCCTTTTATAGTTAACAGCCTAGTTTAGATGCAGCACAAATTGAGGTGAAATTGAAATTATTAAATAAAATGTGCCTTATAATATCCTAACCCTTTTATCAGATATATGATGGCCCAGTATATATGAAGTGTCTGCCTGATAATAAATCAATTACTGCAATTCACAGTCAACAAACATAATACATGATCATAAGTCATATAACCTTTGAAGGTCTAAGGGGCACCACATCTTCTGCACCATAACAGCAGTGTTGTTTTATGGACAAGACAGCCTGATAGAGCCAAATTCTCTCCAGGCAGATTTGAATAAAGATTTTTACTTCTCCTAGACAGGTTGCCAACCATGGCTAATTTTTCCTGCTATTTACCCATAGGGGTATTTTCACTTATGGGCAAATAACCCTGGGAAAGGTATTAATTCATCTCTTCCCTCTGGTTATGGGTTAAATAACAGGACAGATTGGGTTCTATAGCCTTGGCTGGCAACCAGTCTATGACAGAAAGAAATGGTAACCTACTGTGGGATAATCTTCTGCCCAGTCAGTCATGTCTCTTTTGAGACATGATCGCACCCAAGCATGTATCACGTATAGCACTTAACTCATTGACTGGATATAATAGTTAGAAAGATAATTAAAACTTCTACTGGACATAAAGTGGGGGATCGATTTTCTACTGTTATAAAGTAATAAACTGATCCCCCACTAATTTTACTTAATGTAATATAATCTATCTCTTCACCCCCAGCTATAAGGTAAATAGCAGGACAGATTGGGTTCTATAGCCTTGGCTGGCAACCAGTCTACTGCAGAAAGCAATGGCGACCTACTGCAGAATAATCTTCTGCCCAGTCAGTCATGTCTCTTTCAAGACATGATCGCCCAAGCATGTATCACGTATGGCACTTAACTGACTGACTGGATATAATAGTTAGAAAGATAATTAAAACTTCTACTGGACATAAAGTGGGGGATCCATTTTCTATTGTTATAAAGTAATAAACTGAACCCCCACTAATTTTACTTAATGTAATATAATCTATCTCTTCACCCCCAGCTATAAGATAAATGGCAGGACAGATTGGGTTCTATAGCCTTGGCTGGCAACCAGTCTACTGCAGAAAGCAATGGCGACCTACTGCAGGATAATCTTCTGCCCAGTCAGTCATGTCTCTTTCAAGAGACAAGATCGCCCAAGCGTGTATCACGTATGGCACTTAACTGACTGATTTACCCATAGCTATAAGATAAATGGCAGGACAGATTGGGTTCTATAGCCTTGGCTGGCAACCAGTCTACTGCAGAAAGCAATGGCGACCTACTGCAGGATAATCTTCTGCCCAGTCAGTCATGTCTCTTTCAAGAGACAAGATCGCCCAAGCGTGTATCATGTATGGCACTTAACTGACTGATTTACCCATAGCTGGAGGAAAGAAGTGGATCCATACGTTTCCCAAGGGTATTAACTGGAATTCAATATTCTTTCTCCAATTACCCTCAATCCAAGCCACTATCCATTTCTTCTCCATGTTCCCGCCATATGAATTTTTCATAAAAACACCAAAAATATAAACTGAAATTTGCATGGAATTTTCCTTAGTTTGTATTTGAATGTGACAAGCAATTCCCTTTCTATGACAAAAACTGCTACACTGCCCTACACACATCCATCCTGAAGAGTGGACGGATAGGTGTGCCTCCAAAACTCTGGAGTCAGGATGCTAAAGTAACATTAACCAACTAAGTGACAAACTTTTACTCGTATAAATTCTCTCTGTATAAATGTATGTATAAAAAACCATTGAAATATCATCTTTCAGAATGTATATATACATCACAAATTTCATGTGTTCAAACACCATCTATTGAAAAATGTCACAAACATCTTTCAGTCCAATCCGACTGATGCCAAATTCCTGGGTAAAAAGCAATCAGCTGTCTAACCATACTGATGAGCTGTGATACAGTGAAACCGATCTGTCTGTGGATGACTATATATCTAAACTTATTTATAAATGGAACTTTGTCTGTGTGTGTGTGTGTCTGTCCATTACCTATAGACTCCAAAATGGCTGAATCGATTTTCTTGAAAATTTACACAGTTCTACTACAAGCATCTGCGAATGTTCGTAACTAGGTTTTGTGTCGAGGCACCCCCCCCCCGATAAATATCGAAAATCGATAATCAAAAAAATCGGGTTATAGAAGGAATGGTCCGATTTTAATCAAATTTCATACACTCATAGACAAAGACATAAAAAACGATATTCAGAAGTTTCAAGGTTGCAGTTCTTACAATAGTGCAGAAAATCAATAACATATATACAAAAGGCAAGATGTTTGTGTGTGTGTCTGTTTATCTGCCTGTATGTCTATTTTTTTCAGCCCTTTTATTTCAGTTTTTGCTTTGGGTTTGGCTCTAAATAGCTATAATTGTAGTTCTTAGTCTCAGCCATGATACCATTTACTCAGAGGACTTATTCAGCCTTCAAAATTCAGTTTACAATGAAAACAACTTATTTGATATCGATACCAGGAAATCAAAATTTGACTTGCATCCATTCATTTTTGGAGACACCAGCCACCTGCTGAAGGAGAGGTACTGTCTGGGAAAAAGGCTTGGGCTTAATAATTTTTAAAACCTCCCTGATGAGCTCCGCCTGCAAAATTTCTTACTTTTTTTTTTAATAAATTTCCCCTAAGCAAGGCAATAATGCCACTAAAATGCAAGTGGCTACTGAAAGTAAAAGAGAAGGAAAAGATTTTAGAAAGAACTGGAAGCCCAATAATACTATGAATTCCAGAGTTTAGAAGTATACAGTTAAAGTAGAATTAAGAAGGAACTGAAAACCCAATCTTAAACAGGAAACAAAGGATAAACTTCTGCTCCAGTTCAAAAGACCAAGGAGGAGTGTGAACCGGATGATAAGTGAATCTCTCTACTCCTGGTGTGGAACAAAATTGAAATAAATAATAAAAATTTTAAAGTTTAGGCATAGATGTTACAAGTGTAGAATTTAAAAAGCATCAGAAACCCAATCCTAAACAGGAAACAAGGGATAAACATTTACTACTCCTCAAAAGACCAAGTAGGTACATGAACCAGGCAATAGTTTCACCTGATAGATTCACCCGACCTTGCACGTTTGGATTACCACTTGTTTCAAGCCGTAAAAATGTTCTCAGAGAAACCCAATTATTTGAAAACTTGTCAAAAGCAATTTCAGACCAATTCAGTACTCAGAAAGATGCCAAATTCTAGAAGAATTGAATCAAGAAGCTGCCTCAGTGATGGCAAAAGCTATTGGAACAAAAATGGTACATATTTGGTTGCCTAACTATTGAAATACTGTCTTTGAAATTCACTTAAAAACACAGAAAACATTTGTTTTAACCCAATAGATACTGCATCTGATATATTTAAATCAAAGAATTTGGCTAAAGGTAAGTACTGGTTGTCTAATGTGTCCGAGTAAATACCAGCCTACTAGCTAGCTCAACTGGACATATAATATGCAGGAGTGATTTTTTAGAACATCAGTTGGTATATGATAAAAACAACAGAAATAAGGATACTTGTCTGAAAGCATCAGTGAAACATATTTAACTGTTTTCAATAAGATATTTTTAATTTCAAGAGAGATATTTATACAAATCTCTACAGTGTACTGCATGCTATTATTAGTCCAATGGTTAGAGAATAAAACTAATAAAAACAAGCAAGATGTTAGCTTTTCTCATTAATGCCCACTGACTTTACCACTACTCCATCTCATGAAATCTGCTCATCTTTATCATATCACACAGCAGGATTACGAACTTATTGATCAGAGAGTTTTATGCTTGGTGAAGTTCCTAATAACTGTTGTGGTGCAATGGATATCAACTTGGAATGAGAAATCAGAGATCTGAGTTCAAATTCAAGTTGAATTCATTGCATTCACTTACCTGCAAATACCCTTGGGAAAGGTATTAATCCACTTCTTCTCCTGTCGACTCTGGGTTGACAAGCAGAACGGACTGAGTTTTGTAGCCTTGGTTGGCAAATGGTCTACCACAAAGAAATTGCAACCTACTGCAGGAAAATCTTTTGCCTACTCAGTCATGGATCAAAAGAGACATGATCGCTCTAGCATGTATAATATATGGCACTTAACTGACTGATATTCACAGGAGTCATTATCAAGAAACATTGCTAGCATTTCGTGTGTGTGTGTGTGTGTGTGTGTGTATTGTGTATCTTGGCAGCAATTTCATTTTTAGATAAGCTTCATTAAAAATGACTTTAAGCTTTTCATTAAATTTTTCTTGAATTCGTAAAAATGATTTCTTTTCTGGACATAAGATGTGTAAAAACTATTTGAATAATCTGTGGATCCAACTACTTTCTGAGAATCTATTAGTCATTGTCAAGGAAATTTTTTTGTTGAACACAATAAGTAGATTTTTGTTTTTTTTACTTATTTATACAGGGATGAGAATGGTTTTAATATTCAAAACATCGGCACAACATGCTGACCGTGTTTGAAAATTAAAAACATACTCTATGTCCAGAAAAGAAATCATTTTTTTAATCAATTCGCATAAAGTAAGGCTATAATGCCACCAAGACGGAAGGGACTACTGAGAACAAAAGAGAATGAAAAAACTTTAGAAGGAACTGTAAATCCAATCCTAATTAGCAAACAAGGGATAAACCCCAACTCATGTTGAAAAAACTGAGGAAGAGTATTGACCATATGATAGACAAACCCATCAACTCCTACTGAGATAAAATAAATAAATAGTAAATAAAAATTAGAAATAAATAGTAAATAAAATTTCAGAGTTCAGATGGAGACATTAGAAGCATAAAGTTGAAGTAGACTTTAGAAGTAACACAATCTTTCTGCTCCTGTTTGAAAGACCCGGAAGGAATGTGAACCAGACAATAGCCAAACCTATTGTCCAGTTTAAACTACTCCCCAGTCTTTTAAGAAAAAGGTTTGATTACAGTGATTTGTTATTTGTCTTTAATGAAACTTATATATATATATATATATATATAAGCATAAATATGCAAAAAGTGTGAGTGTGACCCATTATATGATAAAAATATATATATTAGGAATTATTAATTTAGAACATTTACAAACTTGCACATTTTGTTTCAACATTGAAAGAACAATGTCTCATCAGGTAGTTAATAATGATGGTAAAAGTTTCATTGAAAAAAATTAAAAAAAAAACACCACTTCCTTTTATCTTTGGAAATATTTTTGTACAAGGCAAAAAAATAAAAAATATTAAAAAAGAGGGTGAAAAAAGAAAGAGGGTAGAAAAGATGAGAAAACAAGAAGAGGAAAAAAAAGGAAATGGAAAGATACAGAAGAAATAGAAAGTAAAGAGGAAAATAAGTGAGAAAGTATTGAGAGGAAAGAGCTAATGGAAATGGCTAAGAGAGAGAAATTTTAAATATCAGCAGGAAGTGAATTGTAGACATATGTATAAGCATAAATATGCATAAAATAATGCAATATATAATGTTATTTTTATACAGAGAATACAATTTTGCCATTTTGGGTCATATCAGTGGTTGTCATTTTGGTCATTCATAATTTTGCTGTTCTCTGTTTTTATTACATACAAAAAACTAGCTTAATGAAAAGATGGATTCATACCCACTTGATTGACTGATTTTTTTTTATGGTTCATCAATCATTTCTGGCAGAAATGTGTATGTGTGTTTAATATGATTATTCTATGTTACATAGAAACAATGGTCCTAAAATCAGCATTATATCTAATTAACTAATTCATCACTTTTCTAGAAAAAAAGGAAATAATGTTCATATTGATGAATATAGTTTCATCCATGAATATAGACTCATTAATAATGTGATTATGTTAAATGAAAAACATTCTTCACGCTCTATTAAAATAAAAAAAATTCACACACTTATAATCACATCTCTTTCAATCCATTCAGTAGTATTTTTTAATTTTTCAACGTCACAATTATGATATTTTGTAATGACAGAAATTTAACAATTTGTTTTTAAATCTCTTTAAAATCCCAGAATCTTAATTGAGGATCTTCCATCACTTGTGTGTTCTTTAATTTTAATAAGAGCTTCAGAAATCCTTTTAAAACGATGAACTGGGATTTTGAATGCATTTAAAAACAGACTTAAGCACATATACCATCACCATAATAATAATGCCAAAATTTAAAAAGTAAAAAAAAAAAAATAAAAAAAAAAACAGCAGCAGTAGCAACAGCCCTGATGCTATACCAAGGATGGATCCTAGTCTTAATTGATGGCAGTTTTAACCATTTCACCCCAAGCAAGAAAATGAAAATAAAAGCCACTAAGATGCAAGGAGTCCAGTTAATCAGTCAGTTAAGTGTCATACATGATACATGCTTGGGTGATCATGTCTAAAAAGAAAGAGACATGACTGACTGGGCAGAATATTTTCCCGCAGTAAGTTTCCATTACTTTTTGCAGTAGACTGGTTGCCAACCAGAGTTACAAAACCCACTGTGTCCAGTTAGTTAACTTATAGCTGGAGGGAGAAGAGATGGATTCATACCTTTTGCAAGGGTATTTGTATGTAAATTAATGCAACAAAATTCAGACTCAGCTCTCTGATTTCTTGTTCCGAGCCAATATCTACTGCACTACAATGCACACTAAAATTGAAAGTAACAGAAAACACAATAAAAGGACAGGGTTTAAAAACATAGAAGCTGATGACTGATTTTGCATTTAAATTTTTGAAGATCATAACTGATAGGAAAGCAGAAAGCCAGAAAATAATTACACAAGAAAGAAGTGTGGGAGAAGAAATCAGTAATAGAGAACTTGGAGTTACAAGTAGTAATTTTACTCGAAAAATTATAAGACTGAACTACCAATCTAGTACAGCACTTAAATTCATGAAGTCAAGATACCAAAAAGAAAGCCCATCAGAATAATTATTGTGAAATCTTTCACAGAAAACGAACATGAAGTCTTTGTTATCGTTTTGGGAAAGTGGCTAAAGCCAAGATATCAGGTGATATGTTTTGTTGTGGTGAATTACGATATGTAACAGTAAATAAAGATGTGCTTTGTGGTGCAATGGATATCAACTCGGGTTGCTGAGTTCAAATTCCAGTTGAATTCCTTGCATTCCCTGACACACAAATATCCTTAGGAAAGGTATTAATCCGTCTCTTCCCTCCAGTTATGGGTTAAATAATAAAACAGATTGGGTTCTATAGCCTTGGCTGGCAACCAGTCTATGACAGAAAGAAATGGTAATCTACTGCGGGATAATCTTCTGCCCAGTCAGTCATGTCTCTTTCAAGACCATATCGCCCAAAGCGTGTATCATGTATGGCACTTAAAGCCATACATGATACACGCTTTGAACATAAATATCCCCTCCAATAACACAAATTTAATTCTCAGTTTTCTTGAACTAACCACGTAGTCATATCTCTGAGAGGCTAATAAACTGTGCATTGCTATTTGTGAGTGGGTTTGAGTTTGAGTTTTATTTAACGGCATATCAACCTCTGTTGATTATTTAATGCCAAAAAGGTAGGGTTTCAAGATTTTCTTTTGTTATTGTTTGATTATAGTGAGAAGGCTGATTCAGTCATTTGAATTAAAATTTTTTGTTTTAGAAAACTGAAAATGTCTTCTAGTTTTGTATTCAAACATGTTTTACTGAGAATAATTTTTTTTCCTTGAAAAATGTGATGGCAATAATTTTTTCTTCAAAGATGTATATTTTTCTATAAAAGTGTACTTTTATACTTTCATAGTGTTTTGATCCCAGTTTGGGGGTTAACTATTTGCCCATAGCTGGGACCCTAACAGGTGCTGCCACAACCTCCCAATCAGAGGCCTTGCTACCGGATGCAGTTTACTATCATGCCCAGGACCATTTGCATGTGGGAGTAGTGAGTGATGATAATGTCAAGAAGGTTGCTATGAGGCTGCCAAGGTCAAGTGTAAGTCACATCCAGATATTTAGGAATATCTTTATTTGGAGACCATCTGAGTGGACTGTGTTATTCAACAGCAAGTTAATTCTAACTGGGTCCCAATGATATTAAGTTGCTTTTATCAAAACTTGTCACCATATAAGAAACATTTTGACTGTGAGGCATGTACCTGACATACCCTTATCATGAATGTGTGTCATGATTTGTATATTTATAACTGCTTTGTTGGTGTGCTGTTCTCTCACTAAATAAATGGCCTTCCACATCTCTTTATTTTTAGTATCTAAAACGCTTTCTCTTGTTACCCCTCCCAAACCCCACTCTGCCATCCATTTGTTCAAGACCATCAAGTATGTTACACATTGCTTTCCCCTGTCTCTCTTTCCCTGCCCTGTGAGTACCAGATTCTTGAAGCCCTCCTTCCTCATTACATGTTCCAGGAACTTCAGCTTCCTTTTTCTGATGTTAAGTATTATTTTTCTTTTCATTTCCATCCTCTCCAAAACCTCATCGTTGCTCTCATGCTCAGTCCGTGGTATCTTCAGCATCCTTCGGTAGAACCATATTTCTGTTGCTTTAATTCTTCTCATCTTTGGTGAGACTGTTCAGCATTTGCTGTCATATTGAAAAATAGCCATCACATAACAATCCAACATTCTCTTTTTTGTTTCCAGCAAAATTTTTCTATCTCTCAGGACTCTACTCAGCTTCTGGAATGTATCCTTGACCCTGCCAATTCACCTTCTGATCCCAGTGTCGCACTTTCCGTCCTCTGTTAGAACATTTCCCAGTTATTTAAATTTCTGCATCTGTTTGATTTTAGTATCCCCAGCCTGTAGTTGGCATTTTGTTCTCTTCTTTTGAATGATGACCATGCATTCAGTTTTCTTGTAGTTTATATGTTGTACTTTCTTTCTGCTTTCTTCAGCTACCTTCTGTAGGAGGTCTTGTAGTTTCCTTTCTGTGTCTGCTGTCAGCATTGTATCATCTGTATATCTTACATTGTTCGGATTGTGGCCACCAATGATGAATCCTAGCATGACTTACAGGGCTCTCAGAATTGTCTCGTTGTATTGGTTAAATAGATTTGGTAAGAAGAGACGTCAATGTGTTATACACCTTTCTAGCTGAACTCATTGCCTGCCCACATGTAGGTGGTTTATTGCCAGTAGAGGTTCTTGATTATTCTATTGCCTTTCCTGAATATATATGGGTTGCTAAGCATTTCCATCTAGTCTTTGTGACTTACTTTGTTGAAAGAAAACATCCCAAATATTCCATAGCTCAGTGGTTGAGGACTGTTGACCTCCAGTGAATATTAATGGAACACTCTATTCACTCTACAAAGGTAAACTGTTTTCATTCCACAGCTCAGGTCAACAGATATTGTCTTGTTCTTTTTTTATTTTGTACTGCTTAGTCATTTCTCACTTGTTTCCACTGAGTACAAGTACACACTGCCCTACCCAGGGATTGAACTCTCAATCACTATGTCACCAAATTAACAAACCAATGCTTTAATCCACCATTGGAACAACAAAGATGAGAATAATTTCAACCGTGTAAATAATGATAACTTCTCATTCCAGAAATTAAAACAGAGAAGGATTTTTAAACTGAAAAACAATGAGGCACCTTAAAACTACTGTAATGCCTATAATAATTAAAACACTGGGTATTGTAGAGTGATTGGCCATGGTTTAATGTAAAAAGCAATAATAATACCAAGAAAAAGAAATGAACAAGGTAAAAAATGATATAAAGCAAGCAAACAATATATGCAAAGCAAAGTTTCAGTAATAGAACAAAGCAGCAGTAATAAAGCAGAAAGTTCACAAACTAAGAATTGGGGTTGATACACAAGAGCAAGTTCGGAGAAGCGAATGCAGCATTCTGATTTCAAAACAAGAAAGACCGGGACTGAGTCAGATGAAAACGAAAACCAGTCTATTTTATTAGCTAGCATTTGTGTGCTTCCAACTAAAAATTGCAGATGGTAAAGTACTTTGCAGTCATTCCCAGTCTAATTGGAACCAACAAGGATAATAAAAAAAAGGCACAGGTAAAAACATTAACAAAATCCTTCGTAGACCCTGTATAGAAGGGGTTAAAAAACTGCACTGTGAGAAAAGTGTTATTAATGGAAATAAAAATATATACACATGTGCATTAAATATCACTCAACATCAAAATTTATGTAAACAAAATGCTTAGGTAATGGCCAGGTAAGAGACTGTACTGAATAGAAAATAAAGTTATATATATATATATATATATATATATATATATTTTTAGAAAAGATTTTTGATTTATTACAATTTCAATGGGTAATACATAATTCACCACATAATGATGTTATTATTGCGGCTTGTCAGACCCAAATGGTACAACAGTTGATCCTCAAAATATCACCCCACCTCCCAAATTTTTTTACACAGACACTCACATGTCCATATTTAGAATAGACATTTCTAAAGGTAATTTACAAAAAAATTTCTTGTTCATTTAAAAAGAACCCCAAAGAATGGAAAAAAACAAGTATAAAGAAAAAGTAGACGATTGATTAATGGAAAGAAGAGATAAAAGAAGATTAATCAATCATCTATTTTTTCTTTATACTTGTTTTTTTCTATATTCTTTGAGGTTCTTTTTAAATGAGCGAGAAATGTTTTGTAAATTACCATTACAAATGTTTCTGCTAAAAGCATCTGTGTAAAAAAAACTTTTCTTTTTGTGGGGAGGGATATTTTGAGGATTAACTGTTGTACCATTTGGATTTGATGAGCTGCAATCATAACATCATTATGCAGTGAAATATGTATTACCCATTGAAATTGTAATAAATCAAAAATCTTTATAAAATTATATTATTCTGTGAAATTAAATAAATGAATTTAACATTCAGTTCTTTTGAGTTTGTCTCTATCGGAATTTACCTGGATAGTATACCAAGTGTGCTACATTATATATATAGATATATATATATATATATTACAAGAAAGTGGAAGAATGTGCAAATTAAAACCCACTGATCAAGAATTTACTTTTATAAAGAGTGCTTGATACAGAGTAGAGCTTAATATTGTAATAACATAATTACAATATATATATATATATATATATATATATATATAACGAAAAACTTAACACATCATCTAAAGAGGTTTATCATCTGATCTATCTTTATAAGAGTCAAATGAGAAACAAAATGAGCTTTGCTTATGCATATCATTATATTGGTCTGGATAATATCAATTGACCTCTCTATACAGATCTATCCCTTTAATATATTAAAGAGAACTTCTTGGATTATCCTTTGGCATCATTATTTCTCTCTCTCTCTCTCTCTCTATATATATATATATATATACATGCTAAATAGTTATAAATCATATTTAAATTGAATTAGACCAGTAAACAGTTGTCTTAGAAAGTGATCAATACATGCTTGAAGGGTTATGCTCCCATGGTTTCAAATCTTTTTGATTTCATCAGGTGGTTTTGAAAAAAGAACCAATATTTTTCTAAATAAATTCCTGGTGAACAATGGCTGACCTCAGTTTAAAGTTTCATGAGGTCTCATGCCTGATAATTCATGAAACTTTTTGTTGTGATCGACCTTTGTTTGACTGAGCTATCGCATCTCTGGAAGAGTCTTCCCAATTATCAAATTATTCTTATCGGGTAGGTTCCTATTAATTTCCAGTCCTCTGAAGCCCACATGATCAATGCAGGCATCCCATAATGTTTGCTACACAGTCTAACACTCTTTCTGCTTTCTATCAACAATGTGCCTAAGAACATTCACAGATCATTAGTAAATATCTATGCATATGATACTACAATTCATGGGTGTGCATATCTCCAAAAATCTAGATGACTGGAGTCTGACAGCTGATCTCTCTTCTGAACAGGCTCTAACAGATTAATGAGAGGAAAATGGCTTCTAACACTCAACACTTCTAAAACAAAGATTATAACATTTCATCTAAAGCAGATCTTTTATTTCCTCCAGCTTTAATGAGCAGTTTTACTCTTCATGAGTCTTCTTGCCTTGAATGTCAATTATGTCGCAAACTCACTCCACACCTCAGATAGAACTCATATATATGATCCACTGCTAAAGATACTAGAGAATTGGTGGGTTCCTTGTACTGCTTCAGAAAGTACCTAACTTCCCCTGCTATGGTTTATCTTTATAAGTATCAGATTAGGCCCAAAATGGAGTGTTTTTCCTATAATATTTGGGCATGAATTACCCAATCATCACTGTCCAGACACAAAAGAGTTCAAAAGCATCTACCTGACTTTGTGGGTGATGAATTATTTTAAACCCTGCAACCCTTATCCCACAAACAAAATGTTGTTAGCATCTCACTACTATATAGTTATTTCATGGCAAATATTTGGACAAGCTATATTTCTTAATTTCACTAATTCAGATAATTGTGGGATCTCCCCTTTGTATACGATAATGGACTCGACTGAGAGTACATATACTCCTGCCATAGAGAGAACAGCAGTAGTTGCTATAGAGTTGAGTAGTAGAAAGTGATCATAGACATCCATGTAAGTTATCGGAGAGTACTGGAGCTGAGACATAAGTTACCCAGAGACTACTGCATCAGAAGTAGACTAGCTCTGAGCTCCACTCAGCTAGAATAATATACACGGATATACTGTTTCCAGCGACTTCACTTCAAGACTTGTATATATTTATTTCTTACTAATAGTATTCCTGGATTTACTAACCTGCGTTCAAGTTTGTATATTATGTTCAATATAACCTACTTTTCTATCTCCATATCTGTTTTTGTTGTTCATTAATTTGTGAGGTTCCTCACTCAGAATCCACAAGACAGACCTTCATGGCTAGGAACTACCATTCAACATACACAAAGCTGACTCATTTCCATTCCCTTTGTATTCCATTGGTAAGGAAGAAGTTCCCTTCTTCTTTCCAATAAATTTTTGCGTAACATTCTGAGAAGATATCCACCTCCACTTACAATCAAGTAGAACTCATATATATGATCTATTGTTAAAGATGCTAGAAAATTGGTGGGTTCCTTGTACTACTTCAGAAAGTACTTAACTCCTCCTGCTATAGTCTATCTTTATAAAAATCAAATCAGAACCCATATGGAGAACTGCTGCCATATCTGGGCTTCAGTTATCCAATCTTGATTCTCTATACTTGACATAGTTCAAAAGCAATCAGTGAGAAGATACTTCCCCCTACCTCGATCAATAACATCTTGACATCTTCAAGTCTAGGTTTATCTGTTTTCTATCCTGAAGTATCCCCACAATTTGTACCTCTTACTTCCTCCCTTTATGCCCTTAATTAACCTCCTACCTTGAGTGACTCTTGGGACATGGTATGATAAAAAAAAGATGGAAACAAAAATGTGTGTGTCCAACTTTGAATTTAGCAGCCTGTGCTAGAAACAAAGAAGAGAGTACTGGATTGCTATGTGTTGTCAGTTCTTCAATATGGCAGTGAATGCTGGACAATATCATCAAAGATGAAGGAAAAACTTGAAGCAACTGAAATGTGGTTCTACAGAAGGATGCTGCAAATATAATGGATTGAGCATGTGAGCAATGATGAGGTCTTGGAAATGATGGAAACAAAAAGGAAATTAATAGTGAGCATCAGGAAGAGACAGCTGAAGTTCCTGGGACACGCAATAAGGAAGGAGAGCTTGGAGAACCTGATACTCACAGGCCAGAGAGAGGGTAAAACAGCGGATAACATATTTGAAGGACCTAATCAGGTGGATGATGGAACGAGGGTTGCATGGTGTAACAGGAGAAGGCGTGCTAAGTGCCACCAGAGATAGGGGGACGTGGAAAGAAATGATTGCCTACCTCCTGAAGGGACAGGGCACATAGAAGAAGAAGACCAGTGGCCAATCATCAGAATTTTAAGAAGTTATCTTCTTAGACCTGGCCGAGAATTTTTCAGCACCGGCTCGTATATAATTCCCAGGTGTCAGGTCGGCTATTATTGTGCCTGTTTACTGAAGCCTATCTAGGTGCATTCAACCCAGGCAAGAGCAAAAGGTGACTTCTTTTTTTTTTTCTTCTTCTTCTAAGTTTTATTTATTTGCAGTCGGGTGGGAGTTGTAAATACTTCAATCGTCACTGATAATGAACCTGGTTATTATTATAAACTCCCTTCTCCGTATATTACCCCCACCCATCTCCACCTATTCCCTATGTATTTGCTTATCTCAATTTGCCTCCCTCACCTCCTTCTTTTTCTTTACTTCTTCCTACATAGTCGTCAATGTGAGATTGTGTGTGTGTGTAGTTTCTTTTTGTGTACGCGTTTTTTTAGTTTCTTTTTTTTGTTTTTTTTTTATGGTGCGTACGTGACGTTTCTCCAAGGGGGTGAAACAGCCGGCATGGATGGGGGCTGGGAAAGGTTTTTCGTGACTCAGCTCGTAGATTCACTCCACGCCACTCGCTTTGGAATCGGTAACTTGAATGAGAGAAAGATGAAAAATCTATGGAAAATTACTGTAGTTCTCTAAGAAAATTACCGGGCCACCCCTACCTGTTCTGATACACGCAGCCCATAGGAAGATATACATTGTGTGCGTGTGACTGTAGCCTATACACGCTTAGTATTTGTGGATGTTACGTTAAGTTGTGTGCATATGGCTATAACTTTTTGTTTGCATATGGACTATAAAAGTGTAGCTTTGCGTATGTGTAATATTCGAAATTGACTAATTAAAATAGGAAAAACCCCAAACTCGAGCTCCTCATCGGAGATGTCAAAATTAAGCAAGTGCAAAAATAATATTTAATTATTTGGGAAATGTTCTAACAGACGATGGGAAATGTGAAGCCGAAACCCGATGGCGTATTGGATTAGCAAAAGATGCCTTCCGGAAACTAAACAGCGTATAAGAATCAGGAAAACTTCCTTAATGAAAAGAATGCTGAAGTGCTATATTAGTCGTCCTAGATGGCAGTAAATTTCTCCACAGATAAAGAGGACACTTGAGGCAAATAAATAAATAAATAAATAAATATAGTTCTATATAAACAGACGGTGAGAATATCATGAATGGAGCATGGGATCAACGAATAAGTTTTAAGGAAAATGATAACACTAAGGACACTCACGCTAGAATACAAAAAAAGTAATATTTCAAAGATGAATAACAAGGAAAGCAGGCTTGGAGAATTTGACCCTCAGAACATACGGAAAGAAAGAAAGACAGAGGAAAGAAAACGCATAAATAAGAGCCACAAAAGTGCTTATGTCATAAAGGGACGCGTCATATAAAAAAGAAGCATGTACAAATTTCAGAGACAATACAGAAAGTTACAGAAAAGAATAAATCATGCAGGCATTAAAACGTTAGACTTGAGGAAAAAGCCACCATAAATAAAATCTAAAATAACATTTAGAATGTATTGGCATTGTAGAAAACGGATCACGAAGTATAAAAACATAAATACGAGACTTTGCAACAGGTTGTAGTCAGTCAAATCGTTTTTATATATTTACATCAAGCGACTTTATTTCCCAAAAAGGTTGAAGTAAGACAGTCGCGTAGCTAGAGTGTGTGCCGCCTGAGGCAGCATTTGAGTTTGTTGCTTCCCCTAAAAAAATACAACATATTGTACAGTGACTCCCTTTTACAGATATCAACTCTTAACCCCAAAGACGCTAAATAGAGCAACACATACCTTCAAATGAATTTCTGTCAAGAAAAATAACTGAAATTTATATAACAACGAAGATGTTTTTCCACACAAACAGCGGTGTTGCGACATTAAAAGAACCCACCCTGTGTCTGTTTACAGGTTTCATAAAACAGCCCTGAATACATCACTGAATAATGTTCATGATTTGGTCAAGATAACAATCGCTTGGATATATATGCTCTAGTTTAAGTTACTAGAAATCAAAACAGTCCTTCAATTTGGAGAAGTTTCCTGATATTGAGACAATTTTTACTTCAGCACAGCCTATACAGGCTTATACAACAGACCCAAAAGTGCCTCCTCCATAAGATGTCACCCACTCTGGGTACGCTACAGAAACAAGGAGACTTCAGATCAAAAACACATCAACAGCAGTTTCCCCAAAGTAAAACACCGAGTAAAAACATTTACTAAATGCATGAACGTTCTGAAATATCAGAAGTGAGCTATAAGGATATATTTAAAATCAGAAAGAGATAGATGAAATTTCTGTAACACATTTTCAGGAAAGTGGGCTTGGAAAATGTAAGACTCATAAGATATATTTTGCTCGGGGGATGAAGTGGTTTTGCATCGGATCAAACAACCCTACCTGTAAAAAAGACAAGTTACAGAAGCATTGACGACCCCCTCATCGATGGCCTATGCTCCGCTGGGTGCGATGGGGTTTAGGTTGGAAAAGACAAATTTCCCTAATCTCGGTTATTCAACTGTTACATCGGCTGGAGAATAAAGGTGGGGACGTCGGGTAAACAGCCCTACCTTTAAAAAAAGATAAGTTACAGATGCATCGACGACCCCTACGTCGATTGCCTATGCTCTGCTGGAAGCGATGGAGTTTAGGAGTTAAAAAAAAGAGAAATATTGAACGGAGATAGAGGGAAAGAGAGTGTAACCTACCTTATGAGCATGGCCGTATCTGACTACCGGGTACGGGTCCGGGCCGATCCGTGCAATCATAATGCAAATCCGGACAAGGAAAAATGTCTTCGTCAGAAATCAAACTAAACAATTCACGAAGAAAGAAAGAAAGAAAGAAAGAAAGAAAGAAAGAAAGAAAGAAAGAAAGAAAAACGAAGAAAACATCCGAATGAACGCAGTAAAAATCTGTTTATTAATTTTGGGGGGGGAAAAGACTGGTTATACTCAGAAAGTCCGAACTCGATTTCCTGCTTTCGTTCAAGTTCTGTGCCTAATTTTTTTTTTATCATATCACCCCGAGCAACGCCACTAATGTGCAGGGGGCTACGTAAGAGTGAAAAGATTGGAAATAAGAAAGCCGGAAACCATATCCTAAACAAGGAAACAAGGGATGAGCTTCTACACTTGTTCAATAGACATGGGTGGAGTGTCAAACCGGGCGATCCATCGGAATAGCCGAAAAAATCCGCAAAAATCATAGTTTCTGGAAACGGATGACACTGATGACGTCATCACATTGTCAACTAATAAATTCGGGCAATTTTCTCTGTGCCCGGTGTTTTTTTAGCATCAGCTACGGCCCTACTTATGAGGATGTATGAGTTGATGGCAGAACGAGAACAAGAAGAGAATGTGAAAACTAGTAGTTTTAGAGAGCCATACTGCCCACATACTGAAAGGATACGGCAGAATATACATTCACTTCATGTGTTGTGGTTCAATGAATGTCGACTCGAAATGAGAAATCAGGGAGCCAAGTTCGTATTCAAGTTGAATTAGTTGCATTCACTTTCGCGCAAATACACTTGGGAAAAGTATTTATACATCTCTTCTCTTTCCAGCTATGAGTTGAACAGCAGGACAAATTGGGTTCGATAGCCTTGTTTGGCAACCAGTCTATTGCAAAAAGAAATGGCAACCTACTGTAGGAAAATCTACCTACTCAGTCATGGACTGAAAGAGACATGATCACCTAAGCGGTTATCACGTTAACTGACTGGCTGACTATAGACTCATGTCTCTTTCTAGAAACATTCAAATCATAAGACTTTTTCTAGAAGAAAATACATCCGCAAAAATAAACCGCTACACACCATTACATACAGAAATTTAGTTGTAAAAATGTAAATAAATTACAGTTTTAAAATTATCCAGAACTATTGGAAATTACAGTATTTATATAATTCGGACTAATGTCCTCATCTTTGATACCATTTGTATGACGTTTAGGTAATTGTACGCTCCGACCTTCTTCAGGTACCAGGAATTTCGAAATCCACTAGGCCTTAAAGACACATGGCCCAGTAGATATAGACGTTGGTTAGTTCCTGTGACTTTACCCAAATAGTTGTGAATTCAATACCAGGCTACAGCAATGGTGAATAAGTAACTTACAGGGTCAGAGGGAGATAACTCATGACTACCAAAAGAGGCACTCAAGAGGCTACGCAAGGAATAAAGACCATATACACCAGTGATTTTAATAAAGGGTTCGGTTCGAAATTTCTAGCACCTGAAGAAAGCCGGAGCGTACAACGGCTGAAACGTCGTACAAATGGCAACAAAGATGAGAACATTTGTCCGATAATGTAAATACTGTAAATACTATCTCATCTCAGAAATATAGACAAATACTATTGGAAATTATTTAGCATATTAATTTGTTTTAGTCATTTCACAGCAAGTGAGGCAATGTAGCCACTAAGACGCAAAGGGTTACTGAGGATGAAAGATCACGATCACGATCACGAATCCTGTAATACTTTCGAGTCGTAGGGGCACCACTTGTACTGAAGCTGTGACACAAGCAGCGGACATCACGTTCCAGGCTGGCTTGACTTCAGAGGTTTTCCTTCTCTTAGATCGGTTGCCACTCAAAGCTACAGAACTTAGTCTATCCTGCTATTCACACACAGCTTTGGTTGGGAATGAAGAAATGGGTTCATAACTTTCCCAAAAGTATTAGCACATAAGTAAATGTAATGAACTCGACTGGAAATCGAACTCATCTCTCCGATTCCTCAATTGGGGCCGCTATTTACCATCCCTCCGTGTGAAAGGAACAGGTATTCAGAAAATGGATGATGATGGTTGATACTGTATTTCGGTTTCTGAAGATCAATTTGGCTAGAAAGCCAGAAACCTAAAGAGGATTCAAAAACCGAGAAGTGTGAGAGAAGAAACTGTTAGCTCTGAACTTATTGTTATATCTATCAATTATAATAGTAAAATGATGAGACCTAGTTGCTAATCTAGTCAGTCAGTTAAGTGCCATACGTGACACACGCTTGGACGATCATGTCTCGAAAGAAACATGACTAACTGGGCAGAAGATTATCCCGCAGTAGATTGACATTACTTTCTGCGGTAGACTGGTTGCCAGCCAAGGCTATAGAACCTAATCTGTCCTGTTATTTGACATCTAACTGGAGAGAATAGACGGATTAATACCTTTCCCAAGGGTATTTATGCGTAAGTGAATGCAGGGAATTCAACTGGAATTCGAACTCGGCTCCCCGATTTTTCGTTCCGAGCCGATAACCACTGCACCACGAGCTTAAATTTGTAAAGCCGAGGTTCCAAAGAGGAATGCTCATCAGAACAATTACCAAGAAAATATTCTTAGAAAAGACACGGTGAAGATTCGTTATGGCAATGGTGAGAGAGGTGACTGAAGATGAGATACCAGGTCAGGAATGATAGTACTGCAGATTCTTCTTTGGCTTTTATCAAGAAACTCTAAATACATTGCAGAAGCATCAGACTATAGGTGGGAGCAATATTTACTTCATGGACGAATGGTAGACTTATAAATATCTAAGATTGATCCTGGAGAGAAAAATTGTCTAGCACGACACAGAGAACCAACTTTCCCAGCAGCCATTGATTCTCATTTTAAATATGACTAATTACCAGCGCCACTATAAAGGTAACGATTATTTATGCGTGTGAACAGAGGTGGAAGCCTTACCATCCTAGGTATTAAGTAGGTTTGTACTGCATGAAGTTGCTAGCTGCACATCCAACTGGATTCGAATTCAAAGTTGTTCTTCTTCAAGGTTGTTTGCCAGTCAGTTAAGTGCCATACGTGATACACGCTTGGGCGATCATGTCTCTTTCAAGACATGACTGACTGGGCAGAACATTATCCCGAAGTAGGTAGCCATTGCTTTCTGCAGTAGACTGGTTGCCAACCAAGGCTATAAAACCCAATCCATCCTGTTATTTGACCCATAGCTGGAGGGAAGAGACGGATTAATACCTTTCCCAATGGTATTTGTGCGTATATGATTGCAACAAATTCATCTGGAATTCGAACTCGGCTCTCCGATTTCTCGTTCCGAGTCGATATCCATTGGACCACAACGCACATCCAACCAAACCTAAAGATCTCAGTCTGCTCTACTATTACCCGTAAACTTAGGTAGGTAAAAAAAAAAATGATAGTATCATGCATTTTCCAAGCGTGTTGGCGCGAAAGTGAAAGCAACGATCTCGACTAGAATTTGAACTTGGCACTGCCAATCACACTTTCCCGCGCGTACACCTTTTTCAGTCCGAAAGACCGAATAAAATGACCGGCGCTGCAACATAACTGAACTATTTTGGAAACAAAAGAATGTCCAGCTTTAAAGAACTAGTTATTTATAAGAATGTATCAAAATTGTTCCCCCCCCCTTTTTAATATATTAATCCAAAGATTAGTTCATATGCCTATTTAAAGATCATGACACCATTATTCAGCAGCATCTTTTACTTCAGATTTCATAATAAAAGATAAAAAATATTGAGGTACTGGTAATTTTGAAGCATTGTATTGATGTTCGTTCTTAGCAAGCGAAGAAGACCATTTTAACTCAAACATTACTACTATCTATTATAGGTGCGAAGATGACTAATCAGGCCAATTTTCTTTCTGAACTTTCTGCCGCAGCGTGGGCGTGGAATGTCTGGTTGGGAAGGGGAGCTTGACCTGTCCTTCTGGCGTTGTCGCTTTTGCTGTGGTTCTTGGATACGTTGCTTTTCGAAGTCTGCTACGTCTGTTTTGACCGAGGCGCACCAGCTTGTGCAGCTTCTTCCCACGAAGCAATGGGATGTTACAGTGTTTCAGGGAGTCCATGAAGGTATCCCTGAAGAGATTTCCCTGTCCCCGTAGAAGAAACGCTTTGGGAAGCAGTTGTATTAAACTGGGCGTCACAGATGCTAGCTAAGAAGGTTTGCAAAATTCAGGGAGCGGAAGGAAATGAAACAATATCAGACCGTATAGCCCCTAACTGTTTTTAAAGGGTGCTAATTTGAATGGATATCGACTCGGAACGATAAATCGGAGAGCCGAGTTCGAATTCCAGTTGACTTCCTTGCATTCACTTACGCACAAATACCCTTGGGAAAGATATTAATCCCTCTCTTCCCAACCGCAGAAAGTAAAGGCAAACTATTCCGGGATAATCTTCTGTCTAGTCAGATGTCTCTTTCGAGACATGATCGCCCAATTCGTGTATCCCGTATGGCATTTGACTAACTTGTCTCTTGAAATAAAGCTGAGCATCAGGTACTGATTTTTTTTTAAAGTAGCATGTAAGCGATCATAGCTCTCCACAGTTTTCTTTTCTTTATTATCTATCCATAGTTAAATCCGCTGCTAAGAAGGTCGGTTCTCTGCGCAGGGCCAGGAAGTTTTCCCCGTCTGAAACAATCCTGCACATATACAAATCTACCATCCGCCTGTGCATTGAATATTGCTGCCATATCTGGTCGGATGCTCCTGCTATCCACCTATAAATCCAACGGAGAATCTGTAATGCGATCGATCCCGATCATCTCTTATTTCACTAATTTGCATCCCCCCCCCTCTCTCGTGCTCTTTTTTCTAGAATTATCTTCCTTCTCATACCCTCTTCCCGACACCCGCTATAACCTGTCACTCTTTCTCATAACATTCTTATGTAACCCCCTGCACAATAGTGGCAGTAAAATGCCTTGCTTGGGGCCACACTATTATAAAAAAAAATTGTAAATTGCCATGATTTCTTGGAGTAAATAATGGCTCATTTACTTCTTATCTTATCCACATTGTGGCATTCAAAGCTCGAGAGCTCAGTCGACCCGTAGCTACGAGGTTGGTTGGGGAGAAGAAATGAATTAAGCTCTCCTCAAGTCCTTTTGTGTGAAAGTGAACGTAGCAGATTACCGTAGAAGATTCGTTATGGCAGTGGTGAGAGAGGTGACTGAAAAAAAGATACCAGGTCGGGAATGATAGTATTTATCAAGAAACTCTAAATACATTGCAGATGCATCAGACTATAAGGTGGGAGCAATATTCACTTCATGGACGAATGGTAGACTTATAAATATCTAAGATTGATCCTGGATAGAAAAATTGTCTAGCACGACACAGAGAACCAACTTTCCGAGCAGCCATTGATTTCCATTTTAAGTACGACTAATCACCAGCACCACTTTTCGCGCTAAATCATCTTCTAAGTTAATAATTCAGTCAGTCAGTCAAGTGCCATACGTGATACACGCTTTGGGTGATCAAGTCTCGAAAGAGACATGACTGACAGGGCGGAAGACTCTCCTGCAGTAAGTTGACATTTCTTTCTACGATAGACTGGTTGCCAACCAAAGCTATGAAACCCAATATCTGTCCTGTTATTTGAACCATATCTGAAGGGAAGAGACGGATTAATACCTTTTCCAATGGTATTTGCGTGTAAGTGAATGCAGCGGATTTAACTAGGTTTCGAACTCGGCTCACCAATTTCTCGTTCCGAACCGATATCCATTACACCACACCGCACAACGTTATTCATTACCAAGTTTTAAAACGCAAGTTAAAAAACACGACCACCTGCAACAGAAATCTTTCTCAAGAGCTAAAATAATTGAAAAGCTTAAAATAAATGCTCACAATTATTTAAAAAACAAATGCTTTTTTATGTATCCAAACACGAACAAAGATATCAAGATCTTATATCGAAAATAAAAAAAAATACGAGTCATGCGCAAACCTGAAGTTTAGTCCTCTTCTTCCTTGTCATATACGTAGTAACTCATTCTAGAACAATGAATCGTAATGTAAGCACTCAACGCACATTCGATACTCACTGTGTGCCTCATCTTTGCATTCGAGTGTAGTCACGACCCCAGATGACAGACAAAGCAAAAGAACGGTACTTGTGTTCTGCATTCATCACCAGAAGTCGGAATTTCGAACGTTGGTTCGTGAGGCCAACAGAACCTTCCCAACTCGGAGTATTGACGCAGCACAATCTTGAAACATTTACTTAGCTTTGTGCAGTACTAAGTCAAGCCTAGTAACTGAATACCAATGGTATAACAACGTGCAAATAAACTAGGTACCGCCGCTAATTCCTTGAAAAAACAGCATAGCATGAAAAAAAAAAAAAACTTAATAAAAACAAATTTTATCTTCAAAAGGTTTACGTTATCATTAAGAAGAAAAATCAAAGTATGTTTTAATTATTTTTTGATACTTTCTAACACGTTCGAAATTTGGATTTTTTTTACGTCAGCAGGTGACCAAATTTTACCAGAATTTATGATAAACGTAATATTACAAAAACTCATTTTTTCTGATGAAAAACATTAATTTCGAAATTCTTTAAAAAAATCAAATAATGGTCGGATTTTAATGAAACTTTATGGACTTATTCACAAATAAATGAAATTATTTCTGAAATCATTATTTTATCAGTACGGTTAGACGCTGATTGCTTTGTTTTTTTTTTTGTTTTTTTTTTTAACCCAGGATTGAAACCTGACAGAATAAAGTTTTGTAATTTGGTTGAAACATTGTGTAGATTAGATGTATGGTTAGGTCTTGAAGGCTGTCACAATGCGTTGAGTAAAATAAAGGAAGGCAAAGGAGTGTTTGGGTATTACCTATTTATTATACATTAATATTTCGAGATCAAAATCTCATCTTCAGAATGGCAGAAGAGCGTGTGTCTGTCCGAGTGAGTTCGTGCCTTTCAAGAAATGGTCATTCCTGGCTGCTGCTGCTGTCATTAATTGTAGCAAGTGGTTGTGTGTGTGTGTTAGAGCATGTATGTGTGTGTGTCTTTATGGTATATATATATATATATATATATATATACACACACACACCATAAAGACCATATATATACCATATAGCATGCATGTATGCATATATGTCTTTATGGTATGTTACCAGCTTTCATTAAATTTCCTGAAATTTCTAGAAATTGACTACTGCTCGAAACTTTGTTTTGATGAGATAAACGCAGAAGTCCCTGAGGAATGTAAATCACCTACTATTTTTATTTATTTATTTTTTTTTCAAACAGTTGAGACGTTTCCAAAAATCTGCTCCGAATACAGAAATAAAACGATGTAATTTTTATTTAGATAAGCTTTTAATTGCTTTTATAAATAATATATATTACGGATATCATCGCATGAAGAAAAAATAAAATAAAATTTGCTGAATAATGAATTTTTACAAGAATTATTCTCATTTTTATAATTATAGAAATTTATAAAGTTTTAAAAATCTTTTAAAAATTCTTTCAATCACCGTATTTGGTTTTTAAGTTATTAAGTAAAGATCATATTTACTGTTGTGGATGCGAAGGAATGGGTGACCTGGAAGACAGAACTGTAGCTGTTGCCGTTAATTGCTGTAGCCCTTCTTCGCCTCAGAAATCACAAATTCAGGAAAAAAAAATACATCTGACTTTCGGTAAATAAATAAACTGCTATCCGATGCTACCGTGAAGAGGGAAGAAGAAAAAATAAAAGAAAGAGAAGGTGAAAGAGCGTCGGTTGCTGTCAGCTGATGTCCTGTGTCAAAGGCGGCGTTGATGGTAAGAGGAAGCTCGTCGCTCGACTCCGAAGCTATATCTCTGCATGACCCTGTCTTTCCACCTCTGTCTGATGTTTGATTCATGCGGATTTTTTCCCTTTCCTATTGGTCAATATATATTTTTTAACATTACTCGCTAAATGAATAATGAAAAAAGAATTATTTTATTTTGCAAAAGATATGCGTTGATCCGATGCGCAGAACTCAAATCTATTATTCTACTTTAGTCCTCGAGCAGTCAACATCCGGTTAAACAGAAAAGTGTAAGAAACACGACATTACTAATCAAAAATTGAAAAGCTTAATACAAATCCTCACGCACCAAAATTTTTTCATTAAAAAAAATGTGTATAGTAATCTTTATTTTAGTATGCGATGTTATAAGTGACATGTCATAAAAAGGTCACGTGCTTCGAGGGTTGTTCTCCTTACGAAACGTTCAGGTTTCCTAAATTTATGTCACTTCTGGTCAACCATACTTGGCGTGTCAACACATCTGTCATCAGTCACTTAACGTGTCAGAAAAATATGACCGCCGTGATTAAAAAATACTTTTATTCTAAATTTCATGCTATAAGCAAAATATTACTTTTTCAAATCAGATTAATTTAACTTTGCTAATTTTCCAAAAATAACGTGTCACACATGTATATTTTATTCTTGCAAGATTTTTGAAACCGAGTATTAAAATTATTAAAACTGTCAGAAAGTTGCCGAAAAGTAAGTTTTATCGTTAACATCTTTGATATCAAGAGGAAAGACCAAAGTATTTTTATTATTTTAATAATATTTTAAATCCTTTTTGGAACATTTTGTTTTTACTGATTCAGCGGATGAACTATAAATTAGCATAGCAAATTTAGCGTCTTTTTTTAAGTAAAAAAAATACATTGATTTGGAAATTCTTGCAAAAATCAGATAATTGTCAGATTTTAATGAAACTTTCAGGACTTTTTCACAAATGAATGTAATTATTTTAGAATTTTTCCTTATTCGAAAGTCTTGGTATATATATATATTTATGTGTGTGTGTGTGTGTTACCTCCCTTACTTAATTTTATGAAAACTCGAGAAATTTAAAGTTGTAATTTTTATTAATTATATTAGTTAAAAGTAAGCGAAAGTCTTTAAAAAATTTAAATCATCAAATGTTTTTTGTAAAATCGGATTACCACTTACCGAAAATCAGCATTGAATTGTAAAATACAAAACACCAGAAAACTAAGACATTATTTAATTCAGTCAGTTAAGTGTCATACGTGATACACGCTTGGGCGATCATGTTTCGAAAGAGACATGACTGATGGGTTAGAAGATTATCCCGCAGTAGGTTGCCATTGCTTTCTGCGGTAGACTAGTTGCCGACCAAGCCAATCTGTCCTGCTATTTAACCCATAACTGGAAGGAATAGACGGATTAATACCTTTCCCAAGGGTATTTGCGCGTAACTGAATACGATGGATTTAACTGGAATTTGAACTCGGCTCCCCGGTTTCTCGTTCCGAGTCGATATCCACCGTACCACAATTAGAAAAGCTTTTAATTGCTTTTATAAATGATATATATGTTGAGGACAATATTGTTTGTAGCAGAAAAAAATCACATAAAAAATGAATTTTTACAAGAATTCTTATCGTTTTTTTTTACAATTTAAATTAGAATAATGTAATTTAATTTACAATCGTAATAATATAAGTCTGGCGATCTATTGGCGTTCAGAGAAGCGATCAAGATTAGTGTATGTTTGTGTAAGCGAAAAGTTAAAGTTAATTACAAATTCAGCAAAAAATATTTCTCATGGTGGAGAAAATGAAATGAAGACAAATAGGGACGAACGTGTATAAGGGGAAGTGTCAAAAGGAAGATTTTTTTTCCCCACGACACACGTTTTTTTTGTTTTCTTTTTAACTACTTTTACACTTCGGCAAGGTTTATTGTTTTAAAAAGCCAATGATTAGAACTTGAATAAAACCTAAAAATACGATGAAAGTGAATTTATGCACTTTCTTTTGTTCTTGAGAATTTGCAACAAAAATATTAAACACTAGTTATTGGCAGTCCTCATCTTTCTTGCCATTTGTACGGTGTTTCGGCCGTTGTACGCTCCGGCCTTCTTCAGGTGTTAGGAATTTCGAACCAAACCCTTTATTACAATCACTGGGGTACATCATTCTCATCCCTTACATAGTAGTGCACCTTTTGGAAGTCATGAGTTATCTCCCTCTAACTCTGTAAGTTACTTGTACGCCACTGCTGAAACGTCATACAAATGAAAACAGAGATGAGAACAATAGTCCGAATAATGTCAGTCAGTCAGTCAGTTAAGTGCCAGACGTGATACACGCTTGGGCGATCATGTCTCGATGAAGAGACATGACTGACTAGGCAGAAGATTATCCCGCAGTAGGTTGCCATTGCTTTCTGCGGTAGACTGGTTGTCGACCAAGGCTATAGAACCCAATCTGTCCTGTTATTTAACCCATAACTGGAAGGAATAGACAGATTAATACTTTTCCCAAGGGTATTTGCGCGTAAGTGATGAATTCGGCTGGAATTCGAACTCTGCTCCCCGATTTCTCGTTCCGAGCCGATATCCAACGCACCACAACGCACTGTAAATACTATCTCATCTCAGAAATATAGACAATTTTTTTTAATCATATCACCCCAAGCAAGGCGGTAACGCCACTGATGTGTAGGGGGCTACATAAGAGTGAGAAGATTAGAAAAGAGAAAACCGGAAACCGCATCCTAAACAGGAAATAAGGGATGCGCCTCTTCACCTGTTCAATAGGTGTGGGTGGAGTGTGAACCGGGCAATAGTTTAGTCTATCTACTCCAATTGAAAAAAAACAAAAACAATGTGAGAAGATTAGAAAAGAGAAAACCGGAAACCGCATCCAAAACAGGAAACAAGGGATGAGCCTCTTCACCTGTTCAATAGGTGTGGGTGGAGTGTGAACCGGGCAATAGTTAAGTCTATCTACTCCAATTGAGAACAAAAAAAAAGTTCAAGATTTCAAAAAAAGAAGAAAAAAAGTGACTTATTAAGTTTTAACTTAGTTAAAGTCCAGTCAAAATTTTTTTCTAAAAATCAAAATCAAACGTACAGTTAGACATGAAAAGTTTTAAAATTAAGGAAAAATATTGGGCAAAAACGGAGAAGGAAAAAAAATGACATACCTAGTTATTAGATCGTTTATTTACAAGAACAACTTTATATTTACATTCTAAAAACTAATACAATGTAATATTTATAACTTACCAATGTATAAGGAAATAAAAACATAAATTTACTAATTAAAATATATGAACCAATTACGATGAAATAGTTATTATTTACAATTTTGTAAAGTTTGAATAATTTGGCAATTCGCCGATGTTTAGCGAACTATCCTACCATAATAAATAAATAGTGCAAATAAACACTTTAATAAATAAATAGTGTTTATATTTTTGTTGTCACTTCTCAAGAACAAAAAATGTATAAATACACTTTAATATGTTTATTGCAGTTATCATCTTTTAAAACAATAAAGCCGGTTAATGATAGCGGTGTCATAGAAAAAAAAACAGTTTTTTTTACACTACGTCTTATTGCGAATCCGTTTATCCATGTTTCCGAAATAATATCAATAAATAAAATAATATTAAAGAATGAAAAAAAAAAAAAAAGAAATAATTTTTCCCATGATAAAGGAATCGGAAATGGTATTTGATTATCTACGTAATTTTATTACCCGATTTCCAGAAAAAGACAGAACTTTTCTGTTGCCACTTTCCAACGCAGAACATTCGGACGTGTTTTGCAGTTCCGCTCATGAAGTAATTCAGTCGTTCCAACTCAGCACAAAGTCAACTTGAGCTCGACGGTTTTAACCATTTTTATGCTTACTTACTTCGGAACTTATTGACCGTTCTTATCCTGGACTAGAAAAAAAAAAAACGAACATAGCCTGAAGGCATTGAGAACTTTGCTTCCCTAAAGATTCTACAAAGAAAAATAAGAGAATAAAAAGTCTGTAGATGAAAACCAATGTTGTGTATGTTTCTTCTTCAATTATTTACAAGAGAACACACACACACCTACAATACACATCAACACACAACCTTTAAATTCCATATATGTATCAATGAAACATTGCTGTCTACCAGAGGTAGTCCCGCTTTTTCAAAAGTTCTTTTTCAGCCACTTCGTTTTTACGAAAGACCTATATTAATCTGTCTCACCATCATTTCAAAATGCCGTAAAGCGAGGAATCAATTGCAAATTTATATGAGATAAATAAGTTCGCCAACAACTTTAGTAAATTTTAAAACTACAATTTATCAAGAAGCTTTTCTCGTATGCACCTTTACACGAAAAAACATTCTAGAGTAAATTTTTCTACAGTATATCTTTTCACAGGAACAAGACAAAAACCCAACGGGCAAAATTCCCATCCTCTTATCCCGAAAGTGGACAAAATCCCAATCTCATAAATGAAAGTTTTGTAGCGTATAGAGCTGGTTAATGTTTCTTTGATTCGGCTTTGTGTCAGACTTAACCGAACTCACTACAGCTTACAAGTTTTATGTTGAATTATCAGGTTTTCATCGTTACCAAAAAGTTGTTTGTCGTTTGGAATGTGTGGATTAGTGTAGAAGAGTGGAATAATAAAATATACATTTTGAAGATTAAAATAGAAATTTATTCTAAGAGTAACATAAGTTGTAGAAATTAATGTTCAATTAGAAACATGATTAAGAAGTTATGATTAGAGTTCGTGTTCAATGATAAAGTTGAGTTAAGGGTATCGAGAGTTGAAGAAATTGTTCGTAGTAGTAATTGTTGAAATAGATAAAAAGAAAGAGAATGAGGACAATATCCGGGTCGATTGAAGTTTGAAGTTACATTTAGATGTGTGTCTCTCGGCTCCCAGTGACTCTCAGTCTCTGACGCTGCGAAGTCATTTATATGAACTTTTAAATTTCGCACTGGATCACTAAGTCCTTTCAAGTCTTACAAGTCGCTCCCATTGGTCAAAAATCATTTTAATACCTACTTGCGAAATTTGGTTTCGATTTTTTCGTTAAGCACCTGGTCAATCCTTTTTTATTTGGGAAAACCAGGATTTCACACATCGTTGTGAATTTTTGTAAAAGTGAAGAAGAGAGTTGATTTTAATTAATTTCTTATATTTCAGTCTCATATATAAAAAAGAAAAACAATAACATTGAAATTTCAAGGATATTTTCATTCACAATTTAATGTCAAATTGAAACAATACTAATATCCAATATATACACTTCAAGAAAGTTATTTCGCGAATTAAATCTTTAAGTCCTTATATTGGCATAATATTCATATACGTAGTTTGTTTAAATTTTGACGCATAAATTAAAAACACCCTACTTAAGGCTTTCTTTTCATAAAGTTGGGTCTTATGGAATACTAGGATACCCTATTATCGATTATGTTAAAAAAAGATTTCTTAGAGGTTGAATCGATTTTACTATAAATGTCTGTTACAAACAGTGTAGATCCATAAATTCGTGAAATACCCAGCAGAAATTGATCATTCTTGTACACATAAGTGTTACACATTGGACCATTGAATATTATTAATGTCTCAATATGACATTAAGTTAGGAGACGATCTATCGGTCAAAAAGTCGAATAACAATAAAGACAACGGAGCCGATCCGTTGGCCTAATAATACAACCCTGATGATTAGCTGGCTAGTCTTCGTACCAGCCAATCAGATTCAGTCAGTTAAGTGCCATACGTGAAACACGCTTGGGCGATCATGTCTCGAAAGAGACATGACTGACTGGGCAGAACATTATCCCGCAGTAGGTTGCCATTGCTTTCTGGGGAGTAAACTGGTTGCCGACCAAGGCTATAGAACCCAATCTGTCCTGTTATTTAACCCATAACTGGAAGGAAGAGACGGATTAATACCTTTCCCAAGGGAATGCAAGGAATTCAACTGGAATTTGAACTCGGCTTCCCGATTTCTCGTTCCGAGCCGATATCCACTGCACCACAATGCACATCCCCAATCAGATTACCTCTCGCATTTCTTGGACATCTAGGCCTTTCAATGGCATCTTCTATGATAGTTTGCAGTGTTCTGTGATTTTACATTATGTTTTTGTGTTCCAAATGAAGGATTGTGAAAAGGGTTCTGTCAATTAAAGTATGCATCTGTGACACGTTATTTTTAGAAAATTAAAAGTTCAACTAATCTAAGTTGAAACAAATATTACTTGTTATGAAAATTAAAATAAAAGTATGAAAATTAAAATAAAAGTATGATTTTATCAAAAAGATCTGACTCATTGACCTCTCAAGTAGGTAATAACAGTCCCTGTTATCAGTCAGTTTAAACATCTGGAAGTATGGTGACCAAAAAATGATATAACCCAAGTGAACGTTTCGTAAGGAGAACAACTCTTGAAACACGTGCTCTTTTAATAAGAATTCTCTAAGTTTCCATAATAAAAAAAATGTGCATTTAAACATAAAAAAAGTTAAAAATTATTTTAAAAGTCTTAATTCGAAATGATTTGTATTTTTGATTTGTAAATATAGTCTTTACTTAATAAATTACTAACCGAAGACACTGAGTGACTGGAAAAATTTAAAAGATGTTTGAAACTTTATAAAACACCATAATCAGCAAAGAAAAATAAATGGAAACACTTCTTATAAAAATTCATTATTCATCAAATGTTTTTCTTTAGAATATGATATCCTTAATATATATTATTTATAAAATCAATTAAGAGTTTATCTAAATTAAAAATAGCGTAGTTTTAATGCATTTTTTATTTTACTAGTCGGAACAGATTTTCGGAAAAGTGATCTCGTAAAAAAAAAAAAATAATAATAATAATAATAAAACAATATGTACATTCCCCAAAGAGTCCTGCATTTAACTAATGAAAAAAAAATTAGAATCAATGTCAATTTCTAGAAGTTTCATGCAATTTATTGGGTGGGTAACAGATGTAAAAAAAATGTATGTTTTATATTTTTACCAAGATTTTCTAAAAATAATAATTGCATAAATAATTCCATTCATTTGTGAATAAATCCTGAAAGTTTCATTAAAATCAGACAAGTACTTACTTGATTTTTGCAAGAATTTCCAAATAAATGTCTTTCAACGGACAAAAAAAAAACGCGTAAATTACGTTTGCCATAGTCGTAATCTCTTGTAAACATCGGGTGAATCGCATATGAAAAAAAAATTAACCGAAATTTCGGACGTGTTAGAACGGATTAAAAATAAATAAATAAATAAAATGTGTCGAATGAGCGGAGGTACCTAATTTAGTAATTAGCATTATTTTATTTGAACATAAAAAAAGGAAGTATGAACGAGTTGATTTAGCGAAGTCAAAGTTGGTGCGAATACACTGCCTACAGTGCGTTTTTTAAGTTTTCTTTTTTATATTATATCTAGCCGATTCTTTTCCTTCATTAGAGAAATGGATTTGTTTGAAGTAGATTTGTAGAGACGAGTTAACATTTCTGAATTTATATATATATATATATATATATATATATATATATATATATATATATATATATATAACTTAAGGCACCTTTCGACGGACAGTGTATGATCGTCAGCATAACATACTACTCCGATGTGCCTGGTCCTATTCAGAGGCATATACGAATAACATCATCCGAGCATTCGCAGACACACGAGTCTGCCATTTCTGAGCACTTAATTGTAGGGACATTTATTCACAAGAGCTCCTCTCTGTTCCGCACAGACCCAGGGCGAAGCACCACCTGAATATCTGAGAAGCTGTTGTGATTAACACAGCGTCCGACTCTGTGTAGACAGAAGGAGCTCAAGCATAAACTAGAAATGTTTTGGGAGTCATTGGCTGATCTGGATGATGATAATAATATTTTTCCCTTCTGTGTCTCCTCCTCAATATGTAGATCCTCTTTTAAAACCACCCCTTCATTAGTATTTTAATACCGATGATAGATGTCTGACGAAGTGTCCGTCAAAAGGCGCCATAAGTTATATTTATTTGATTCAGTTTTAATCGTGAATCATTAAACTTTAAATTATGATCTCGGTTATCTCCCCGCCAGTTTTGTACAAAAAATTTGAAGTACCAAAAACTTAAATCATTTTATGAAGATTAAATATAAAACAATAAAACATGAACACCACGCAATTTGGTTATTTGGTGGAATGTGTCGTGAGACTAAAGAATGTTTTTTGTGTGCCGTACCAGACCGGAGAGCAGCAACAGTGACGCCTATAATGAAGCAGTCGGTTCGGTCGGGCTCCACAATAATTACAGACGAGTGGAGGGGATACAATCAAATGAGGAATGAATTTTGCCCATCTCACATTGAATCACATCTTGAATTTTATTGATCCACAAACTGGCGCCCACACGCAACACAGCGAACGAATGTGGAGGGCCGCCAAGTTCAGGAATAAGCGACAGAACTGCACTCACCGAATAATGTTGGACTCCTACCTCGGTGAGTTTATTTGGCAACAGAGGGGGGCAAGGTGCTGATTCCTTTCTTCGAATTCTTTCCGACATAAATAATAATAAAGAGAGGATTCAATTTTTTTTGTTCAAAATTGGCGTGGAGATAACCTGAAATTACCATGATCTCTATTTTCAACCTTGTTTTATCATGGTATGATAGTAAAATTGTATTTTCTCACTCACTCATTCACTCTCTCTCTCTCTCTCTCTCTCACACACACACACACACAATGCTATAAAACCAAAACATTAACCTGAAAACCCTAACCCTTACCCTAGTCTCGTCTGATCGAGGCTTTCATATGGATCTCATGCATGACGTCAAACCCGTTCAGAAAATATCTTAACTGCCAGCTGGATACAACCGCCCTCCCAAATCAGAGATTAAAAATGGCTATGTGGGAATTAACCCTGTAGGTCTTAGTGAGGACCATACTTCTTCGAATCTCGTGGATTAGGCCTACAGAATCACAAAAAACAAAAAAAACAAATCTGTGCTAAGTATTAGAAACCATATCACTTGAATACATTCAAACAGCAGCAACAGCTAAAATGAATGTCACATGCAACACGAAGAAAAATAACAATCGAATAATTCTTTAAATAAAAGATTAGGGAAGAAACTCTCTCAATATTGGAAAGATCAATAACAGCAACTGGACTTGAGAAAGTTATTTTCCTTAAAAATTGTTTTAAGGGAAAAATTTGATAAATTTAAACCAAATGCAGCACTGGCTGCTCGGCCAATGAATGCCAAATGTTTACTTTTAAGGAAACGGCTAATATTACCATTACCAATGCTAATTAATATAAACATGTACAGAAAACGTAATAAATACTATGTAGATTTTAAATAAACATAAAAATATGAAATTATTTCATGTTTTCCCTTTTGGTTAGGGATCGTCACGCTATTGACAAATATAGCATCTTGATGAGGTTCAAATCCTGGTTTATACATAAATCAGACCAGAAGAAAGAAAATTAAATTGATAAAATATTTATATTTTTGAATTTTATATTTATGAAAGGATGTTTTATCTGACATTTTTCATTATGATAAACGTTAATTTTAGTGGACAAGGGGTCTCAATCTATCCTTCTTGTTGCTAATTTTCACTGCTTGAGAAAAAACAAGAGTAGAAACTCAAATAAGTGTAACCACTAAAAATAAAGTTTATGGTGATGTGTGTGTTGATTCGCTTTTTTAAAACTTTTTGACATGTCTATGAAATATTTTAATTATTAAATTTTAAATATGAGAAGACTGTATTTTTTAAGCATTTTCTCGTTTAATTGTTCTATGCCATATTCGTTCAAGACTTAAAAGATCATGTCTCCCCACACTTTCTTTTGTTTTATTACCTGTTATTTGCCATTACTTTTTTGAAAGCTACACCCTTTAGAACGAGCGCTGTGAATCCATGTCTGGTGCCCAACTGCCGAAGGATGGATGAATTTTTTTCATGGAATTTATGTCCATTCTTCCTGCTCGGATCGGCTTCAATTTTTATTTTGTTTCTTTAGGCGGAAGTGGATGCTGTTGGGTGGAAATTCTAGATTTATTTTTCTTTGAGTGTGTAAGTGAAACGAAAGTTATGGGCGGAGCCTATGCGCAGTTGACGAAGTTTTTAGTTCGGGCTTGGGTTTCGGAGTGTTCACAACTGGCCAGTGGTGAAGATTTGTATAACATGAATCAGAAGAACTGGTTTTAGGAAAATTATAACACTTTCTTTCACCATATGGTTAGTTTTAGATCAACTTGAGTGACAGGATGTAATCGATTTCTATTTTTCTTCAGATTAGGTCATTTGCAGTGGTATGCAGTAATATGGATCTCTTTTCGGGGTGTATGATGAAATTTGTTTGGCTTTAAAAAATAATGCGTCATCCATGATTGCATCAGAATTTTATCACGCCCGGATACATTGTCTCGACTGTCGATTAGTTGTCCTACGGCCATTGTCTGCGATGTACGTTATTTCAAGGAAGCGTACGAAAACTGTAATGCTTCACGGACACACTGACACGCCTTACAAGGATATCGTGGATATTATTGGTGTCAGACTTTCAACTGCTAGTCGTGTTATCAAGGCAAATAAACAAACTGGACCCATTAGTCCAAAACGTAAAGGAAAATGCGACCAGAAAAGAAAACCAACGCTAAGAGACGACGTATACGTGATCAGGGAAAGTGTGAAAGATCCTAGGAAGACATTATTCGTTTTGTTTCTATTAATTTGTACTATAGCGTATATTAATCAACGCTTTAATCTACGAGACCTATTAGACAATTTAGTGTTGAAATGCTGTAATCTTAAACTTAATGTCTGTTCAAAATGTAAAGTAAAATGCGGTCGTAAAAGAAAAACAACGCCAAGAGACGACGTGTATGTGATGAGGGAAAGTGTGAAAGATCCTAGGAAGACATTATTCGTTTTGTTTAAATTAATTTGTACTATAGCGTATATTAATCAACGCTTTAATCTACGAGACCTATTAGACAATTTAGTGCTGAAATGCTGTAGTCTTAAACTTAATGTCTGTTCAAAATGTAAAGTAAAATGCGGTCGTAAAAAAAAAACAAACAAAAAAAACGCCAAGAGATGACGTATACGTGATCAGGGAAAGTGGGAAAGATCCTAGGAAGACATAATTCGTTTTGTTTCAATTAATTTGCACAACAGTGTACTGGTTTGTTTTCCACAATTCTGAAATCAGAATAATTTTTTTCCGAGACTGGTTTTCATCCAATTTACTCTGTGATTGAGAGTTACTCCACTTGACTGTTTCCAAACGCCTGCGAGGGAGCGCTTTTTAAGTCTATTAATAGGCAATTATATTCTCACTCACTCCTTTTGGGTCTTTTTAGCTCTAGCTTTCATATGCAGTCACACGGAGATAGGGACAATGCCGATAAGACGCGTTCGCTTCTTTGGCTCTTTCACACACGCACATACACATATTTGTGTTTATCAACCATACATATACACACACAAACCTATCACACACGTTTGTTACACACACACACGCGCGTATTATTATAATTTGTTTTGATGTCTTTTCCTTTCGTGACAATTGTCTACACATGTAATACCTTTTGTTAATACATGCCTTGTATGTTTTATATTTTTTGTTTTGTTACACACTTTTACCAAAATTAACATTGAGTCCGCCATTATTGTTTGCTGGATAAAAGTTCCAGGACTTCGGAAATATTTACGATCCAAAGTGTTGATTACCGCAACATAATGGTGACTAATATTTACTCAAATAATTACCCAACAACACTATTTACCCCATAGCTGTGGGGATGAGGAAAATCGGTAACTTTGTCACACTATTTATTCTGTAAAAAATAGAGAATTGTGGCACAAGGCCGAAAAGGGGAGGGGGAGAGGTTGGTACTCACTGAACTATCTTATACCTAGCTAAACACTATCACGACCCATTCACTCATTACAATTTGCACAATCACCACAAGAACCCATCCATCTACTCCCAATCCTTCGTACACCACAATGCCAGAAACTTACAAGGGGCACCTAAAAAAGTGGGGAAATTAACCCATGACAATAAAAATGTATTTATATACAATATAAAATAAATGTACAAGATAATATATGTACAATATCATAAAATATTTAATGAAAAATGAAATGATGGGAGGGGAATGAACCCAAAAATAAACTAAAAATACAACAAATGTTTGAACTAAAATAATAATCGGTAACTTTGTCACTGTCATCAGTGTAAACTGCAATTCACTTGCTTACAAAAATCCCAGCTAGTCGGGTAAAGTATTATATATAATTTTAAATAAATGATTTTGTCGAATTAATTCTTTTCTTGTATTTTCTCTTCAAAATAATGTCTAAGTGGCACCGGATTTTTTTTTAAGTAAAGGACGAAGTAAACTTTGTCATCGTCATTTGCTGGAACTTTACAAGAACTTTCCGTAATGATCGATACTTATCGCCATTTTTCCTCCGACAGATTCGCTGGCGGGAAGTGTTAGAACAACGTCATTAATTACCACGGATGTTTAACGTTGTATCGCCAAGGTGGCAGGACGACACCCAGAAAATGTGTGCTGAGTATCTACAGCATAATATCTGTGCTAAGGGATATTAATACAAATAAGACAAACATCATAAAACAGAACAACAAATAGTAGAAGAGAAGAGAGGTTAAGTCGTTAGAGTAGCAGAGAACACAGTCCGATAGTAATCGTCAATGACACCCCGAATTCTGATATTTACCACCTTCCCACCAAGGCAGATGCGACACAAGGTCAATTAAAATGAGGATTTCGAACCCTTAAGCTCAGCTAAAAATATTCCGTAGAACCAGTTTAAGGCTAGATCGGGCTCTTGTCTATTTAACCCAGACCAGATTTTACCCATCGGTGGAACTCCGTCTGGGTCCCTCTCCGTCCGCTCGGAAGCAGAAAGTTAACAAAGAGAAAGTTCAGAACACGTTTCAATAACACTCCGAAATCTAATGCTGACTGCTATTAGTCTTTATTTTTATAGCTACTCCGGTTCACAGATTATTCTATTCTTGTGAGCGCTAGAGAGGTGTTAGCTGCTCTACAACATTTAATTAATCAATCATTATCAAACTAGAAGTAAATTTGATAGTAAAACCAAACTTTATAATCATAGAATAAAAATATAATTTCTTTTATCGCAATATGACATAGACGACTATGTATTATTTTTTTTACAGGTTTTTAATCAATTAACGCTTAACAAGGTGATAAGGCCACTGAGATGCAAGGAGTGAATGAAAATGAGAAGACTTTAGAGAAAACGGGAAACCAAATCCTGACCAGGAAACACAGGATAGACCTCTAAGCCTGTTCAAAAGACAGAGGAGGGGTGTGAACTGGGGGATAGGCAAACCTATCTACTCCTGTTAGAAACCGAGCCCCGTAAATTTCAAAGAATTCCTCGTCGTATTTTTTAAGAAAAACAAAATAATGAAGGTTCAGAAATGCTACATTACTACATACACACGCAGGGGTAAAACTCTAAGCCGTATAAATACAGTATAACCCGGATATAAGAGAGAGTTTATCTGGTCCCAAATTAGAGCCTGTGGTAATGGATATAAAATAGACCAAACCCTGATATAAGATAACTTTTATCCGACCCCGACAGCTCTCTTATATCCGGGTTACATTGTAATTATATAAGAATATTAAAACGATTGAAAAAATAGGGTTGACTGTATTGATGTAAAAACAGAAAGACAGACAAACGCAATAAACGAGGTGATATTTTACGCGGACATGGCGTTTGGGCACATAGACTAAGATCGTTACCTCTTTCACCTGTCAGAGTGTGCTTCTTGGGAGCTTGCTTTAAAGCGAATTATTTTCATGTTCCTGTTTTGTTCTCTACAATCAATCTAGAGTCTGCGGAATGAAGAAGAAAAAAAAAGAAAAAAAAGACGTGAGTGTGGGAAGGAGAAAGAAAGTAAATGGTTCTGAACTGCTGTATTCTTAAAACAGGTTATTCTCAAATCCAAGCTAAAAAGAGCGATTTCCAGCCGTCAAAATCCAATCCTAACATGGAGTAATCTTGTGGCATCGGATTATTCTTAAAAACAGGTCACTCGAAAAATAAGGAGAATTTGCGATAAATTTATTCTAAAAGAACAATAAGAGAGAATTCACTTGGGATGGAAGTCAAGCGACAGATCTTTCCCAATGAAGCTTCTATGGTTGTTGGGAGGGGGAGCGGAAGTAATGGAAGAAGAATAAAGTTTTAAAAAAATAAGATTTGTTTGAGCCAGAAAAATGTATCTCCGACTTGGATCAAATACGGTAAAGGTTTTGATTTAAATTTTTTATGAATAGGTAAAAATTGCAAGAAAACTAAATGCATGGTCATCAGCAAAAACAGCAGCCGAAAATACAAATACAGGTAGGGGATACTAAAATCAAGCAGCTACAAAAATTTAAATACATGGGAAGTGTTCTAACAGAAGACGGAAAATGTGACACTGAGATCCGAAGGCGAATTGGCATGGCGAAGGACGCGTTCCAGAAGCTGAGTAGTGTATTAAGAGACAGGAAAATTTCACTAGAAACAAAGAAAGGAGTACTGGATTGCTATGTGATGTCAGTTCTTCAATATGGCAGTGAATGTTGGTCAATATCATCAAAGATGAAGGAAAAACTTGAAGCAGCTGAAATGTGGTTCTACAGAAGGATGCTGCAAGTATCATGGACCGAGCTTGTGAGCAATGATGAAGTTTTGGAAAGGATGGAAACGAAAAGGAAATTAATACTGAAAATCAGAAAAAGACAGCTAAAGTTCATGGGACTTGCAATGAGGAAGGAGGGCTTGGAGAACCTGACACTAACAGGCCAGATGGAGGGGAAAAAGAGACCGGGGGAAAGTAGAGGATAACACATTTGAAAGGTCTGAGCAGGTGGGTGACAGTACGGGTGCTGTGTGGTGTAACAGGAGAAAGCGTGCTAAGAGTCACCAGGGATAGAAAGACGAAGAAAGCTATGATCGCCTCCGTCCTGAAGTGACAAGGAACAGAGAAAAAGAAGATATTTAATAAAATATAAAAATAATTATAGAAACTTTCACTCATTCGCTGAAAAAACAGCATAGCATGATGTAAAAAAAACCCAAACTTCATAAGAACAAAATTTTATCGTCAAACTATTTGTTATTATTAAGAGAAACGATCAAACCTTTTTTTAATTTATAATTGTAAATTTTTTAGTACTTTCAAAATTTTGGTTAAAAATCTTGTTTTTTTATCGTCAGCAGTGCTCCAAAGATTACTGGAGATATTTTAGCGCTGTTTTTTTCCGGTGAAAAAACATTAATTTGGAAATTCTTGAAAAAATAAAATGATTGTCTGATTTTCATAAGCTCTCAGGACTTATTCACAAATGAATGAAGATATTTTTAAAATTATTATTTTTAGATCTTAGTAATTTTTTTTTACGTCTATTATACAAGTGTAGAGGCTCATCCCTTGTTCCCTGTTTAGGATGTGGTTTCCGGCTTTCTCTTTTCCAATCTTTTTACTTTTCTTTCTTTTTTTTTCTTTTTCTTTTTTTTTTTTTTTTCAATTGGAGTAGACAGACTAAACTATCGCCCGGTTCACACTCCACTCACGTCTATTGTACAGGTGTAGAGGGTCATCCCTTGTTCCCTGTTTAGGATGTGGTTTCCGGCTTTCTCTTTTCCAATCATTTCACTCTCACGTAGCCCCCTGCACATCAGTGGCGTTACTGCCTTGCTTGGGGTGATATGATTAACAACAACAAAAAAACAACAAAAAAAAACAAACAAAAAAAAACAAACAAAAAAAAACATCTGTTTCCGCCCACAATTAGTTTAATAAAATTTTTAAAATTAATTACAGTCCGCAAATAATTTTTTTTATGGATGAATAATGTGTTTTTACAAGAATTGTTTTCATTTTCTTTTGTTAATTATGATGATTTATATAGTTTCAAACATCTTTTAAATTTCTTCCAGCAACTGTCTGTATTCGGTTAAATCATAAAGTAAACACTATCTAAACTTATTTATAAATGGAACTTTGTGTGTGTGTGTGTGTGTCCGTTACCTATAGATTCCGAAACGGCTGAAGCGATTTTCTTGAAAATTTACACAGTTGTGCTATAAGCGTCTGCGAGTGTTCTTAGCTAGGTTTATATAAATATCGAAAATCGATAATCGAAAAAATCGGGTTATAGAAGGAGTGGTCCGATTTTAATCAAATTTGATACACTCACAGACAAATACATAAGAAACGATATTCAGAAGTTTCAAGGTTGCAGTTTTTACAATAGTGCAGAAAATTTGATATCGACACCAGGAAATCAAAATTTGACTTACATCCATTCATTTTTCTTTCAGTCTACGTTTTCGCTTTAACTGGAAACAACTATTGCTTTTAGTCTTTCGTGCCAACGTCCAAAGAGTCTGAGCTCCAGGACCATGGATTAGTTTTAAAGCTTTCATTACACCCGAGCAACGCCGGGCTATACTGCTAGTAGTAACTAATCGAAAATTGAAAAGTTTAATACAAATCATTTCGCTCTACGATTTTTAAAATAATTTTTAAATGTTTTTATGTAGTATTGTTCACTTTTTTAAGTATGAGATGTCATAAGCGACATATCCTTAATAGATCACGTGCTTCAAGGGCTGTTCCCCTTACGAAACGTTCACTAAGGTTTCATAAATTTATGCCAATTCTGGTCAACCATATTTAGCGTATCACCACATCTGTCTGTCATCAATCACTTTACGCGTCAGAAAGAGATGACCTCGTGATTAAGAAATACTTTGATTCTAAATTTCATGCTATAAACAAGTAATAACTGTTTCAAGCATGATTAATTTAACTTTAAATAAGATTAATTTAACTTTAAATTTGCTAATTATTCGAAAATAATCTGTCACAGATGTATATTTTATTTTTGTAAGATTTTTAAACCGAGAATTAACTTTTGTTTACAAACCTGTAAAACAATAGACGAAAAATGATAACTTTTGAAAACACTCAAAATTTTGAGATTTCAATCAATATAAATTTATTTGAAATGCACCAGAAGCAACAATACACGGAAGCAACACGTTCAACCTGCTACCGCGCGAGTCCAAAAATGTTGCAAATAATCCTTTTTTACTGTTTTATTTCAAAAGTATTAAAATTATTCATGGCGTTATGAATTAACCATTCTCATCACATTTTCAAAATATACTCGGCAATCGCCGAGGCGAAATTTGTAAAATGTAAATAACTTGTTAAGTATTTCTAAGAGATATTTCATCTCTTTCACGTAAATTTCATTGTCGTTTCTTGCCGGCTGAGAAATTGCAAGATGATTTTTTTATCAGTTTCATTCTATGCTAAGTTCTTCTTAATGCTTACCAGCCACTTATTTTAACGAAAGTAGCAGAATGGTTGTGATATATATATATCAGTTGCACGAGTAAACACCTGTTGAGGAGGCATCAGTGACTTAAGTTCGTCTGAGCAGAAGCCATGAAAGTATTTATAGAACAGACAAAGGGAGGCCACATTTCGACGATGGGGAAGTGGCTGCAGTCGAGCCGCCAGATCAGTACCTATCACATTACAGACTCTCCTTTGGAGCCTGTCAAGAACACTGAGGAGAACGGCAGGAGCACCTGACCATAAATGGCAGCAGTACTCCATGCACGGACGGATGGTTGACTTGTATATATGCAGGATGGATTCAGGTGGAAAAACATCCTGGATCGACATAGTGACTCAACCTTCTTAGCAGTAGATTTTGCTATGGATTCAATATAGTGGTTCCATTTGAGGTCTGAGGACAGGATAAGTCCGAGGAGGCGTAGTGTATTACTCTCCGGGAGAATCGCTTGGTCCATGCTTATGGGAGGCAGGAGAGGTTGCCTGTAATGGTTGACAGACAACAGCTTGGTCTTAGATGAATTGAAGTTGACAAGTCACTTCTTGCCCCAGTTCAATCTATATATATATATATATATATATATATATATATGGAAATGAGTTACTTCCGCAACCTAGTATTTTTGTTCTGGAAACAATTTCTAACTTTTCTTCTTGGCACAATCTACAGACGTCAATCACCACCGTTGTAAGATTTGGCTTTTTTTCTTACTGTACTCCATGTTATATCAGTCTTTCTATAACAAAAATTTACTAAATGAAATATCAGATGTAATCACACCTATCTTAGGATCATACAAGCCCGGATGAAAGAGTTTTAAGATCCTTAAGTAACTCTTCCCTAATTCTGGAAATTTTTGGTCGCGCGTTCGTAAAAATCCCTGTTAGTCTTGTTCGTTTGAAAAAAGTTAGAAAATGAGTTATTATAAATCGTCTGAAGATACCGAAACGTTGAAACCTAGGTTGCGGAAATAACTCATTTCCAAATGGAAAATATTCACAAGCTCTACAATATAAACGTATTGAGTACTTTTGAATACAACTGGGTACTTGTCTCTAATTTAATTATGATGATAAAACTAATTATATATCGAACAATAAATAGTAATAATTACTATCCCAAATTTCTGGGAATTTAAGACGTAAAAAAAAAAAAAAAAAAAAAAAAGAAAACGATAGAAAACAGGTTTCTTTTATATATATATATATATATATATATATATGATAATGGAATGGTTTCGAGTGGTGTGCAGTAGATATCCGGTGAAACACGGGAAACGTTGTGCAGTCTTCCGCAAACACTGAGTATCAGTGTACTCTTTTTTGTGAGCGTTCGAGTAAGAAACACAAAACATACCATTTGATACTTTCACGTTAGACTTCAGTTTTCATAAAAATAAATGCCTGTTTTTTTTTTTTTTTTTTTTTTTTTTTAAATAAATGCCTTTTTTGCGGCAAATAAAAATAATATGCCTTGAGGGAGGCTATACTGTGGCCAACTTACAGATAAACATACGTGGATCGGTAATTGTTTGCCTTTTCTGTGTTTATTTATTTGTCTTTTTTTTTTTTTTTTAAATTAATAAACTGTTTTCCTATTTCTGCAGAAAAATACCCTAAGAAAAATCTGTTGTCGGTAGACAAGTAAAAACCGTGTTCTTGTTTCTTCTGCGCATGCGCCCGCCAAGTTTTCTTAGAATATTCCATTTTATTTATTTATTTTTTTTGCATGAATTACCTCAAGTGGGCAAATATGTTTGGAAATCTACGTGGAAAAACTCCGCACAAACACGCGCACACGCACTCAAATAAAAAGACCCGGTTTTGCTTCGCGTTCTTTTCCTCCTCAAACAGAAACGGCTTCCTCCAAGCCAAGCCACCATCAACCGAAGTCGACTCCTTACTTTGCCTTTAGAATGAGGAGATCTGTATTGCGAGAGATGGCAGTGAGACAAGGGGTGGGGGTGGATTAATGTGTGTGGGTGAATATTGGGTGGTTGAATGATTAGGGAGTTCAGGAAGGAAAAAAATCGAGGCAACGTCGATGTGACATGTTGGTGTGTAATGTTTAAAGAGTGTGGTAATAAAAGGAGTGGTGGTGGTGGGGGGGTATAAGAAAAACAGTGGCGAGAAAGAACAATTTGAAAAGTAAAGAAAAATACGGCAGTGAGAGGGGGGAATGTAAACAGTAAGAACGGAAGAAAGTCAATCAAAGTAGAAAGAAAGAGAAATAAATGAAAAGGAAGAAAAGAAGAAGCCAGGAAGAGGTAACGACAAAGATGATAATGGAAAAAAATGGATGAATAAATTAAAATTTCAGAAAAAATGTATGAGTATAATCAAAGAGAAAGCGACGAATGGGTGAAAAATAATAAAAGGGAAAAGTGAAAGGACCATACAAAACGGAATTAAAAAAGAGCAAATAATGAAAAACAAAAAAAAAACAAAAAAAAAACAAGATAAAAGTTAAAGAGAATGACTGAAAAAGAAATTAGAATGAACAAAAAAGAGAATGAAAAAGATCGCTAAAAATAAAAAGGAAATAAAAAGACAGCAACAAGAAATGAAAAATAAAGGAAAAGAATGAAAAGGTAAAAAAAAAAGAAAAAACAAAATGATAAAGAATGAAAAACAGAGACAAATGAGAATTAAAAGAAATCAGCGAAAGAAAGGAATGCAGAGCATATGAAGGAATAAAAAACGATCAGAAAAAAAGTAATGGGACAGAGAAAAGAAAAAAAAAAAGAAAAATATTAGTAAATGAAAAAATGGAGAAAAAGGAATTTAAAAAGAGATAAAAAAAAAAAAAGAAAAACGAGAGAATGAATAAACGAAAGAGAGGATAGAAGTAAGAACAAAAAAAAAACGATAATAAAAATGACAGCTCAGAAGCAAGAATGAAAAAGGCTGAATTAGAAAGTGAATGAGAGGAATTAAAAACAAAAGCAGACGATGATTGCAGAAAAGAAAGTAAAAGCACTTAAGCAAAAATGAAATGTCCATGAACATTCAAAGAAATATTTTTAAAAGAAAAGAGAAATAAAGAAAGCAGAAGGAAACGACGAAACATTATTCATCATTTACGAGAGAGAGAGAGAGAGAATTAAACCACACCAACATTTGTGTCAGGTGATCGAACTAGTTGAAGCCAAAAGACAACAAACAATATTTGCTATAAAGAGCTTCGAGGGATTCTCGTCGGATAAAGTAAAGAACCGATGTAGGGGTGAAAAAAAAAAAAAGGGAAAGAGAGACAACTCGTCAGGCGACTGAACGATGGACCATGTGACCTAATGCACACGTGACTACCGACATCCGTTATCATTTTACTCAAGACACGTGTTTCCCGGCGAGGTAGCTCTTCCCGTCAGCCGGTTTTCATTTCAAGTCCTCTTATTCTTTTCGCTGTTGTCTTGTTTTAATTTGGGTGAATCTTCAGACTTCTCTTTAAACGCAGAATTTCAAAGAGGATATACTAACTGCTTTCTTTTTTTCTAAGCTAAAAAAAAAAAGACTTAAGTAGCGAAGGAAAGGAACGAATGAAAGGCTGTGTCACAATCTCATATTTCAGAAAAAAACATCGTTACTAAATAACTAAAATGATCTGTCTGTGTCTGATTCAAAACCAAATTAACTTTTTTTCTTTTAAATGTTTGAGGGGTGGTTCCTATTTTTAACTTTTTCCAAAAAACATCTTGATAGCTTTTCATTCTTTTCAGAACAAATATTTTGAAACAATTTTGAAAATACGTGCATTTTGCTGAAAAGAGAAACCTTCAGTTTTTTTCTTTTCTTTTCTTTTACATATTTATATAATTTTTTTAGAATTAATGGTCCACGAACACAAAACAATAAAGATGTATTTTCGAGTGGAAGAACCCAACCCTATTGGAATAATTAAATTTAATAATTTCTTTTCAGACACAGAAAAAGTAGCTTTTCACTGATTGAAGAACGGTTTTCATTTAATTAAAATAATCTTTTTAAATGTATGTTCGTTCTATTGTTTCGTAAATATTTTAAAATTTAACCAAAATATATATTTTTAAACGAATAAGATTTTGATAAATTTTCATAATCTCGACGACTCCTTCAGTTTAAAAGGCGGAAATTATTTCATCTTATTTAAAAAAAAAAAAAAAAAAAGTGAGAGAAATGAATCTTCAGCACACCATTAATCGCCCCCAGTAAATTAATCGCCCCCAGTAAATTAATCAATTCACTTTAAAAACTGGTAAACAAAAAACTATTCGTTCTTGTTGGAAACGTTCGATTATACAACATAGTTAAGTGCCATATGTCATAAACTTTAAACGCTTGAGCGATCATGTCTCTTTCGAGATATGACTGACTGGGCAGATTTTCCCGCAGTAGGTTGCCATTACTTTCTGCTGTAGATTAGTTGCCAATCAAAGCTGTAGAATCCAATGTTCTGCTATTTAATCAATAGCTGGAGGGAGAAGAGACATTAATACTTTTCCCAAATGAATGCAACGAATTCAACTGGAATTCGAACTCGGCTCACCGATTTCTCGTTCAGAGCCGATATCCACTGCGCCAACAACGCACATGCAACATAATCCTTCCTAAATATGCCATGTCCATTCAGGACGATGGCGATCATAGCTCTCTACAGCTTCCTTCACTTTATTATCTGTGAATTACCATGACTTCTTGTGACAAACAGTGGACTGCTTTCCCGTTGTCTTCTCCACAGTGTTGAATTCAGTGTTTTCTTTCTCTTAGATGGGTTACCATTTAAGGCCAACATAGCCTGTTATTTCGGCACCTCCACTGATTCGCTAAAAAATGAGCATACCATGATGAAAAATACCCCAAACTTAATAAAAGCAAAAGACCTTTATGTTTTAAGAAGAGAGACCTAAGGTTTTTTTTTTTTAATTATTAAATTACATTTTTTGATCCTTTTCAAAATATTCGAAATTTTGGTTAAAAATCTTGATTTTCTTGCGTCTGAGGGAGAGGAAACCCAAGATTAGCAGAAAAAATTGTAGCGTCTATTTTGCGGTGAAAAATACATTGATTTGGAAATAATTGTCGGATTTTAATGAAACTTTCAGGACTTATTCACAAATGAATAAAATTATTTTAGAAATGTTTCAATCTTGGCAAAAACGTTTCTTCTTCCAATTGTAACCGACCATTTATTTAATTTTATGAAATTTCGAGACATTAATTTTTGTACAGCTTTATGTCTATAATGGATGTGAATTGTGGTGCAGTAGATATCGGCTCGGAATGAGAAATCAGAGAACAGAGTTCAAATTCCACTTGCATTTTCGCAAATACCCGTGGGAAAGGTATTAATCACCTTTTCAGTAAAACAGGACCCCCAGTTACTGAAAATCTGATCCTAACCGTAAAATAAAAAAAATGAAATAAATATAAGACATTATTTAATGATAAGTAAAGCTTCTAATTGTTTTTATGAATAACGTATTATGGGCACTATTGTCGTAAGAAAAACAATTAAAAAAAATTAAATCTTATAAAATTCTTTATTAAATTGTAGTAGTGAGATGATATTGTTATTAAGGAAAAACTATATTTACTAATCTTAAATGGAAAAAAAGCTTACTACAATTCGGTTACACACCCCAATATTTTACAAAGTAATTTTAAATTTATTTTTGTGTGTGCGCATAAAAGTGACAATTTTCGTAAATACAGATATCCTTTAGACGATATTATTAGAAAATAAAACCCATGACTATTGTAAATTTAAAGCCAAACGACCTAAAATTCCATAAAACATTAGATAACGAAGAATATTTTCTTAAAGTTTTAAGATTATTGGATAGTTTAAAAATGATATAAAAAGAAGCTCACGTTATACTCCCTGAGTATTTTTTGCAGATATGTCCACTGTAAAAAAAAAATTAGATAAACTTCGGACTGACAGTCAAGACCTAAAACAGCTGTAATCGAAGTCAAACAATTCGACCAGTATGCCATCAAAGTAGACGGATCTAGAAGTATCACACTCCTCAACAGAACATTGCTGAGAAAATACACTCACTTTCAAATTACACGCATTTCCTCCAACGAGATCGATTGTAGACGACATGACGTACCAGAGGGCCCTCGGGATACACCCATTGGGGCTCACAGTCTTCCTCCAAAATCCAGTGAACGTAGCCAAGTCAGCAAGCACAAACGCATCAACAGATGCAATACCCTCCCACAGCTACATCTAACTCAATAGTGGACCCAACATCGCGTCAATATTCAAAGGCGATGACAACAACTTGCCAGAACCCAGTAGCAACCTGAGTGTCAATGAAATTTGCATCCCAGCACTTACACCAACCAAACCAAACCAAACCAGGTCAAACACCAGACAATCTAGCCAGTGTAGACGCCCACTTGTGTAGACATCGGACTCTGACAACACTAAGCAGTTACTATGACAGTCTTTTGTGCTACTTGAACGCATCCAACTTCAAGAAGATAACACAATCATGTTGCAGGATACTTTTTTTGTGCTGTTCAGACGAATTATGTTTGCTTATAAGCGTCAAGCAATGTTTCGTATTATCATGACAATGGAATAGCTGATTATCACAAATAGGAGAGAAAAGGATACACGCCAGCTAAATACTTAAAATTCGATTTATTATTATTTCTTTTGCTTTTAACTGCTACATTCTCATCGTCAAAGCTAAGTGGGATTATTAGGATATAAATTAAGATAGAAAATTAATAATTGACGATGCTTCATCTCAGGAATTTGAATTGACGAAGCAACTGCATTAAGATAATAAAAAAAAAACTCGCCGGAAATTGATAAGAATTGACAACGTGACAACTAAAAAATGTGAATACAAGTGTGTATATATATATATATATAGTAAATAACTAACCTAGAGAGCCTACCAAGGTTTCACCAAATTGGATCTTCAGGGAGAAGCCAACGTTCCCTGAAGATCCAATTTGGTGAAACCTTGGTAGGTTTGTTGGCTCTCTTGGTTAGTTATTTACTTTGTTTGTTTTACTTGCGTATTGAGCGCTTTTTATTTTAGGTTACACGTCTCGGGTTTTTTTCTTTGGGCTGCGTACTTTGACTGATGTTCAAGTGCTTAGCTCGTTCTTTTTTTATCGCCATTTTTTCGTTCTGCGCATGTGCTCGGAGGGTTTTTCGAAACGAGTATAACGAGATATATATACATATATGCAAGGATCATTAAAAATGACAGACAATATATTATGGTTAAGATTTTTATGTAATTTTTCATGTGATCTTATGATTTTTTTTTTTTGAGGACATAAACTATATAAAAATTATCAGAATATAATAACATATAATTATTATCTTGTTAGAAATATATGCGTCCTATGGCAAGAATCGAACCTGCGTCACCTACAGGAAACCGTCATTAGATCAAACATGTCTTAACGGCTCCACCATAAGGAATAACGATTAACCAAAGCCCGAATAATGTTTTTAAACACACGCTTTCCCGATTTATCTATATTGTTGGGGCCTCTTATGCAAAGTTAATTTAGGTTTGAATTTCACATGGCACAAGGCCATTTCCCAAAAACTTCCTAACTAAATTCCTGCATACGAACAATTATTTTTTATACGGTTGAAATCATTCATTAAATTAGCAAATGGAAAACTGATAGAAATGGTCAAAGCATTAATTGTAATTATATAAAGTGTAATAACAATAAGAAGAAATACATACTTTGTACAGACGTTGAAAGTGTTTGATTAAAATGTCTTTCATTTTCTGTATAAGATTGTGTTAAAGCTTTAAGTTGTAATGCTCTTTGTCGCTGGAAGATTTATCAGTGTCATATGTAATTTGTGTGAGGAATAATATTGATAGAAGATTGGTGAAAATGTCTGAGTCCGTGAATAAGTTCATCTTTGTAAAGTTCAGAATGATTTAGTAAGAGGAGGTGAGTTAGTCTTTATGTTTTACATGTAATGCGTGTGAAGATTCTTGTTCCAACTGTAATAATTTGTACAAGTGTTATTTAAAGAAATAAAAGGCATCTACATGCGTCTTTCAATTAGTGCGTGTGTATGAGAGAATTACTTGATATTGAAGAACGCGAACCCCGCAATAACGGCATGCTATTGCGGAGTTCTGTTGCAGGCAGCTGTGAACTGCCTTGCTTGGTGTCGCTCATGAACTGCTACCAACTGTCTGTGGATGTACCACGTGTCTGCTATATATACATCCCATAAAAAGCGTGAAAGCAAGATTATCACGTGTGTATATGTAAAATGAGTGAATATAGCTGTGTAGAAATTCACGTGACTCTCAATATATTCATATCTACTTTGTTTTCGTATGCTAATATAAACAAAGACAATTTATTTACAAAAATGGATTAACTCCGACATATTTTTAATTTTTTATTTATTTAAATATTATTTCTAATAGATACTCGTATTTGGGGAGATCCTCTGTTTTATTTTTAAGTAAACAATATATGTATTTATATCTATTGACCTGAAGAATCAAGGAACCTTGTGAGGAAAATATGCGCCCTCCTAACAAGATTTCTCGATGATTCAGGCTAGCAAATTTAAAAAATATACTGATTAATAAATAAATAAAAACAAAGCATCTCTCTCTCTCTCTCTCTCTCTCTATATATATATATATATATATAAACAAAAAGAACTCGATAAGTAAAGCCACAAATTTGTTCGCCTGAAGAGAGTCAATTTTAGACTCGAAACACGTGTAGCGTCACAAATACAATCATGGACGCTTAATGTATCATAACATGTATAATAACAAAAACAATAAATATACACTTTAAAGAAAACGTTCACTGCCTCTCACACTTTTTATTCTATACCAATTTCTCTCGTTGGAACAACCCTATTTCTTTATGCTATATATATAAGTTATTTTTATTTTAAGTAACATCAATGAAGCAATTAGATGTTTTCTCTAATTTTTCAAACAAGTATTTTACCTGATAACAGGCCTTTAAAAAAGGAGAAAAAGAAATTCCTTTTCATGGATTCGACATCGGATGGAAATTGCTTTATTTTAACTTTTCTTTATCTTTTCATTTTCAATAAGGAATCGCTAAGACTTAATCGATTAATAATCAATGCAGCCACGGTGAAAGCATGATTGTATATGTGGAGTGAACGCTATTCCTTAATTGCTTACGTACGACAAATCAACATGCGCGCTTCATCATATGCGACCGCAAAACCTAACATGTTCAGCGGTATCTGTCTCGTTAAAATTCAAAAGATCCACGATTAAGACAGCAAATACGCGATAATATCCTTTTTTGTAGTATCTGTTTTCCTTCTTATTCTTTTTTGTTTTTTTTACGCAATCTTTTTTTAACTCAAGATATAAAATTCAAGTAGTTAACTTTGTACGACTTTTTGCAATGATTGAATCTTTCCTTTATTTGTCATGATTTAAGGGGAAATATATTTTCATTTCTTTCATAGCTTACTCTATTCATTTTATAATATGAAACCCAAAAAAACAACAGTTATAAACTTTGTTTTTGTTAAGGTAAGAAAAAGTTATAACGTTGACTTGTAGGTAGGAAAAAGCTTTATAAACAGAAAGTGGGTAATATTCAACCTATATGTCCGCCCAAAAATGGTGTGTAAAAAAAAAAAAAGAAAAAAAAAGTCGGTTATTCCCTTGACACCGCTATTACTGTAAATACTTTTCATTTATTCGCCAATAATTATTTACCAGATTATACAAATATATGAACCAAGGAGAATGCGATATTTATTATTTACCATTGCATAAATGATTAAATTTGAAAAAAAGTCTTTTATTAAAAATTTATAAAAAATTACAAAAATTTGTAAACATCTAAATTTAAATTCCTGAAGATGGCCAAGACTGCCAAACCATTCCAAGAGAAACAACTAAGATGGAACCATTGGATTGTCATTAGTTAGTAAATAATGTAGCTTATTAAAATACTCATATTAAAATATTTAATTATTATATATTTTTTATATCTTGTGTTATTCACTGGGTCCGTACCGACTAAATAATCTCTGTCTAAATTTTGAGGATGAGGAGTTACGATTTATTGTTTACAGTCATGGCCGCTGTAACATCATTGGTTTCTGGGCAAACTCGTGTGCTGGGGCTCCTATGACAATCACTCACAGGAATAAAAAGTAAATGGTCGATAATATTAAACATATTTATTTTATTGGTACTTTAACAAAACTGGTGTTAAATCATTAAAAACATGCTGTTGGTTGGTTGTTTTGTTTTATGGCATATCAACACCTCGTCGGGTCATTTGTTCCCAACTAAATTTAATTTATTTATTTATTGCTGGTAATACCATTATCTTTCAACAATTTATTGTCGTTTTTATATAAGTTTTGTGTCTAGCAATACTTTTTCTTTTTCGAGTATCAAGATTCATTGGGATTTGTTTTTTAAGGGCAGGGTCCCCAAGTCCTACCCTTGTTATTTAACTCATAACTGGAGGGAAGGAACGGATTAATACCTTTCCCAAGGGTACCAGTGCTTAAGTGAATGCAGGGTATTCAACTGGAATTCGAACTCGCCGATTTCTCATTACGAACCGATATTCACTGCACCACAATGCACATCCGTCACTATACGCTTACAGCACCTGGTATTCCCAAGCGGTCACTCATCTAAGTACTGACCAGGCTCAACGTTGCTTAACTTCGGTGATCGAGCGAGAACCGGTGTATTCAACGTGATATGGCCGTAAGCCACATGCTGTATGTACAGCAGCAACTCATCAACACAATAAACATCTGAACAATACACAAGACTTGAGAAACACCGCCACACAGATTAGATGGCACAGGATGAAATTACTCCGAACAGCAAGCATTGGCGGTATTTCTTTTCAGAGAATTAGTTTATTATTGGCTTGAAGTTAATGTTCTTCAGGAAAAGGTTGTCATTTTCCATGCACGGCTTCTGCCCCGATGAACTTAGCTCCCTGGTACCCCCTATATAAGACTTTACTCGAGCCACAAGATTAGCAACTAGGTCCCACCCTTTTACTGTGAAACCAATAAATTGTAAACGCAAATTCTACTCCATCAGCTTCTTTTCTCGCACTTCCCGCCACGGAATTCCCTTCCGTTTATTTGCTTCCCCGACAGCTACAATCTTCAAGAATTAAAATGTAAAGTCAATAGTCATCTCCTATCTCACTAACTTGCATCCTCTCTCTCTCTCTCTCATGCTCCTTTCTCCATCCACTTAACACTCATCACTATTCTCATCCTTCTCTTACCCACTTCCTGACACCCCCTGTAACATGTTAATTTTTCTCTTAACGTTCCTCCTATGTAACCCCCTGCAAAACAGTGGCAGTAAAATGCCTTGCTTAGGGCGATATGATTATTTAAAAAAAAAAAACGTTTCTATGCTACTATAATGTGGATATAAAGTGGGGGATCAGTTCGACATTACACTCAATATATAAACTGATCCCTCACTTTATGGCCCTAGTCGTCCTTCTTTTACCCACTTCCTGACACCCACTATAACCTGTCACTCTTTCTCATAACTTTCCTACTATGTAACCACCTGCAAAACAGTGGCAGTAAAATGCCTTGCTTGGGGCGACACGATTATGAAACAACAAAAAAAAAACAAACAAAAAACATGAAAGTCAGTTCAAACGTTGCTGTCCCATTTTGATACGAAGAAATTTTTTTTTTGTAAGTTTCATTCTTGAAAAAGAAAAGAACATTCTCCTGCGCATGACCGCCTTAGGACAATTTCAACATTCGGGAATATAGATTTCAAATTATTCGAAATTCTTTTCCTGTACAGTGCAGGGATAATCTCACAATTTTCATCAAGAGCCATGTCGTACTTGATATGTTCACATCGATTTAAAAGGTCATTATAATTCAGGTCTTTGTGATACATATTAGTCAGATTTTCACACTTTTTCTTTAGTGAATCAGAAACAATGGTTTTTCAATTCATTGAAGAAAGAAAACTGGTTTCCCATTTGTGAATAAGCCTTTTTCATGTTTTGTTAGTTCAAAGGTTAGAGTATCCAGAAAAGAGAGGGGTTTCCACCTTGAACTTTTCGGTTTTGCTGGGAAGTACCTTTTCTTTTGATCCATTATAACTATTAAAATACACACTTCGTTTTCATTCCTGCTTTTCCCGTCCCTGTAATCTGTACCTGGACATGTACTCTTGGCTTTGAATTCATATTCACGAAATTTACATTATTTCCATTATTCGGACTATTGTCCTCATCTTTATTGCCATGTTTACGGCGTTTCGGCTGTTGTACACTCTGGTCTTCTTCAGTTGTTAGGAATTTGGAACCGAATCCTTTATTTCGATCATTAGGATATATCGTTCTCATTCCATGTGCGATGATACTTCTGGTAGCCTTGTTCTTAAGGACATATGGCCTAGTAAATATAGGCGTTGGTTAGTTCCAGTGACTTGATCCAAAGAGTTGTGAGTTCAATACCAGGCTATAGAAGTGGTGAACTTAGATAGTTAAGTTAAAGGGAGATAACAACATGGCTACCGGAAGTAGCATCGCTCATGGAATGGGAATGATATACCCCAGTGTTGGAAATAAAAGATTCTGTTTGAAATTGCAAGCACCTGAAATGGGCGGAGCGTACACAGGCCGAAACGTCGTAAACATGGCAATAAAGATGAGAACAATAGTCCCAATAATGTAAATATTACCACATTTTAGAAGTATAGACATTCACTAAATTTGTTTATAGTTTTCTGAAGACAGACTCAAGAAGATTCGGGGTAACAAGGATGTTCACATCCTTTGACTGCAGAACCTTGTTTGTTTTGTTCATTTATTCTAGCATGCCATTCCAAAGAATTACGAGTAAGATTTTCTCCACGTTTTCCTTTTTTTTTGTTTTGTTCAATCCTTCTGCCTCTCGCCTTGTATTCACTTCCTGTTCATTGTCAGCTGATAGAGAATCCATTGCATGTTTTATTTTTCTTGAAACCCACATACGGAGAATGAACTGCATCAAAATGTACTGACCATCGTGCGACCGACAGACGCTTGACCACAAAATCTTTTCCTAGAAATAATATATTCCAGCGATGAGTAGAACCAGCAAAAAATGAATACAGATGCTGCACAAAGTCCAAGAATTTTATTGAATATATTGAATAAATTAAAATAGTATTTCAATAAAAATATAACCTATTTTTAAAGAAAATATATTCTCTATGACTTTTTGCCCACAAGTCGAAGTTATGTCTTTACGCTAACAATGCGTACCTTATGAGTTTTCTTCTATTACTTTCCTCTCAGAAACCCGGTGAACAATACACAATCTAATCTAAACTTATTTATAAATGGAACTTTGTCTCTGTGTGTGTCCGTTACCTATAGACTCCGAAACGGCTGAACCGATTTTCTTGAAAATTTACACAGTTGTACTATAAGCGTCTGCGAGTGTTCTAAGCTAGGTTTTGTGTCAAGGTACCCCTGATAAATATCGATAATCGAAAAAATCGGGTTACAGAAGGAGTGGTCCGATTTTAATCAAATTTCATACACTCATATACAAATACATAAGAAACGATATTCAGAAGTTTCAAGGTTGCAGTTCTTACAATAGTGCAGAAAATCGATAATATATATGTATATAAAAGGCAAGATGTTTGTGTGTGTGTCTGTTTATCTGCCTGTATGTCCTTCATAGAAATCCACAATTTTTATCCGATTCTCACCAAACTTCACACAAATATTCTTTAGGCTGAGTCTGAGCTCCAGGACCATGGATTAGTTTTAAAGCTTTCATTACACCCGAGCAACGCCGGGCTATACTGATAGTCATATATATCTGCACTTTTGATTTTTCCATCAGACTTATTTTTGTCATCCCACATTGTGCTGACCTACGACTAAACACGCGCTAACTTTTCGCGAACCCAGCACAAAGTTATGTGGGCACCCAGAACGTTTGTCTAATGAACACTAGTCTAAGGAATATTCACCCAAAGAATTATGGTCTAGTATGGATTCTATTAATATATATAATGCAGACCGATAAATGCTCATAAAGTAAATGTTTCATCAGAAATTAATAGTCAGTTTTGTTCCACAGTCTCCGTATTCACCTTCAAGTTGTGATTTGGAAGACTTTAGGTCGTCGCCAACTTGATCCATGCAGCTGGGGTTGGTAAACGAGAATCAGTAGTTTTACCTCAGTTCTTACCTGCTCCTTAGTATCTAATGAAGTTTGTGCGTTATAAGTGCAAGATTCCGTCCAAGAATCCCTGCAGCACAAACATCTGCTCTTGCCAGAAACATGGTCTCACATTCGTAACAACATGCAGTGATTGCAGGGGCACTGACTGCAACAAGACTGATCTGGCTCTACAAAAAGAGTACGAATGGTTTGGTTTGTTTTACAGCATATCAACACCCCACTCGGTTATTTAATGCCGACAAGATTTTTACAATAGATTTGTCCTTAAGGACACATATCCCAGTGGATATAAACGTTGGCTAGTTCCAGTGACTTGACCCAAAGAGTTGTGAGTTCAAGACCAGGCTACAACAGTGGTGAACAAGTACCATACAGGGTTAGAGGATGATAACTCATGACTTCCAAAAGAGGCAAGGAATGGAGTTCATATATTCCTAGCACCTGAAGAAGGCCTGAGCGTACAACAGCCGAAACGTCGTACAAATGGCAACAAAGATGAGGACAATAGTCTGAATAATGTAAATACTGTAGGTTTGTATGAATAAAATATATATATACTGTGTAAGAAATAAGTTTGTTGATCATTTTTTTCTGGCGTATTTTTTGTAAAAATGTTTTATGTTGAGAGTCAGATATATTGCTGGTAATATTTTTTTTTCAAAAATGTATTCCAGGAATTTTTACTATAAAAGTTTATTTTTATACTTTCATAGTATTTTGATCCAAATTTGGGGATAAACTATTTGCCCATAGCTAGGATCCTAACAGGTGCTACCACCCCGGGTCAAGGTGGACATGGGAACAACAGCAATTAATGAGTGGTTCCATGCTCCTCACAACCTCCCAATCAGAGACCTTGCTGCCGGATGCAGTTTATTGTCACACCCAGGACAATAAGAAAATGACGCGAACACAAATGGAAAGACAATGCTAATTTATTTAAACATTTATTTTGAATTATATCAGGCCACTTTTCTGTTAGCCATTTTTGATGGTGGTATTGAGAGAATTTCAATACTCATTTGTGGGATCTTATAACCTTTTTTTGATTGAGTATTTTTATAAATAATATTTATAAATGATACTATTGTGAGAAAATTTTTGTCGATCAAAAATAGATTTTTACAAGAATTGTTTTCAGTTTTTATAAATTTTAATTACAATAATTTATTATTACAATTTTAAAATATTTTTTTAAAATTCTACATCTCATTAGGTGATATTGTTATTAAGTAAAAACTATATTCAACAAACAAAAATTGAAAAAGCTTAATAAAAATCATTTTGCATCAAGATTTTTAAAATAATTTTAAACTTTTGTTTTTATGTATATAAAATATGCAACGTGCACAATTTTCGAATGTATGGTCAACCATACACGACAATATCAAAAGATAAAAGCGATGACTATACTAAATTTTAAGTTAACATTCGTAAAATAAGATTAAGGTGAATATTTTCCAACATTTTAAAGAATAATGAGTGATTAAATATTATATAAAAATGGTGTTCGCGTCATTTTCTTAAATTAGGTTTTATAAAAAAAGTCTCCGTCGAACAACAAGTAATTACTTCATCACCTGTCATCGCCTCGTCAATCACATAATATATGGCCATGTCGGTTAAAAACACAGCTACTGTGTGTTTTAAAAATACATTTCTCTGTTATTTTTAACTTAAAGTAAATAGTATTTATCTAAAATCAGTTTAATTATATTTTACATCGGCTAATATTTAATCTTCATAAAAGTATATTTTAGTTTTGGAAGATTTTTTAATAAAGAGAATTACACTGAGACAAAAGACGACTAAAAAGGGGCTATAATTAGCTATTTAAGAAAAAAAATCGATTCGAATCAATGTAATTTCTGTTTGAAAAACACCAGAGCATTTTGCTTACTGTAAATATTAGGTTGGCACACATGAAATGACAAACTTAATAGGAAATGAATTTTCGGAAAACTGCTTTAAAAAAAAGTAATAGATGATTTACATTCCCTAGTGAGTCCTGCGTTTAATAAATACATTTTTAATAAATACATTTTTAATAAATACATTTTTAATAAATACATCGAAACAGAATTTAATTTCTTGAAATTCTACGAATTTACATGGAGGTCGGGTAACAAATGTAGAGAAAACATTTTTAGGAAGATTTTCTAAAAATAAAAAGATTTTCTAAAAATAAATAAATCTTAAAATCATTCAATTCATTTGTAAATAAGTCCTGAAAGTTTCATTAAAATACGACAATTATTTGGATTTTGCGAGAATTTCCAAAATGATGTTTTTCACCAGAAAAAAATGAGTTTCGTAATATTACATTATCCGGAGTAAACTCTGGTAAAAATTTGTCACCAACTGAAAATGATAATGAAAAACATATTAATTTGGAAATTTTTGAAAAAATTAAATATCTGTCAAATTTTATGAAACTTTCAAGATTCATTCAAAAACGAAATAAATTATTTCTTAAAATTATTATTTTTTTAAAAATCTCGGTAAAAATATTTTTTCTTACATCTGTTACTCACCCTCCATACAGATTCGTGAAATTTCAAGAAATTAAATTTTGTAGGTAAAATTAGTTTTATTAATTAAACCCAGGACTCAATGGGGAATATAAATCATTTATTATTTTATTCAACCATTTGGCCCTTTCTCTGAAAATCTGTTTCCAATAGTAAAATAAAAACTGCAATAAAACGATGATATTATTTAATAAGATAAGCTTTTAATTGCCTTAATAAATAATATAAATTAAAGACATTACAGTTTAATAATGAAATTTTAAGAGTTACTTTCATTTTTTTAAAATTATACTAATTTATAAAGTTTCAAATATATTTTTAAAATATTTCAAAAACTTGTAGACGTTAGGTTGATAAGTTATTAAATGCAGACAATATTTACTAATCGAAAATTGAAAAGTTTAATAATACAAATCGTCGAGCCACCGTATTTCTTAGATAATTTAAAACATTTTTGTGTATTTGATTTTTTTTTTGTATGGTCATTTCTGTGTCTAGATTAAAAGGTCATGTGTTTCACGGTTTCTTCCTCTTAGAGAAAAAAAAAAATTGGATAATTATGCCACTTGTGATCACCATAAACACTTAGATTATCTCGTATCTGGTTGTTGTCACATGTCAAATTATACGGGTAAGGTTTGAAAGATCAACATTCCGTGATTAAGAAATAGTTTTTATCCAAATTTTATGTTATAAATAAGTAATACTTGCGTAAATCAGATTAATTAAACATTAAATTTGATACTTTTCCAAAAATAACATGTCACAGACGTATATTTTATTTTTCCAAGAATTTTTTAACCGATAATTAACTTTTGTTTATAAATGTATCGATCACTCAAAAATGGCCGAAACTTGTTTTAAATGTTCTAAAAAATCCCCAAAATTTAAATTTTAATCAAAATAATGTCTGTTAGAAATACATTAGAGTATTTTGCTTACTGGAAATAGTTAATTTAATCATTTAGCTTTCAATTAAAACTGAAATAAAAGTTTCAAAAAAATGTGTTTATTTTAAAAAATTGAATTTAAATGTTATCGAAAATGAGTGGAGGTACTGATATTTATTTATTAAAAAATATTATTCTAGACAAATGGTTCTTAGATGGCTACTCCATAGACCAATATCCTTAGACGAGCATTTCTTAAACAATTATCTTTAGACAGGTTTCCTTAGACCAATTTTCCTTAGATCACTATTCTTTAGATGAATGTTCCTAAATCCATTTTTCTGAACACATATCGGCTTAATTCAATTCGATTCAACGATAATGCATTCTTTAAAATTAATAGCAACTGACTTATTTTCTTTTTATTTTCTGACTTTATCGCCATTTTTCTTAGATGACTGATCTTGATAATAGCGCGTAAGATTACTGAGCCTTGAACCCCAGGAATTAATTACCTATTTTTATTTATATTAATGAACCCCAACTTAAAAATCATTATATTCAAACGTCTATTTATAATTTTTGAGTCTGGAAATACTGTCATTGTGAGGACACAAACTGACTCATCTCCCTGTTCAGTTTTGCGGTCTGAATAACTTTCTGACCCTATGAATATGTGACAACAACAATCTTCGATAAATATCACTTGTGCTATCGCTTTCTATTGTCATTTATTTAAGGCTTTATACTCACTAATCATGAAATGGAATTTTCACTTCCACTCTTTATTATCAATTAAATAGTATCGGGGTCTATTGTACTTCAAAGCGCTACGTATGGGCCTCGTATTATTATTTCTCTTCTAGCTGCAGAGTTGATCAATTATTATTGTTTAAAAGCCAAACCACTCCAGCCACTTTCACCCACCATATACACCAAATAGCTCGAGTTCAAAGGCTCAGTAGCAAGCCGTGTTCCCTCAAGTGAAACAGATTGATGAAGGAATAATCGTTTCTCACCCGACCCCCCGCGGAGGAGGAGATATTTTTTTAAAATAAACTATCGTGAGATACGTCAGTTTTATGCTCAAAGTTGACTGACTCCAGTCAAGGCTAACAATAAGTGCAGCAACCTTTTCTATCATTATTGCCGATGGGAAGATTTGTTTACATTAAGTACTCATTGCACTTCGTGAGGAGCATCCTTTTTCAAACCTTTTGGGCTGGGGTTACAGAGCCCTAAAGAAAGAACTATATCAGATAACAGAAAATGAAAAAAAAATATCATGAGTTCTTTCAACAGCAGCAACAACGAAAATGGATAGAAGATGAAGCCCAGAGAGAGAATAATGACACTAGCTCAAACAAAAGGCAAAGAAAGAAATCGCCATTAATACTAGGAAAAGCAATAAAAATAGGTAGCTCAAGAGAAACGCGACACATAAGGCTTAGAATGAATTTAAAAAAAAATTCTGGAAGTTTTTATTTTAGTTATAACTAGCAGTATAGCCCGGCGTTGCTGGGGTGTAATGAAAGCTTTAAAAACTAATCCATGGTCCTGGAGCTCAGACTCTTTGGACGTTGGCATGAAAGACTAAAAAGCAATAGTTGTTTCCAGTTAAAGCAAAACTGTAGACTGAAAGAAAAATGAATGGATGTAAGTCAAATTTTGATTTCCTGGTATCGATATCAAATAAGTTTTTTTCGTCGTAAACTGAATTTTGAAGGCTAAATAAGTCCACTGAGTAAATGGTATCATGGCTGAGACTAAGAACTACAATTAAACCTACTTAGAGCCAAACCCGAAGCAAAAACTAAAATAAAAGGGCTGAAAAAATACAGACATACAGGTAGATAAACAGACACATACACAAACATCTTGCCTTTTAGATATATATATTATCGATTCTCTGCTATTTAATCCATAGCTGTGACAGGAAAAAAATTTGGATTCATGCCTTTCATGGATATTAGTACAAAATGAATGCACCAGATGAGGAAAAATACATCGCCGAATATTAATGAATTTCTTTGACATTTTTCCCAACACACAAGACATATGTATGACTCTTTTCTTTCCCTAACAAAGCGTATTTTATGTCTTTTCTTCTATGAAATCGATTTTCTTTTTTGTTTTGTTAACAAGATATCATCAAAATATTTTAGCGACGGAACACAGTGTAAAGACTTACACCTTTCTTCAGAAGCTACACAGAAGAATTGTAACACTATTTTCGCAAGCGGAAAAATATAAGACTATTTTAGCACGACGGAGCGAAAGAAATTATTATTAGTTGTATTATTAATTGTGCAGATTAATTGTTCCAATGTGAGCAGAGAGAAAAATAAGCCTAATGGAAAATTGTTTCTTCGGTTGCAATATGAACGCAGCTAATGAATTGGAAAAAAAAATTCGCAAAATGCAATATTGAAAACTGGCTGAGTGAATTGAAAAACATTTTGCAGGTGTGAGCAGCGCGTCAGGCGGGGTCTCCCATCGGCGGCCATTGTGTGACAAAGCGGAAACAAGTGACTAAAAAAAAAAAAAATACCAGTGAAAGCCTTACAGCTGGTGAAAGTGAAAAAAACAAGCTGTAGCCAAAATATTGTTTCCGGATTGTCACAAATTTTTCATGAGGTCAAAAAGGTTAAATTCTCAAATTATCCTGTGAACAGATTATTAAACCTGAAAAAACTAAATGATGTAATTAGTTGGCTAAAAGAAGACGGAAAGAAATGATATCACCAGAAATATGGCTGCTTCATTGGTTAAACCAGGGTAAAGAAGTAACTTAGCCTCAAAGTGCGAAGGCGAGAGTGATTCGATTGGCTAAAGATCTGATTTGCATGGACACCCCGCATCCATCATGCCTCCCCTAAATGAAATTGGAACACGCATAAAAATAGAGCCACCAGAAAGCCCAAATCAGTTACCGTTGGATCGGGACCAGTCGAGATGTAACGACAAGAGAGTCTAATCGTACTGATGAGCTGTGATACAGCGAAACAGATCTGTCTGCGGGTGACTATATAAATATATATCCACAAATTAGCTAAAAATGAGTATACTATGATGAAAAAATACCCCAAACTTTATAAAAACAAGTTTTATCGTCAAAATCTTTATGTGATTATTAAGAAGCAAGATCAAAGGACTTGATTTTTTAAAAAATCCTTTTTGGAATGTTCGAAACTTTTGTTAAAAATCGTATTTTTATATTAGTATCAACATTTTAGCGTCTTTTTTGCATTTAAAATATAGGATTGTCGGGAAAGTTCATGCCGATTTTTAGGCGTCCATTAGAGCACATGAAGTGTGCTCTAATCGGAAAATGTAGGCATATTATTTCTATTGATAAATTTTACGTGTCCTAAAGTATTGTAACATGAACGCCTAAAAATCGGCATGAACTTTCCCGACAATCCTATATTTTCAATGCAAAAAAGACGCTAAAATGTTGAGACTAACTTGTGGCTCCCTCGCTGACACAAGAAAAACATGGTTTTTAACAAAAGTTTCGAACATTCCAAAAAGGATTAAAACTATCTCTTGAGAAAGTAAGTTTCAAATTACTTAATTCGTGTCAGTTTTGCATCCCTATGAACATGGAAGCTTATAAGGTGCATTTTAGACACTTGATGCTTTTTATTACCGTAAAGACAAAACTGCATTGAACCAACAAAAAAGATGGGCTGTGTACGGTAAAAGTGCTTTAGCTGATATAACTGTACGGAAGTGATTCGTTGAGTTTAGAGTTGGTGATTGTAGCCTTGTTGATGAAGAACACTCAGAAAAAACCACCCACTAGAGATGACAATCAGATCAAGACATTGGCTGAGAACAACCCACATTACACAACCCGAGAATTGGCAGAAACATTAAATTTATCAAAATCCACTATACATAAACACTTAGGGAAGCTTAGTACTCAAAATTACTGAGATGTTTGGATATCACATGATCTGAGTGAAAAGAATCTTTTGGGTCGCATTTCCGTGATTTGCTACATCAACGCAATGAAAATGGACCCCTTCTTGAAACAAATGTGACGAGTAATGAAAAATGGGTCGTTTACAACAATGTTTAGCGGGAAACATTCCGGGGTAAGCGAAATTAAATAATTCAGTCAGTCAGTTAAGTGCCATACGTGATACACGCTTGGGTGATCATGTCTCGAAAGAGACATGACTGACTGGGCAGAAGATTATCCCGCAGTAGGTTGCTATTGTTTTCTGCGGTAGACTGGTTGCCAGCCAAGGCTATAGAACCCAATCCGTCCTATTATTTAACCCATAACAAGAGGGAAGATACGGATTAATACCTTTTCCAAGGGTATTTGTGTGTAAGTGAATGATAGAGATTCAACCGGAATTCGGCTGCACGATTTGTCGTTCCGAGTCGATATCCATTGCACCACAACGCACATCGCCATCCCAGAAACAGGTCTTCATCCTAAGAAAGTAATGTTGTGCATCTGCTTGGATTGGAAAGAAGTTCTATAGAATGAACTTCTGCCACATAATCATTCAACTGATTCTGAAATGTACTACTTGCAACTAGACGTCTTAAAGTCGGCAATTCAAGAAAAATGCCACTGATTGGTGAACAGAAAAATATTTTCAATCAGGATAATGCCAGACCTCGCGTTTCTTTAGCGAACCGACAAAAATGATTGTAGCTTGACTGGGATGTGTTACCCCATCCGCCATATTTACCAGACATTGCTCCTTCGGATTTTTATTTACTCAGGTCCTTACAAAATAATTTCAATGATAAAAAATTTAATTCTTTGAATGGCATTAAAAAAACACCTTAATGAGTTCTTTATCAAAAAACCAGTGAAATTCTTGGAATCCGGAATCTTTAAGTTGAAGGAAGAAAATGGTTCATATTTAGTTGAATAAATATTTGATTTATAATTTTGTTTTGTGTATTAATTTTCCTAAAAACCGGCACGAATTTTCTGGACAACCCAACACATCGATTTTCTTGCAAAAATCAAATAATTGTCGTAGTATCATGAAACTTTAAAGAGTTATTCACAAACGAATGTAATTATTTTAGAACTTTTTCTTTAGAAGATTTTGGTAAAAATATGTTTTACATCGGTTACTCCCACTGCCGCCCACCTCACTTATTTAATTGTAAGAAATTTCGAGAAATGAATGTCTGTACTAATTAATATTTGTATCAGTTATAAGCAAAACTCCTTGAAGAATTTAAATCATCAATTATTTTTGTAAAATATGACCTCCAGTTACCGAAAATTTGCTCTGAATTTTAAAATAAAAAATGAAATAAAACTAAACTATTATTTATTTAGAAAAGCTTTTAATTGCATTTATAAATAAGATGTATTATGGACACTATTGTTTCAAGAAAAATAATTTTTCGATGACTAATGAATTTTTAGATGAATTGTTTTAATTTGTTTGAAAATTTTAATTAGAATAAAGTTTTAAATCTTTTAAATTTCTAAATTGATTTGTAGCGGTTAGGTGACATTGTTACTAAGTAAAACTATATCTAGTAATTATAAAAGGAAAAGTTTACTACAATCATCGACCCGCAAATTTTTAAAATATCTGGAATTCTTTTGCGTGTATATAAATGTGCCAATCGTTATAAATACGGACGTTCACACACAACATTCTAAGAAAGTAAGAACGATAACTATAGCAAATTTAAAACAAAGTAACAAAAATTCAGCAAAACATTAGATTACAGATAATATTTTCTTAAAAATTATATAAAAAGGCGCTCACCTTATATTCCTTAAGTAATTTTTAAAGATATGTCAATCGTAGAAAAAAATTAGATTGTGCGAACCTACTTACGCACAAACATATACATACATACAAACACACAATCGCTTTATTTTTAAGTAGTCAAATTTTGCACTTTTGAGAAAAGAATAGATCGCAGAAGCTTCCTTAAGTCTCCCCAAAGCTCGCTCGCTCATTGGTTGATGCCAACTAATAAGATCGTTTGCAAGTGAAGAATGATTTTTCCCGCGCAACGAATCAGAGCCTATAGTCGCCTATATAAAGCAAGGTTTTTTTCCTCTCCTCGTTAGTGAGATCTCAACTGCGAAATGAATCCACGACAGTTGGAACTCCTGTTCTAACTGCGCGCCAGTTTTTTTCACTCACACAAACCCACATGCTGATGATATTTTTACACCTTCACTAAAAACTTCTTTGAACACAACAATACTTTTGAACATTGATATCACAAAAACAATTATCATGAACACACATGAACATTTTTCCAGTTAACTTTAAATCAAATAATTATTTTTCCCTGAACTCTTAAATTGTAATCAAAGAGCTTGACTAATTCAACCTTTCTTACTTAAATGCATGTTTTTTTCCGCATCGTTGTTGATATTCTTTGTTTTGTTTGTTTGTTTCGAGGTTTAACGACCTATCAATCCTTATGGGATCATTTTAAGGTCATAACCAATGATTTTGGGTAAGGTTATTTTATTTTTACAACATTTTTCTTTTCGAGTATCAAGATTTATTGGGATTTGTTTTTAAGATCAGGGTCCCCAAGTCCTACCCTTGTTATTTAACCTATAACTGGAGGAAAGAGACGGATAAATACCTTTCCCAATGGAGCCAGTGCTTAAGTGAATGCAGGGTATATTCAACTGGAATTCGAACTCGACTCACCGATTTCTCTTTCCTAGCCGATATCCACTGCACCACAATACACATCCGTCACTAAACGCTTACAGCATCTAGTATTCCTAACCGGTCACCCATGTAAGTACTGACCAGGCTCAACGTGTTGATATTGTACATCTTGTTAATATACATATATTTCATGTGTAACAATGTCTTTTGGTTATTCTTCTTGCATGTGTGATGTTTTCTTATCAAAGTTAAATTAATATGGTGAAGTCCGCCACACGATAAACTGTTAGTCAAGCTGTCAACAACTTTAAAAAAAAACACCTACCCCCGTGTTAAAAATGCATTTTTGCAATATTTTAAACTTATAGTAAATAACATTTGTTTCAGATAAGATGAATTAAAATTTCAATCAGCTAGTATTTCTCAAAATTTCAGAAAAGCCTACTTTATTTTTTAAAGATTTTTTAATTAAAAGAATGACATTGTCATGACAAAAGGCTAAAAATATCGCCAAAATCGACGCTGTTTAAAAATTTCAAAACAAAATTAATTCCAGTTAATTAAAATTAGTTTTGAAAAAGAGTAATGTATTTTGCACATTGGAAATATTAAATTTAACCTACTAACGTGTAATTAAATTTCAAATAAAAGCTTCAAGATTTTTTCTTTTTCAAAATTAATTTCTGTGTGTGTGTGTGGTGTGTGTGTGTGTATACACACACAGGGGTAATGAGGACTCAAGGTTTTACTATTTTGAGTGCCCCGGCATTTATTTTATTATAAACAATGCTCAATATAATGTGTTGATTGTACAGATGATTTACAACAAAAAACCTTTGCTTTGCTGCGTATGTATGTGGGAAGATATAACATTTACATGTGTTTCTTTTAACTAATCAGAGAGAAGATTCATTTTAGGATAACTACATATAAAGTTATATAGTTATAGTAAAGTTATAGTAAAAAATAACTATATATACACACGCACACATACACGATCTAACACACTCACACACACAAGCACTCGCTACAATTAATGACAGCAGCAGCAGCCAGGAATGACCATTCCTTGAGAGGCACGGACTCACTCGGACAGACACACGCTCCTCTGCCATTGTGAAGATGAGATTTTGATCTCGAAATATGAATGTTTAATAAATAGGTAATACCCAAAAACTTCTTTACCTTCCTTTATTTTACTATACGCATTGTGGCAGCCTTCAAGGCCTAACCATTAAAATCCTTTGTACAATAACCTCGGAAGATGATGATGGTTCGCCTGAAATAGGCCTATACTTCCGATTTACCATGAAATAACGTGTCTGCCTTAATTTTTCTTACAAAGAGAAAGTAAATTATTTGTTTTGGTTGATTCTCATTAGTCAGCTATGCATCACGTGGATTAAATTAAAACTATATATATATATATATATATATATATATATATAAGAATTGAATGTATGGATAAAAATCCGACAAGATGATTTTTTTCTTTTCTTTTGTTTGATTTAAATTGGTTAAACAGACTTCATATAGTTAACTTGTAAGGTAGCGTCTGTGTATATAATCTACGTAAGTTTATCATAATTCTAATTTGTCTATGCAGGATTTGGGTGATAATATATACTTGTGCACATGTGCATGTGTGTCTGGTCGTTATTATTTGTTTGAAGATTGTACGGATGTTGAATTGGGGCCATTTTTACGTCAACACAGAATTGTTGTAGTTAAATATAACAAATTCTTTAAGAATGGATTTAAGAAAGGTTTGTAATCCAATATAGTGTTTTTGACAGACATATAAACTTCGTTGGTCGTAAAGTATACCAACTTTTATCGAATTATTTTTCCCGCTTATTTTTTGTTAAAAAAAAAAAAAAAAAAAAAAAAGAAGAAAAAACAGCAACTTAATCGAGTTAAAAAGCGGAAAATTAAGCAAAATTCAATATTGAAATGAGATTTTTCAATTTCCGTAAAGTAACGTTTTGTGAAATAGAAAATACTTTATATAATAAAAATTCATTATCCATTTTATGGTGGATAACATTAAATTAAATCTACAAAAAAGACGCGAAGGATTGTCGGCAAACCTTTCTTTAGTTCAGTTGACATTAACTTGCGCCGAAATGACTGAACGAAAGTTGTTTGCAGTTTGTCGTTTTTATATTATTTAAAATTTGCTATATTTATTTCATTTTAATCAATTCACACAAAGAAAGACGACAACGCCACTAAATGAGCTACAGGAAGTGAAAGAGAATGAGAAGTCATCATCAGTCATTTAAGTGCCATACGTGATACACGCTTAGGCGATCCTGTCTCGAAAGAGACATGACTGGGCAGAAGAATTTTCCCACTGTAGGTTACCATTACTTTCTGTGGTAGACAACCAAGGCTATAGAACCCAATCTGTCTTGCTATTTAACCCATAGGTGAAGGGAGAAAAGATGGATTAATACCTCGGCCAAGTGTATTTGCGCGTAAATGAATGGAACGAATTCAACTGGAATTCGAAATCGACTCTCCGATTTCTCTTTCCGAGCTGCTATCCACTGCATCACATCAAGAAGCCCAATCCTAAACAAGAAACAATAGAGAAATTTCTATTCCAGTTCATAAGACTGGGAACGAGTATGAACCGGACACAAACCTATTTTAGGCGGAAAGAGCACTCGATATCGGAAACAGAGCATTTAGAGATGTAGAAAGTGTGGACAGCAATCAACACTACATGGTCACATCACAGTCAGTTTCCCGCATCAAGCAATCTTCGGGTTATAATAATATTTCCACAACAACTTATCACATACATATTTGCATTCAACCAAAGAAACTATGACAGCTCAACAGACAAGACAATGATGCAACAAATATCTACCGTAACAAACTGGTAACCAGTGGCGATTCTAGCGGGGTAGAAGGGAACAATGACACCAGAATTACCTCTACTTTTATAAGCTTCAGAAATTTATGAAACTGATCAGCATATGATTTTGATAAGATTTGGTCTTCAGCACTTTTCCCTCTGCATTTTCTTTTGCATTTAGCGTTTTAACCCTCTAGGGCCATTCGTATCATATTTGATACAGTATTTCCCTATAAGGAAACATTTGGTATTCATTGACTGAGCAGTCAGTACTGCTTTCATTTGAAATTTATAAAATATTTCTCTTATAAAATTTTTCAGGAAAATATTTCTTTCAAGGCTTGTTTTCATACTGTATCAAATATGATACGAATGGCCCTAGAGGGTTAAGGACACGTACAGAGACCAGTTCGAAAGAAAGAAAAACAAACAAAACAAAATAACCAAATAGATAGAAACAGACATGTTGTTAGGGAGGGAAAGTGACTTAATAGTCAAATTTTCACATCCGAAGGAAGACGTAAATAATAAATATTTTCGTATCTGAAGGAAGACGTCATAATATATATATATATATATATATATATATATATATATATATATATATAATGCCTCCAATTGTTTTCTGGCATTTATTTTTTGTGCTTCAAAAAAGTTTTGTAGAGGAAAAAATCAGAGCAGACAAATCACACTGTTCTGCTTGTATTGACATTAGTATAACCCTTTGATTTTGTTTTGAAATTAACCTCTCTTGTGTTCCAACAGCTTGAGAGTGGAAAAGAGGGCAAGAATAAATTAAAACTCCACAACTATGAATGAAAAGTTATTCTGTTTAATTTAGTGAAGTGACATATCTGTACTTAAACTCATTCCTAAGTTGTGTATTTTTTTTTTCAATCATATCACCCCGAGCAAGGCGGTAACGCCACTGAAACGCAGGGGGCTACGTAAGAGTGAAAAGATTGGAAAAGAGAAAGCCGGAAACCACATCCTAAACAGGGAACAAGGGATGAGCCTCTTCACCTGTTCAATAGACGTGGGTGGAGTGTGAACCGGGCGATAGATTAGTCTATCTACTCCAATTAATGTATACAATAATGGTGTAGTATGAAAATGAAAATGATGCTTGAGTTTGCCCCTGCCTCTTCAGAAGAATCTCGGCCTCTGAGTGCCCCACCCCCAACTTTCAGAGTTCCACAATCGCCACTGCTGGTAACCGAACGCCGTTAAAATCTTCGTTTTGTTGTTTTCATTTTGCTTGGACCATTATTTTGAGGTTATTCATATGACCAACCATTTTCAATGTTAGGTTTTGTAAATGAAGTAAAGAAATTGCAAAGTCATTTATTTTGAGGCTTACGGTCGCATCACATTGATACACCGGTTGCCATACGATACCAAAGTTAAGCAACGTTGAGTCTGCTCAGTAACTATATGAGTAACCGCTTGAGAATACCAGACGCTGTAAACTTAGATGTCCAATGGTGTAACGAATAAAGGCTCGGAATTTTTAATCAGAGATCCGAGTTCCAATTCCCGTTGGGTTCATTATACTCACTTACGTGCAAATACCATTGGGAAGGGTATCAATCCACCTCTTCTCCTCCAGCTATGAGTTAATTGTAAAACTTGTATCACTAAACCATTATTAACTAAAAAGCTTGGGATGAGACGATTATAAAAAAAAAATAGTAATCTAAAATATTTCCTGGCTTTAAATAACCCGAAAAATGTTGGACAGATGTAAAAAACGAATAATTTATTTTAAAATTGTTAAAATCTTCGACAGATTGATTCGTTTTTTACGATTTTTCTACCCTTTTCAGGTTATTGAAAGCCAGAAAATATTTTCGAATTTGAAGAATCATTTTTCTATTTAGATAATAATGATTTAGTGATACATGTCTTACCAATTCATCCATAGCGGGGGAGCTAAGTAAAGAAGAGGTGGATTCATGCATTTTCCAAGAGTATTTGCGTCAAAGTGAATATAATGAACCCAAGTTGTATTGGATCTCGGTTTTTCGATTCATAATTCGGACTTATCATCCATTACACCACCCGCACATTCTAGCTCACAGAGCGTGGTATTGTTAGGTGGTCACCCATCTAGGTACTGACCAATCTTTGCTTTCTCTTCGGTGATCGTATGGCAACAAGTATTTCAACGTAATATAGCCGTCAGCCTTTGAACCGAATCCAACTACAGATACTTATGGAAAACCCGAAGAAATATGAATAGCTTCTTTTAAAATAAATACATTGTATTCATTGTACTTACGGTTTTTTTTTTTTTTTTTTTTTTTTGTTAATAAATATTCATAAGTAAAATAGCTTGTGGCATTTATTTGTGATTTTAGGGATTGTTATCAGTTTTTTTATGCTGCATCCTGGAGAAATAAATACTGATCAAGTGTTAGATTGGTGGTTTTCTGAGAAACCATCTGGCATGAAGATAACAGATTCAAAAATCAAAGATGATGTCAACAGGACAGAGTAGTAGAGACAATTATGATGACAAAAGAGATAACATAGTTTAAGTAGACCCACGGGCAATCCAGGCGCTTTCTGGCCAATTCTGTGACAGATCCAGTTCAAAGGTTCAGTACAGACACTGATATGTTGCTTGAATGTTGAAGCCAGTAGTCAGATCCCGCGCAATCTTAGACAGAAATCAAAATACTTGTAAAGCCAAGAGCAAAGAATAGCTGAAAAGTTCTTAGCCCGATCAGTCAGTTAAGCACCATACGTGATACACGCTTGGGCGATCGAAAGAGACTGAGAAGATTATTTCGCAGTAGGTTGCCACTACTTTCTACGGTAGAGTAATTGCCAGCCAAGGCTATAGAATCCAATCTGACCTGCTGTTTAACCTATAAATGGAGGGAAGAGACGGATTAATACCTTTCCCAAGGGTATTTGTGCGCAAGTGAATGCAAGGAATTCAAATGGAATTCGAACTCGGCTCCGATACACTTTCCAAAATCGCACCAAATAAAAATTTGTTTGGAAATTACTCAGACTGAAAATGTTTTCAATATCTCATTTTTTTAAATGTTCACAAATCCCAAAATTTGATTCCAAGCAAAAAAAGGATTACGGCCATATCACGTTGAATACACTGGTTCTCGCTCGATCACCGAAGTTAAGCAACATTGATCCTGGTCAGTACTTAGATAGGTGACCGCTTGGGAATACCAGGTGCTGTAAGCGTTTAGTGACGGATGTGCATTGTGGTGCAGTGAATATCGGTTCGTAATGAGAAATCGGCGAGTTCGAATTCCAGTTGAATACCCTGCATTCACTTAAGCACTGGTACCCTTGGGAAAGGTATTAATCCGTCCTTTCCCTCCAGTTATGGGTTAAATAACAAGGGTATGACTTGGGAACCCTGCTCTTAAAAACAAATCCCAATGAATCTTGATACTCGAAAAGAAAAATGTATTACTAGACACAAAACTTATATAAAAACAACAATAAATTGTTGAAAGAAAAAAGGTATTACCAGCAATAAATAAATAAGAATTTAGTTGGCAATAAATGACCCGCAAAGGTTGATATGCAATAAAAACAAAACAAATGTCAGAGGGGAAAGCAAACAAGCCAAGGTTAGCACCCAGCGGACAAATTTCAAAATTGGCAAAATGTCCATTCACACAAATAACCTGAAATTTCAAGGAAATTTTAATTCAAATTTTAATGTCAAATTCAGACTTTCTTGCTTCTACACATGAAGTCGATTTTAAGACTTCCTAACTATAAAATATATCGAATATATGACCGTAGCATTGTTAGAAAACATTCTTTTACGACTTAAGCGCATTGTGGTGCAATGTGTATCGGTTCGGAATGAGAAATCGGAGAGCCGAGTTCGAATTCCAGTTGAATTCGTTGTTTTGACTTTGGTGCAAATATCCTTGGGAAAGCTATTAATCCAACTCTTCTCTCTCCAGCTAAGGATTGAACATCAAGACAGATTGAGGTCTGTAGTCTTGGTTGACAACCAGTCTACCACAGAAAGAATTGGCAACCTACTGCTGGAAAATCTTCAGCCCAGTCAATCATGTATCGAAAGGGACATGATCGGCAAAGCCTGTATCAAGTATGACACTTAACTAACTGATTGACGATCTTCCTATACGATCTTCATGTTTCTTTTTAACGTTTTGGCGCAAATATTAAAAAAAAAAAACACTCTTCTTACGGATATTTTCACATAAAGTCAGGTCTTATACTAACCCCCCCTCTCTCTTTATATATATATATATATATATATATATATATATATATATATATATATATATAATGTGGAAATGAGTTTTTGTGCAACTTAGGTAACAACCTTTTGGTATCTTTAGGCGATTTACAAGAAATCTATTTTAAATCGCCTAAAGAAACCGAAGGGTTGAAACTTAGGCTGCAAAAACAACTCATTTTCAAATGAAAAATATTCAAATGTTCTAAAATATAAATGTATTAAACACGTTTTAAAACAACTGTGTACTTTTTTAATTTAATTATGACGAAAAACTATATATATATATATATATATATATATATATATATATATATATCTCAGCATGCAGTCTGGGTATAGAAGAATCCAAAGGACCATCCTGTACATACAGTGGTAGGATAACGCTCTAAGAGAACTCTAAATATATACGTTTATCAATACATATAGAGCAAATATAAGAAGAATTACGGCAGACACGTTATTTCATGGTGAATCGGAAGTATGGGCCTATTTCAGGCGAACCATCATCAGCTTCCGTCTTTATTTTACAAAGATTTTAAATACCTGACAGAAATAAATTATTATTACCGGCCAGTATAAATTAATTGTGACTTTTTTCATATGACTTTATTAATGGACACGCAAGATGCACTTAAAGGTAGTGGGTTCATGAGTGGGAATTTTTTCTAAAAAACTGAATTTACCCCAAGCAAGGCCGTAAAGTCAGTAAGACACAAGAGGTTACTGGATATGAAACAATGAGAAAATAGTAACGTTAGTAAGGAGCAAGAACAACAGAAGAGTAATCAGAAAAACAGTAGATTACGATGGAAACTGTATTTCACTTTTTACAGATCAAATTACACCTTTGTGCAAATTAATTGAAACAAAACGAATAATGTCTTCCTAGGATCTTTCACACTTTCCCTGATCACGTATACGTCGTTTCTTAGCGTTGTTTTTCTCTTCTGACCGCACTTTCTTTTACGTGTTGGACTAATAGATCCAGTTTGTTTCTTCAACTTGATGACACGAAAGACAGATGTAAGGCTGACACTAACAATATCCGCGATCACTCTAAGGCTTTCCAGTGTATTCCGTACAGCGTTACAATATCTGTACGCTTCCTGGGAGTAACTTCCATCGCAGACAATGTCCGTATGAAAACTAATCGACAGTCGAGACAACAGAATCTGGGCAGGATGAAAATCTAAATCAATCACGAATGACGCAATATTTTTCAAGTCCAAACAAATTTCATCATAGATCTCGAAAATAGATTAATATTACTGCACACCACCGCAAATGAACGAATCATCTGAGGAGAAAATAGAAATCGATTACACCCTGTCACGCCAGTGAGTCTAAACCTGACCGTATGGTGAAAGAAAGGTAACTAAAGCAGTTGTTTCAATTAATTTGCACAAGGGTATAAAATAGATTCATATTACTGCAGAAGACTTCAAATGACCGAATCTGAAGAAAAAATAGAAATCGATTACACCCTGTCACTCCAGTGGGTCTAAAGCTGACCGTATGGTGAAAGAAAGGTAACTAAAGCAGTTGTTTCAATTAATTTTTACAAGAGTGTAACCGGAAAGCATGAAGAGCTGTATAAGCGAAAAGTACGAGAACAGAAACTTTTAGCATAGAGCCAATTTTAACAGTAAATTAATGAGAGCTTGTTGCCAATCTAGTCAGTTAGGTGCCATACGTTGTACACACTTCTTCTTCTATGTGCCCTGTCCTTTCAGGGCGTAGGCGATCATGGCTTTCCACATCTCCCTATCTCTGGTGGCTCTTAGAAAGTTTTTTCCTGTTACACCTCGCAACTCCCGGTCCGTCATCCACCTGATCAGGCCCTTCAAATATGTTTTCCACTGTCTTCCTCTGTCTTTTTTTCTTTCTATCTGGCCTGTCAGTATCGGGTTCTTCAAGCCCTCCTTCCTCATTGCGTGTCCCAGGAACTTCAGTTGTCTCTTCCTGATGCTTACTATTAATTTTTTTTCATTGCCATTCTTTCCAACACCTCATCATTGCTCACATGCTCGGTCCATGATATCCGCAGCATCCTTCTGTAGAACCACATATCTGCTGCTTCAAGTTTTTTCCTCAACTTCGATGACATTGTCCAGCATTCACTGCCGTATTGGAGAACTGACATCACATAGCAATCTAGCACTCTCTTCTTTGTTTCTAGTGAAATTTTCCTGTGTCTTAGTATTTTACGCAAATTCTGGAACGCGTCCTTTGCCATGCTAATTCGCCTTCAGATCTCTGTGCCGCACTTTCCATTTCCTAGGTATACACACTTAGGCGATCATATTTTGGAAGAGAATACTTTCCCCGCAGTAGATTTCTCATTACTTCCTGCGGTAGACTGGTTGCCAACCAAGGCTACAAAACCAATCTATCCGACTATTTAGCCAGAGCTGGAGAAAGAAGCAACAGATTATTACCTTTCCAAAAGGTATTTGCGCATAAGTGATAGCAAGGAATTCAACTGGAATTCGAACTCATCTCTCTGATTTCTCGTTCCGAGCCGATATCCACTGCACCACAACGCACATTCAGTACTGCGCTTAAATTTATAAAGACTAGGTAACATAACAAAGATTCCATCCGAACAATTATACAAGTATTTATAGAAAAGGCATAGGGAAGTATTTTTAAGGCGGTGGGAAAGAGACTGAAGTTGAGACACTAGGTCAGAACCAATGGTATAACTGATTTACTAAAAAATCTTTAAATATATAGAAGAAGCATCGGATCATATGATGTAGCAATATTCTAAGCATGAGCAAATGGCAGATGTTGTGTCGTGGCTCGTACTATGTGGCATCCGGTCACCCGGATGTATAAAAGACGATGTGCGCTTAGCACGGGGAGTTGTCATTATCACGGACTTTAGGAAGTAACACCTACTACAGCGAGAAAATGTAAATATTGTATATACGTCTTGGTTGTACCACTCTGGTAGTAAAGTTGTTTACCTACATTTCACTGTGTATCTCTTCATGCCACGATACAACAGTAGACTTCTAAAGAAGAGAGAAAGATTGTCTAGCACGACACAGTGAATCAACTTTCTTAGCAGCTTACCTAACAATGGATTTAATATAGTTTTTCCACTTCATGTCAGCCGAGAATGTTAACCCGAGAAGTTGCAACGAACTATTCTCCTGGAGGTCTGAATCTGCTGTGGTGATGGAAGACAGAAAAGGATATCTCAGATAATTAATAAAGAGTAGTTTTGTTTTGGAAGCATTAAAATCAACAAGCCTGTCTTTTACCCAGTTAACAGGTAGACTGTTTTTGGCGTCAGCCGTCAATTCGACCTTATCAGACTGATCTGATTTAGTGTCGAGACAAGAGTAAAAGGTTGTTTCACTAGCAAAGATACCAAGCTGAAAGCTGATGCTATCGGGAAGGTCATTAATGAAAATTAAAAACAAAATAGGACCAAGAATAGAACCTTGGGAGACACTTGCATTAGTACAAAATGATCTAGAAGGAAAAACTTGAAGCAATTGAAATGTGGTTATCAACTATTCAACCGTGCATTGAATACTGTTGCCACATCTGATCAGGCGCCTCTGCGGTTCGTCATAGTGTTCTCGACAGGCTCTAAAGGCGAATCTGCAATGTGATGGTCTCGACCTGGCAGCTCGACTCCAGCCACTTTCTTATCGGCGGGATGTGGCTTCCGTCTGTCTCTTCTACAAATATTTTCATGGCTTCTGCTCCAAAGTACTTAGGTCACTGGTGTCGCTCCACAAGAATTTACTCGGGCAACCAGACAGTCATCAAGGTCACACCCTTTTATCGTTAAATTAACCAAATGCAACTGACAATTCTACTCCATCAGTTTTTCTTCTCGCACTTCCCGCCTGTGGAACTTCCTTCCATATACTTGCTTTCCTGACGGATATAACCTTCAAGAATTGAAATGCATCTCTTATCCACTTAACTTCAGCCCTTTCCGCATCAACCCGTGTATCTTGCTCTTTTCCTTTCTCTCTACCTTCGTAACAGTCTTCACTCCTGTGTTCATGTCTTTCTCTTGCTCTTTCTCCCTCTGTAGCTGGTTCATCTTTGTCTTCACTCTTTTCCTGTTTAAAACTTTAACTTTTTATGTAATCCCTTGCACATCAGAAGCAGTACCACCTTGCTTGGGGTGAAATGATTAAAAAAAAATGAAGGATGCTGCGGATTGGATTCAGCATGTAAGCAATGATGAGGTTTTGGAAAGGATAGAAACAAAAAGGAAATTAATACTGAGCATCAGAAAGAGACAGCTAAAGTTCCTGGGACATGCAATGAGGAAGGAGGGCTTGGAGAATGGGGATGTACAAAGCAACAGCCCGAGCTTCAGCATTCTTACCTGAGCCTGATAGACTCTTTCTGCAATGATCGTTAATAAATCATCAGTTGACCTAGAGAAACAAAAGCCACATTTCTTATCTGAAATAATGTCATGTGATGTGAAATGCTGAACTAATCCAGCATTGATTAGGATATATAGAAGTTTATCAAAAAAAGGTAGAAGGCTAATAGGCCGACAGTTGGAAGGGTCGAACGGTTTACTTAACTTCTTAAAAACTGGAAATAAAGGTGAGGATTTCCAACAAGCAGAAAAGCAATGGGAATTTATACAGTTTAAAGAGAACAAGAGCCAGTTCAAGAGCATACTTCTTAAGGATTATTACAGAGATACCATGAGGTTCACATGCTTCGTGAAAATCCAGATTAGAGATGGTAGCAGGAATTATGGAAGGGATTATATGCATATCATTCAACAGAGACTCAGTTCTAAGCCGAAAGGGATGCAAGGTTTCTTCAGAATTTTATGAATAATTCTTTATTACTAGTGAATATTGTATTAATTTTTGAGAAGAGAAATTTTTTATCTAGACAGAAATTCTATAATTTAACCCATAGCTGGAGGGGAAGCAGACAGACTCATACTCATCTCATAAAAGTGAAGGTAACTTAACCGACTGGAATTCGAAAACGGCTCTTCGATTTTTTATTCTGAGCTGCTAATCATTACACCACCGCGCATCCTTCTTTAATAGATACTTATCTATAGAGTAGTGGTTCCCAAACTTTTTTGTCATTTCCTCCTACACCCAGTTCAACCATCCAGATTTCCCCCTTCATGTGTATGAGAGAAAGAGCAGTTAAAACACACTGAGACTATTTACTAATTTATTTTTCAAATGTACAAATATACTGAGAAACTAAAAGTTACAGAGTAAAGTGGATAGAGAGCAGTTAGTAACAACTAAGCATAGCCATGGAGAGCGGTTAGTAACGAATAAAAGGACTTTTGTTTGCTCTTCTACTTCAAAATCAAATTAGTGAGAAGGGTGATGCTGCTTCTTGTGCACCAGTGTATCAATAGCAGGGTTAGTTTTGGCAAGCGCGCAACGTATGTCACATTCCCTCTCCAGTCGGTTTCGTGCTTTGAGCTTGATTGTAAGTAAAGTAGAAAATCCTGACTTACAAAGGTAAATTGTGGAAAACAGAATGAGGATTTTCAATGCGTTGTTGTTCAGTTGTGGATATGCTCCACGCATATTAACCCAGAATTGTTTGAACGTGAACCGACTGGTAGGTACGGCGCCATTCATCTACAACACACACACATACATACACACATACACACATACATACTCACACACACACTCTCTCTCTCTCTCTCTCTCTCTCTCTCTCTCTCTCTCTGACAAGAGAAAACCATCTGAATTTTGTTTATTTAGTAAGTAGCGTAATTATTCCCCCCCTGGTAGGTTCAAATTCCCTCCAGGAATCGCTGCTATAGAGGTTCATTTTTCTTCTTTCTTTGTCATGTGGTGTGGGGTGCTATATAACGTCTGTATATCTGTATTTAGCCTACAAACCCGCATCATTGCCAAATCTTAATCCACCTTAAATATTCAAATACGGCCAATAAAATAGACCACTTCTCAGTTTCATCCTGCATATTTTTGTTCTTTCTTGTTTCAAAGTTGGTTGGTTGTTTTGTTTTTATGCCATATCAACCTCGGTGGGTCATTTATTGTTGGTAATACCTTTTTCTTTCAACAATATATTGTTGTTTTTATATAAGTTTTGTGTCTAGTAATGTTTTTTTTTCTTTTCGTGTATCAAGATTCATTGGGATTTGTTTTTTAAGGGCAGGGTCCCCAAGTCCTACCCTTGTTATTTAACTCATAACTGGAGGGAAGGGACGGACAAATACCTTTCCCAAGGGTACCAGTGCTTAAGTGAATGCAGGGTATTCAACTGGAATTCGAACTCGGCTCACCGATTTCTCTTTCCGAACCGATAGCCACTGCACCACAACACACATCCGTCACTAAACGTTTACAGCACTTGGTATTCCCAAGCGGTCACCCATCTAAGTACTGACCAGGCTCAACGTTGCTTAACTTCGGTGATCGAGAACCGGTGTATTCAACGTGATAGGCCATAAGCTTTTGTTTCAAAGTCAGAACGTAACAAACACTTGCTTGACTGTGTCTCTTCTGTGTGTCAATCCCATTCTTATTTGCGAACATTTGCCTCATTATTGTTGTTTTTCGTAGTTCTGTCTTGTATATACAAGGGTCAGATGAAAAGTTCATAGGCTGATCAAGTTATAAATGTAAGTAGACACATCAGTTGATAGACTAAAAAACATACAAGTATACCAGAATACAACAGCTGATCGACCCGCTGCTGTACTCAGTACGCTTGCAGGTATTTCAATTTACCAAACTGGTGTGCCTATTTACATTTATATCATGATCAACAAATGAAATTTTCAGCTGACCCTCCTATTTATGTACCTCCACTAATATTTGATACGTAAATTTCAAATTGAATTGTTAAAAATTTTAAAAAAAAGTTTTCTTTAAGCTTTTGTTTTAATTTTATTTGAAAGCTAAATGATTAAATTTACTATTTCCAGTAAGCAAAATGCTCAGGCGTATTTCAAACAGAAATTATATTGATTGGAATCTAAAATTTTGAGATTTTAAAAAGTTTTCTTTTTTCAATTTTTCGGCCTTTTTTACGCTATCGACAAATTTATAAAGAAAAGTTAATTCTCGGTTATAAAAGTCTTGCAAAAATAAAATATTCATCTGACACGTTATTTTTTTAATATTAGCAAATTTAAAATTAAATTAATCTGATTTGCACAAAGTAGAACTTAATTATAGCATGTAATTTAGAGTAAAACTATTTCTTAATCACGGAACATTGATCTGTGATTTTTCTCGTAAATGATTAACGTGTGACGACAGACAGATTTGGGATAAGGTAAGTGTATGGCGACCAGAATTAACATAATTGTCCAAATTTTTTTCCTGTAAGAAACCGTGAAAAACATGACCTTTTAATGTCAGTCAGTTAAGTGCCATGAGCGATACACGCTTTGAGCGATCATGTCTCGAAAGAGACATGACTGACTGGGCAGAAGATTATCCCGCAGTAGGTTGCCATTGCTTTCTGCGGTAGACTGGTTGCCGACCAAGGCTATAGAACCCAATCTGTCCTACTATTTAACCCATAACTGGAGGGAAAGAGGCGGATTAATACCTTTCCCAAGGGTATTTGCGCGTAAGTGAATGCAAGGAATTCAACTGGAATTTGAACTCGGTTCCCCGATTTCTCGTTCCGCGCCGATATCCACTGCGCCACAACGCACTTTTAATGTACACATAGATAGAAAAAAAAAAAATCTAAATCACAAAAAAAAAAAAATTAAAACTTATTTTAGAAATACAATGGCTCGACGATTTGTATTAAACTTTTCAATTTTCAATTAATAAATATAGTCTTCATTTAATAACTTAATAGCTCAACGTTTACAAGTAGTATTTTTAAATATTTTTGTAAATTTATAGTTATGATTAAAAAAAATGAAATAAATTCCTTTAAAATTTCATTATGAATCAAAAATTTTCTTTTTCTTCAGATTATAATGCCTTTAATATATATTATTTATTAATGCAATTATTAGCTTACCTAATTAAATAATGTCATAGCTTTGCTGCATTTTTCATTTTACTATTGGGAGCATATTTTAAGTAAACGTCACGAAATGTTTTTTAAAAATAATACATGATTTACATTCCTCTATGAGTCCTGCGTTTAACTAATAAAACCAATTTTGCCTACAAAATTTAATTTCTTGAAATTTCATGAATTTACGTGGAACAGATAAAAAAAAAAGAAGATTACCAAGATTTTTTTAAATAATAATTTCAAAATTAATTTAATTATTTGTGAGAATGTCCTGAAAGTTTCATTAAAATCCAACAATTATTTGATTTTTGCAAGAATTTCCAAATTTATGTTTTTTTTTCATCGGAAAAAAAAACTGAGTTACGTTATATTACATTATCATTTGTAAACTCTCGTAATTTTTCCCGAAAAGAAAAATCAAAACTAGATTCTTTATCAAAATTTCGAACGTGTTAGAAAGGATTAAAAACCTTTTTAAAATAATTAAAAGCTACATTGATCGTTCTTCTTAATAATAACAATCATTTTGATGGAAAATCTTTTTATTAAGTTTGGGACCTTTTTTCTTCATACGATGCTGTTTTTTTCTTTCCGACTATATTGTTTCCTTAGCATTAATTTGTTCTGTTCTTCTTCGACTTCGTCGATTATACGTACTTCGATTATCCAACCGTAAAAAGGACTTCGATGGTAACATTTCCTGAATGGCAAAACAACTTATTCGGTGGTTTTACTTTTTTACACAGGTTTCGTTTTACACTATTTACATTATTCGGACTATTGTCCTCATCTTTGTTGCCATTTGTACGACATTCCAGCCTTCTTCAGGTGTTAGGAATTTCGAACCGAACCCTTTATTACGATCATTCTCATTCCTTTGTGCGAAGCCTCTTTGGTAGTCTTGTTATCTCCCTCTGACCCGACCCTAAGTTACCTGTTCACACACTGCTTTAGCCTGGTATTGAACTCAACTCTTTGAGTCAAGTCACTGAAACTAACCAACGTCTATATCCACTGGGCCACTTAAGGATATGAATTACTGAATTTCTGGGATTTATAAACCTAATGCTCAGTAACCATTTTTTACCAGAGTTCATATTGCAATTTTTTGATGGCAATGGTTTTCTCTACTATTTTTTTTTTACCTGAGCTCATATCGCAATTTTTGACGGCAATGGTTTTCTCTACTATTTTTTTTTTACCTGAGCTCATATCGCAATTTTTGACGGCAATGTTTTTCTCTACTATTTTTTTTTACCTGAGCTCATATCGCAATTTTTGACATTAATGATTTTTTCTGGCACTCCGTATTACTGGTTCCCATATTGTATTTATCTCTATGTTTGGTCGGCTTAGGAGATTTTTGTAGCCTAGCATATGTGCAATTCCTTAAGTTTACGTACTTTCCCGTAACGTTCTATTATTTCAACTTCATCCCACAGGGGGCGGTGATCCCCTTTCTTCCTACACATGTGGTCAGCTATGCTTAATTTTTCTATCTCCCCTCGTGTTGCGGCCTTGCGGTGCTCTTGTGGCCTTACCTTAAGCGGGCAGCCTTTTTCTCTTTTATATTTCTTTCGACAGATACACGGAATGGCGTACACACAGTCCTCAGTCATGTCCTTCTCTGTAGGGAGTCTTACTCGGGAGAGGTACCTGCGAAGTGTAGAACCACTTCTGAAGATCGGCTTGATGTTATATGGACCACAGATCCTTTGTATTTTCTCCCATAAACCCTTTACATAGAAAACAAATTCGGTTTGTCCACCCTGAGAGTTGTTATCCTCATATAACTTCCCTTCAATGTTCGTTGGAATTGTTGTCATATACCCTAGATAATTGTTACGTTGTAGAGTACTGCTTATACTGACCATTTCCTGTTCGTATGTCTCTGGGTCGCTGCTTATGACTTTTGCTCAGTGTTGTAGGCAGGAGACAATACCTTTCTTTACATTGTATGGGTGGTGGGAGTTGAAGTTGAGGTATTGTTCGGTGAATGTTGGCTTGTGATATGCGGATGTCTTGAACTCCTCCCCTCTGTCTGAGTTATTAGCACATCCAGGAATGTCAATTTGTTGTCACTTTCTTTTTCCATAGGGAACTACTGGTGAGCCTATGATCGAGTAGCGTCTGGACCTCCTGGTGTGGCCAGAATATGAAGGTGTCATAAACATAGAGTTAGCTTTAGAGCAGTGGATTCTAATGTCATCTCTTCAAAGTATTCCATGTATATGTTAGCCAGTGATGGGGAGAATGGCGAGCCCATTGCTAAGCCTTCATCCTATCGATATATGTCTGATCCCAATCCGAAGTGTGTTCTTTGTGTACAGAAAGTCGGTATCTCCATCAGGTTATCTAGTGGAATACTGGTACGTTCTCCTAGGGATGAGTCCGAGGCCAGTCTGTCCCTGACTAGCGATAATGCCTCCACCGTGGGTAACGTGGTGAACAGACTCACGACATCCAAGCTCACCATCTGGTTGCATTGGATGGGAGCATCTTCGATAAGTTCAACGAAGTGGGAGGAGTTTCGAACATATGCTGGTGACTTTCCTATCAATGGGTCATCTACAATGAAGCGACTCAGAGGGTGGCACACCGAGCCTAGGCTGCTAACAATCGGCCTGAGCGGAATACCGTTTTTATGAATCTTAGGTAGACCATACATGTGAGGTAGCTTGCTATAAAGTTGAAACAATTGCCTGTATGTCCTAGGCTAGAAGCTATCCTTTTTCTTAATTAGTATCTGCGACAGCTGTCGTTCTGCTTTCAACATGGGGTCTTTACCTTGCTATAGTTACCACTTCTAATGAGGTCTTCCAGTTTCTTGGTGTATTCAGTTTTGTCCATCACTAGTGGTTCTCATTCCTCTGTAGGATCCTGATTCCCAGCCCCTCCTCTATACTCAAGTGATCATCATAAAAAGTTCGGTTCGAAATTCCTGGCACCTGAAGAAGGCCGGTGTGTACAAAGGCCGAAACGTTGTACAAATGGCAACAAAGATTAGGATAATAGTCCGAATAATGTAAATACTGTAAACACTAACTCATTTCAAAAATATAGACAAATACTGAATTGTATGACAAACTAGTCCCCCCCAACCCCAAAGAAATCGTTTAAATATTTAAATTTTTGCAAATTCTTTTTTTGTCATTCGTAAAGTTTAAGGTGTAAAAAAAATAATATTGCACTGAAAAAGGTTAAAAAAATTTGATAATGAACACATTTACAGGTGGCGGTAATGTCGGACCGGCGACTGGTTTCAAAATGGAGGCTCGATTTACTATAACGTTGTATGAGAAACTGATTCCCATGAGAAAATGTTCAAATATAAAAATTTTTCAAAATTTTTTTTGTCAATCGTAAAGTTAACGGGGTAATCGATAGGACTGCGCCGAAAAAAGTAAAAAAAAAGAAAAACAACGAAATTAAACGTGGTGGTATTTTGATTCAGGTCCGTAAATATTTAAATCCTTTCGAACACATTCGACATTTTGTTTAAAAATTTTGTTTTATCTTTTTTCAGCGCTTGACCAGTTTTTTTTTCTTACAAAAGTTTACTACCACAAACCTAATATTACGCAGCTTATTTTATTTTATTTTTTTTTTTTAATTTGGAAATTCTTGCAAAAATCAAATAATGGTCAGATTCTAAAGAAACTTTTAGAACTTATTCACAAATGACAAATTTTTTTTAAATTGATGTGAAGTGAAGTTTTGCACTAATCAGTCACTAAGCTTGTCCATACTTATTTTCAGTGACGAATTATATGGGCTCTCTCTTGCACTTATGCAAATTAGGCATATTCATTTGTCAGTGTCACTACAGAAATCGTTATTTTTATAAAATCTTGGTAAAAATATATTTTTTACATGTTACCACCCCCACCACCCTACCTCCAACCCAATTAATTTCCTGAAATTTCTGGCAATTGACTACCGTCACGGAACTTTGCTTTATTAGTTAAATGCAGGATTCCTTGGGGAATATAAATTACCATTTTTTTTTCTCTTAAAGCTGCTCTTTTTCAGAAAATCTACTCCGAAAAGTTTTTAAAAATTGCAATAAAAAGACACAATTTTACATTTAGATAAACTTTTCTTTTTTTTTTTTATTATAAACAATATACATTAAAGATATAAACTAAAAAGAAAAAAAATCAATGAATAATGAATTTTAACAAGAATTGTTTCCATTTTTATTTCTTATGTGGTTTCCGGCTTTCTCTTTTCCAATCTTTTCACTTTTCTTTTTTGCTTATTTTTTTTTCAATCGGAGTAGATAGACTAAACTATCGCCCGGTTTCACACTCCACCCACGTCTATTGAAAAGGTGTAGAGGCTCATCCCTTGTTCCCTGTTTAGGACATGTTTTCCGGCCTTCTCTTTTCCAATCTATTCACTCTTACGTAACCCCCTGCACACCAGTGGCCTTATCGCCTTGCTCGGGGTGATATGATTAAAAAAAAAAAAGTTTTGAACAATCTTTTAAATTTTCTTCCTACCAACGTCCCAATTAGTTTATTAAGTTAATAAGTGAAGACGATATTTACTAATCGAAGATAGAAAAGGTTAATAGAAATCTTCACGCACCGAGAATTTTAAAATATTTAACACCTTTTTTGCGTGTTCAGCTAAATGTGTTTTTTTTTTTGTTTTTTTTTTATGGTAGGCCCTAAGTGCCATATCATTAAAAGCTGACGTGTTTTGGGACTGGAGGAAAAAATCCTTATATAATTTTTTCGGTAGGGTACAGCTTTTTTATTTTGCTTCCGTGTTTCGTATGTAAGTTTCAACACTCAACACTACAGGCTTCTCAAGTCACACTTTCAAGATTTTAAAGTAAGTTTTATTTTTTAGTTCCTCATTTTTTAAATTAATTGTGAATGTAGGTACCTTCACTAATTCGTGATACCGAAGGTTTATAAAAATTGAAAAAGCTTTCGTTTTTTTTTGTTGTTTTTTTTTTGTTTTTTTAGCTTTAAATTGAATTGAAAAACTGTTTTTTTCAGTTGTGTATAATTATATATTTTGCTTAGAATACTGGATTATAATTAAATTAAATAATAGTGTAAACAATTATGTAATTAGTAATAAAATGTGACCTTGTTCCCTGGTTAGGATGTGGTTTCCGGCTTTCTCTTTTCCAATCTTTTTACTCTTACGTAGCCCCCTGCGCATCAGTGGCGTTATCGCCTTGCTCGGGGTGATATGATTAAAAAAAAAAGAAAAAAATAAAAAAAAAAAAAGAGTACTATAAAAATGTAAGAAATAAAATAATTTTACCATGTCATATATATAATGATAACAACCATCATTAATAAAGAATAATATGAAAAATAGATGTTAAAAATAAGAATTAATAAATACCGTACGTTTCATAAATTACTGAGTTACCTCCGTTGTTATATAATTTATTTCTGTTATTAAATTTGAAAGTTAATTTCAAAGTAATTTTATATGATTTTATTTTTCAGAAAGTATTTTCAGCCTTAAGGCTATAAAGATGAATTAACTAAAATTCAATAAAATAGATAATTGCTGAAAACATTATGTTAATCTTTTAAAATTACTAGGTAAAAACCCAGAAACGAAACGTTCACTTAGGTCTCATAAATTTATGTCAGTTCTGGTCCGCCATACTTACTCAGACGTGTGAAATGAATGATGACAAGCTGTCATCAATTACTTCACAGATCATAAAGATAAACCCTCTGTGATTAAGAAATATAAAGTTCTAAATTTCATGCTATAAACAAGTAATACTTGTTTCAAATCAAATTAATTTTTAACTTTAAATTTGGTAATTTTCCACAAGCAATGAAGCACAGATGTATATTTTATTTTTGCAAGATTTTTGAAACCGAGAATTTACTTTTGTTTAAAAACCTAAGTTTAAAAATAGCCGCTATAATGAAAACTCTCAAAAATTTAAGAATCCAGTCAATATAATTTCTATTTGAAATACATAGAGTATTTTGCTTAGTGGGAATAGTAAATTGAATAATTTAGCTTTCAATTAAAGCTAAAATGAAAGTTTCAAGAAAGTTTTTCTTTTATTAAAATTCACATTAAAACGTAGGCATCGAAAATAAGTGGAGGTACCTAGATCGAAAAAGGACAGTACTGATTTGTCATTTTATAAAGCCAAATGTTTTACATACGTACCCACATCTTAAGAAACTCAGCTCAGTTTGAATAATAAAACAAAACAAAAACGGACAGCGTTATCTGTTGAGAAACAAATTAAATTAAGTTCCTCTTCTCATTTTCGATAATTAACTTTTAAATTGAATTTTCAAAAATAAAGAAAAAAATTTCTTGAAACTTTTATTTTAGCTTTAACTGAAACCTAAGTAATTAAATTTACTATTTACAGTAAACAAAATAGTCTGGTGTATTGCAAACAAAAAGAATACTGATTGGAATCGGAAATTTTGACATTTAAAAAAAAAATTTCAGTCATTTTTCAGCAATCGACACATTTGTAAACAAAAGTTAAATCTCAATTTGAAAATTTTTTCCAAAAGTAAAATATACATTTGTAACATTAGCAAATTCAATATTAAACTAATCTGAGTTACACAAATATAACTTATTTATAGCATAAAATGTAGAATAAAACTCTTTCTTAAACATAAAGTTGAACTTTCTGACTTTTCCTCTATATTTGAAATGTGATGACAGCTCGACAGATGCGAGATAAGGTAAGTGTATGGCGATCACAAGTAACATAATTGTACAATATTTTTTCCTGTAAAGAGAAGAAACCCTGAAACACATGATCTTTTAAAATACATATAAAAATTACCATACAAAACAAAAATAGAAATAAAAATCTCCAAATACACAAAAAAATCAATCAATCAATATATAAATAAATATTTAAAAAATACGATGGATAGATGATCTATATTAAAATTTTCAATTTTCGATGAGTAAACATAGTCTTCCCTTAACAAATTACCAACCTTACGTCTACAATATGTCTTTTTAAAATAAAGCATAATTGATATTTCCAAAGACCAACTCGCGAGTTCTGTATCAAAATATAGCACCATTTCCCTAACAAAAGTTATTAAAGTTAGATAAGCAAAAAAAGTCAGATTAGAAAAAAAAAAAAAAAAGGAGGGGAAACATTCATATTTCAAAGTAACGAAGAGAAGGAAATAAATCCCCATTGCTTGAAAAGATTATATTGAAAAAGCAACACAGATTTATGATTTCAAGTTAATGATCAAGAGTTTTACGTTGAACATGGAATCACTGTTTTCAAAGAAAACGATGCTTCTAGTTATGGAATAAATAAAAAAAAAAAGAAAAAAAAAAAGAAGGATGGAGACTCGCCACATTTCAATTCCCGTATCTACCGAAAGATCAGGAGGCGAGAATTTTTATTCACTAAAAGGATGTGCACAAAAACAAAAAATAAATAAATAAAATAAAGAAAGAAAGAAAGAAAGAAAAGAAAAGAAAAAAGTATGAAAGGTTGTATGTATAAAAAGAGGCAAAAATTGTCAACAAGACGGCAGAATAAATAGAAACTTCATTCACCTTGAAATTATCTTGTCATCAATGTCTGGAGAGGAAAATGAGTTTTTCAGTCTTTGATGAACGTAGATACAGTAAATGGAAATGAAAATAAACGACAGGAAAGAAATAAAGAAAAATGAATAAAGAAAAAAATGAATAAAGAGCTTTTTCTGAGTTTCAAAGATTTTAATGCTAAACAAGTTGCTTGAAAAGTGGAATTAAGGTAATATTTTTTTCTTTTAGAAATTCATTTATTTGCTGAAAGAGGAGATTGAATTATAGCAATGTATGTAAATTTTGCGCACAGGGAATATGAAAACCTTCGACATGTGAATGTTCAACTTCTCAAAGATTAAAGATAAAGAGCGAGAGACAAAAGTAGAAGAAAGCAAAATAAATAGGATGGTCAAAAAATAAAAAATAAAAGAAGACAAAGGAAGAAAGGGAAAGAAAATAAAAAGAAAAGGAAGGTGAAAAGGAAAGTAAAGGAAAATCGAAAGAAGGAAAAAAAAAGAAGAGTGAAGAATAAAATAAGAAAAGAAAGTGAAAAAAAGAAAAAAGGGAAAGAAGAAAATAAAGGAGAATAATGAAAAAGAAAAGTGCAAAAGAAAAGAAAAGAAAAGCGAAAAGTGGAAATAAAAGAATGCAGAAAAGAAAAGGAAAGAATGAAGAAAAATAAACTTAAAGAAAAGAGAATTAAAAAAAAAGAAGAAATTGAAGAAAAAAACAATCAAGAAAGAAAAATGTGTAAAAGAAAAGGTGAAAAAAGAAAGAAGAAAAAAGACGAAGAAAAGAAACAATGAAAGTGAAAGAATAAAAAAAAGTGAAAAAAAATTAAAAATGAAGGAAAGAAAAGAAAAAAGAAAATGAATTTGAAAAAAGTAATAGAAAAAGTGAAGAAAGAAAAGAAAAGAGTAGAACTGTGAAAAAAGAAACGAAAATGGGGAGGGGACAGAAAATAACGATAAAAACAAAGACGCACAATGAATGAAGAAATGAAAGAAGAAAGCTGGGGATTAAAAAGTAAAAATAAGAATGGAAAAAAAATGGAAGCAAATAAGAAAGGGAAAAAAGAAAAAATCAATAATGAAGGCAGGGGAGTGATAAAGAAAGGAAGAAAAGAGAGAGTAAAAAGAAAGGAAGAAAGAAGAAAGCGAAAACGAAAAGAAGAAAAGGGAGAGTGAAAAAAAGGAGGAAAAATGAAATAAAAAAGAAAGGAAGAAAAAAGAGAGCGAAAAAGACGAGGAGATAAGATAAAAGGGAGAGCGAAAAAGAAGGAAGAAAACAGAAAGTAAAAAAGAAAAAGGGAGATCGAAGAAAGAAGGAAAAAAGGAAATGAAGAAAGAAAGGAAGGAGCGAAAACGAAAGAAGGAAAAGAGAGAGTGATAAGAAAAGAGGAAAAAGGAAAGCAAAAAAGAAAGAAAGAAAAAAAGAAAGCGAAATGGAAAAGAGAGAGCAAAGGAAAACAGAAAAAGGGACAGCGAAAAAAAGGGGGGGGGAAAGGAAGCGAAGAAGATCGAAATAGGGAGAGAGAAAAAGAAAACAGAGGAAAAAAAGCGCGAAAGGAAAGAACGAAAAGAGAGAACGAAAAAGGAAGGAGGAAAAGGGAGAGCGGGAAAGAAAAGAAGGAAAATGAGAGCGGAAAAGAAATGAGGAAAAAAAGAAAGAAAGAAAAAGGAAGAAAGGAGAGCAAAAGTAAAGGAGGAAAAGAGAGAGTAAAAAAGAAGAAGGAAAAGGGAGAGAGAAAAAAAGGAAGAAAAGAGAGACCGAAAAAAGACAGAAAAGAGTGAGCGAAAAAGAAAAGAAAGAAAAGGGAGAGCGAAAATAAAGGAGGAAAAGGAGGTGCGGAAAAGAAACGACTAAAAAGAGAGCGGAAAAGAAAGGAGAAAAAAGAAAGAAAGGAAGAAAAAGAAAGGAAAAAGGAAATGACCAACACTGAAAGCTTAAATGAAGTAGTAAAATCAAAATACTTAAATAAAAAAAAAAGAAGCAACGAAGTGAAGAAAGAAAAAGAGAAAAGAACAGAGAAAGATTAAAAAAAACTGGAAATGGAAATAAAAAAAGAAGAAAAGTTAAAATTTAAACAAAAAACGTGACAAATGAAAAAGAGAAAATATATACGTAATTCTGTTTGCCCAATGTTAAAAAAAATTGCTATTTTAACGCAATTTAACGTACAGTTTATATATCTGAATTATAGCAAATGATTACATATATCTAGAGTGACGATGAAGTCTAGATACATGAATTTGGCTGAAAGCGACCACTTCTCAGATGACAATGTCTTCTTCAGCGATCAAGCTTTACGCAGGCATTCGGCACAAATACCAGATAAAACGCTCGGCAACTTTGACATTCGAGAAAGACCTTCGAGAAATCAAGAAACTGTCCTGGCAGCAAACTGCCTGCATACGACAGGAAACGAGTTCAGCAGATAGAAAGGGGTGTAAGACAAGGATGTGTCTTCTCACCAGATCTATTCAACCTACACAGCGAGAGACAATTCTGAGATCTCCAGAGATAGCAGATAGAGAAAAGAAACTACATGACCTCCGAAAAGAAGTAGTTAAAGAAAGCAAAAAGAAAGTACTACATAATAAACAACAAGCAAACTAAATGCGTAGTAATCAGTCAAAAGAGGAGCCCAAACTGCCAAGTTGGTGATACTAAAATCAAACAGGTGTAGAACTCTAAATATTTGGGAAGTGTGTTAACAAAGGATATGCATTGTGATCCAGTGGATATCGACTCGGAACGAGAGATCGGGAAGACGAGTTCGAATTCCAGTTGAATTCCTTGCATTCACTTACGCACAAATACCTTTGGGAAAAGTATTAATCCGTCTCTGCCCTCCAGTTATGGGTTAAATAATAAAACAGATTGGGTACTATAGCCTTGGCTGGCAACCAGTCTACCGCAGAAAGCAATGTCAACCTACTGCGGGAAAATTTTCTTCCCAGTCAGTCATGTCTCTTTCGAGACATGATCGCCCAAGCGTGTATCACGTATGGCACTTAACTGACTGACTGACTGTTAACAGAAGACCGAATATGCGATACGGAGATCCGAAAGCCTATTAACATGGCCAATGAAAATTTCGCTAAGAACAAAGAAGAGAATACTGGATTGTTATGTTATGTCTGGCAATATGGCAGCGAATGCTGGACAATCTCATCAAAGCTGAAGAAAAGACTTGAAGCAACCGAAATGTGGTTAGACAGAAGGATACTGAGAATACTATGGACGCAACGCGCGAGCAACAACGAGGTTTTGAAGAGGATGGACACAAAGAGCGGCAAGGAGATGTGGAGGGCCATGATCGCTTACGTTCTGAAGGGTCAAGGGACATAGAAGAAGAAGAAGAAGAAGAAATAATCCGCATTAGATAGACCCTTTTAAACAACAAGGAATCCAACGGATTATGGTTTGGTGTGGATTGGGATCGTTTTTCTTGTGAGAAATCCTCATAATGTTAAGAAACCAGTTAATGCCCAAAATGTAAAGGTTAGGTGAAGGCTTCCCTGAGTGGTTCCAACAGGATGGAGCACCTGTCCATTACGCCATGGCGGTCTGTACAAGAGACTGACAATTTCCCTAACTGGATTGAGAGACGTGATGAAATGGATTCCTCGTTCAATAAACATTAGTCCCCACGACTTCTTTTTTTCGGAGTGTGATGGGCAAGAAGGTGTGTAGGTGTATTCAGACTTTACTTGGAGACTAGACTTTATCCTGCAGACTAGTAACTGCACAGGTCCCAAAATAAGTAGTTCCATATTAATACACTGTAATAATTTATTTTAGCACGACAAGCCTATAGCAAGCATTTTGGGGTGGTTTAACTGAGTCAGAAGCCGTTCCATTCTATCCCATAGATGTGCAATGGGGTGTCAAGTTTAGCACAAATCCTCATAACTTCACTGACCAGTGTTTTGAAGTTTTGAAAATTTGTTTCGCATTTTGAGTAGCACGGGCTTCATTTTTTAGATACTTTTTTTTTTAGCACGGTCTTCATGTGGGTGGGTATTCCTGTTGTATAGTAGTGGAAACAAAACGAGTTGACAAACTGTTCTGGGTCTACATGATATATTTCAATGTTCCTTTCACAAACACTAAAGACTAACAGGTGTTATAATCTATGGCAAACTACACCATATAGACAAGAATTTTGAAAAAAAAATATATACTAGCAGTATAGCCCGACGTTGCTCAATTTTCGATATTTATCGGGGGTACCTCGACACAAAACCTAGCTAAGAACACTCGCAGACGCTTATAGTACAACTGTGTAAATTTTCAAGAAAATCGGTTCAGCCGTTTCGGAGTTTATAGGTAACGGACACACACACAGACAAAGTTCCATTTATAAATAAGTTTAGATATTTATATATAGTTGAATAATTTCACCTCAAGTAAGGCAATAAAACTACTAAGATGCAAGGGAACTACTGAGTGGAAATGAATACGAGTAAAAGAAAACATTGTTAAGGAGAGAGAAAAATAGAAGAACGGGGAATAAGAAAAGAGAAGACAACGATTGACATTGCATTTACATTTTTATATCAATGGCATGACATTTGCAAACAAAAAGTAAGTTAACTCTGTAAATGTAATGGGTCGATTTTAGATTGTATCGATATTATGATCCCTATTTATAAATCGATAACAAAATCAATATTTTTCAATTTTGACAATAATTATTGCAGATTAAGGAAAGTACAAAAAATACAAATCTACAAATATCATGAAAGATTTTCCCCTATTTTTTATGAGAAGACCTGTCTATTTAAATAATGCCAACAGTATTACAAAATAGACCATCAACAGTGTATAGATATTAAGTATCAGCTCATAAGAGGTCTATGTCTGTGAAACTCTGAGTCGGAAGAATACTGTTTATTTATCTATTCAGTCTGTCTTCATGTTAGTATATATGAATTTGTCTGTCTGTCTATATGCAAGTATATATATTATATCTAATCTAAACTTATTTATAAATGGAACTTTGTGTGTGTGTTTGTGTGTGTGTGTGTCCGTTACCTCTAGACACCGAAACGGCTGAACTGATATTCTTGAAAATTTACACAGTTGTTGTATAAGCGTCTGCGAGTGTTCTTAGCTAGGTTTTGTGTCGAGGTAACCCCGATAAATATCCAAAATTGAAAAATTCGGGTTATAGAAGGAGTGGTCCGATTTTAATCAAATTTAATACACTCATAGACAAAGCCACAAGAAACGATATTCAGAAGTTTCAAGGTTGCAGTTCTTACAATAATGCAGAAAATCGATTATATATATATATATATATATATATAGAGAGAGAGAGAGAGAGAGAGAGAAAGTAAGATGTGTGTGTGTGTGTGTGTGTGTGTGTGTCTGTCTGTCTGTCTGTCTGTCTGTTTATCTTCCTGTATGTCTGTATTTTTTTCAGCCCTTTTAATTTAGTTTTTGCTTCGGGTTTGGCTCTAAGTAGGTATAACTGTAGTTCTTAGTCTCAGCCATGATACCATTTACTCAGAGGACTTATTTAGCCTTCAGAATTCAGTTTACGACGAAAAAGTTTTATTTGGTATCGATACCAGGAAATCAAAATTTGACTTACATCCATTCATTTTTCTTTCAGTCTACGGTTTCGCTTTAACTAGAAACAACTATTGCTTTTTAGTCTTTCGTGCCAACGTCCAAAGAGTCTGAGTTCCAGGACCATGGATTACTTATAAAGCTTTCATTACACCCGAGCAATGCCAGGCTATACTGCTAGTCATTATATAATTTAAAATTACTACAAATAGGCGAATAGATGAGTGTGCACACATAAAGTGCGAAAAAAACTCCAGGTTGCTTCAGCCTTAAAATAGCTTCCTTCAATAAATACAATATGACATTAAAGAGTTTGCCTGGGGAAATGTGTGAAATATCCGACGAGACATGGAAAACTTTGAGTAACTTAACAGATGAATAGACTGATCAATCTGTTCAAGAAAACCGGACTCTTGGAGAACAGATCACATCCACTCACAAGCACGTATGTGAGTAGTTCGATCCTCATTGGGTACCTCATACGCTCGGCCTTGTGCCACATCTAAGCTACGCTTAGAAAATCACCACTCCCAAACACATATATATAATATATATACATGTATATAACAAAAAGCCAATTAGCCGTTTTTCGAGTTGATGTTAAAATTGCCGCAAAACATTGTTGATTTAAGATGAAATGATAATGACATGCCACTAATTTGTATTTACATACACTGTGATTATTTTCAATTTTTCAAGTAGAATTGTTCAACTATATTCCAATATGATCCATTATTGTGCATTATTAGGTTACAATTAAATTTGTTTTTCATATAAATACGGCCTTATATAAGCGAGTTGTTAGAACATTTGCTTTCTGACCATGAAGCCAGGATTCGAATCTCACCATGGCCGATTTATCAGTAATCTCACTTCTTGATGTTATCGGTTTGGAGAAGGTGATTCCAGCGAACGGCACCTTTGAAAATTGCCTGAAAACCATGCCACGGGTTGACCCAAGCGTTGTGTGTAAAACTGGGAGACATCGATAATTGCACTAGCTTGAAGTTACAAGTCCTCGTGACCGAGGGTTTGAGCGTCCTGGTCTTGTTCAGATTTTGGTTCACGTAGCATAACGTGTTCTCGACCAGAATCTGTAATTATGGTCCGCTCAGCATAGTTGCAGTATAAACCACAGAGTGAAACACAAGTGTGCCTGAGCAAGCGTCTTCAATGGGGATTAGCTAGCTGCCCTTGTAGACAGGCATCCTCGGATACGAGTAGCCAACCATACCATACCTTATTTAGTGGGGGAGTCTGTATGATAGATTCGATGTTGGCACGAGACCCTTGCACCGGTCCTGCTGGTGAGCACCGGTTGAGAAACGCCGCATCAGAAAAACTGAAGACAACACCACTGCACACCGTCCAAGTAGGGTGAAACAGAACTGTATTATAAAGGGCATCTTTTTCACCCGACAGTTTAATGCTTGTAACTGTGGACATAAGGTTAAGCAAAACGTTATGAGACAACGGGAATCAAAAGTTCATTTAGCCATTTCTAATCATGACAGCACAAATGAAAAACAAAGAAAGAATAGAGATCAAGCAATTTCCGAGGAGAGGGGGGAAAAAGAGGAAATGTAAGAAGACATGAAACGGAAGGAGTGAGATAAAAATGAGTTGTTAAAAGCGCAAGTGTAAAAATAAATAAACGTTAAAAAAATTCATCTATATCTAAATCGATAAAACTGAGATGAAAACTGAAATAATTAAATAAAAGGAAATAATTAATCCTCAAACGTGCTGAAAATTAGAAGAAAATATAAATATATAAATAAACGAAAGTAATTCGTCTTCATTGATCGCAGAAAACCTTGCTGTGTTGAATATTCAATAAATAATAAAACGGGAAAAAATCGTCCTAACAAAATTGAAAAGAAAAATTCAGACAATAAAGCTCTATGCTAAAATTACTTTAAAAAAAAAATCTAATTTTCGTTAATTTACCCTTTCAGGCAACATCAGTCTCTACGAATAATGAGATCTCCCCGTGGGTTATTTACCAAGCGAAGAAAAGGGGCCCACACCTTTACATCATCAATCAACTTGTAATTTCATTTGTCAAAAACAGAAACAAAATTATCCCAAACTTTTCATCTCCCTTCATTGTTTTTTTATGCCTTCATAACAGAACGAGTTCGTGTTTACAATAGTTTAATGTCGAGTTTCTTTAAAAGAACAGATGATAGTCCGACTTATCCAAGCCTGCCACAAGGCTACAATTATGCAACAACCAGGAACTCACGGCGAAGAGGTTGCAGGATGAGCTTTGCTCTTCACTCACTCGACTTAATGAATTTTAGCGCAATACTAGATTGGAAGTCAGATCTCATCAATTTATTGTCGTAATTTCTGAATCTAGTCATAAATTCTATTCTAAAAGTTTGTTCTCAAGCACTTCTCACTCGTAGAACTCTCTTCCAGCTCCTTACTTTTTTTTCAACTACGATCTTCAAAAATTTAAATGCAGTATCAATCGTCATCTTGTCTGGAAGAATCTTTTTCCTTTTTATAGTCATTTTTCCTCAGTAACATTTTCTCAGTTTTCTTCACTTTCATAGACGTCTATAACTTAGTGGCTTTTTTGCCTTACTTGGAGTGAAATAACAATTATAAAATAATAAACATATCACGACGGTATTTGTTGATCTAACTCGAATCAGCCACACTGAAAAACTCAGATTGCAAGAGGAGCTAAGGAACAGAATATGTCAATTCACTGCATGGAGCGCCCAGTGAGAACCACAGTAACAATGCGAGCAAAGCGAACTTACTATTTTTTATGAAGTCAGTTATGGCACAAGTTCGACTGCAGAGAAACTTGCGAGGAATGAAACCCAAGGTGAGTTTAATGATGCATCTTTTTCAATAAAACAACTAGGGCACAAGGCCAATTGCACGGAGCACCTGGTGAGAATTAAACTCACGAGCAATAGGTTGCAAGGCAAACTCTTAACAGTATTTGTTGAATTAGCGCCGGTACAAGGCCAACTGCATGGAGCGCCCAGTGAGAAACACACGAGCAATAGATTGACATACAATAACACGATCTCAATACGATAATTGTTGAATTAAAGCAGCTCTGGCACAGAACCACTGCATGGGGCACCCAGTGAGGAACACGATAAAAATTGATTACAAGGTGAGCATGTCATGGCATTTTTAGGTAAATTCTAGCACAAGAAGCATGGAGCACGCATTGAATAATTCGTGAGAAATGGATAGCAAGAGGAGTAATTGTCTAGATAAGCCCCCAGTGAGGAATAAACAGACACAGAATGGACTACAGGATTTATAACGTAACCATTGTTTTATATTGCGTTATTATTTCTTGAAATGAGTTCGATAATCATGTAAAATCTAACTATATCCTATCTAATCTGATCGCATTACAAGCGCTGCGAGTCCGTATGTTGAATACCATGAGATTCTCAGGATCATAAGAATAGAACGTGCTTCATTTTGGCGCCTGCCTACCAACGAGATTCACTGAGAACCTATGTGATGACCAACACACTTGGTTCGACTGGTTGCCGACTACTTCGCATTCTTTCGAAGACATTTATCTCTCCAACTTTGATCATTTGAAAATGCCAGATCAAATGACTCCCTTTTAAGTTGTTGATTTGATTCAGGGTTGCGCTTACTTTTCTTCCTTTGATTCAAATGAATCCGTGTCATTTCAGTCAGCGGGCGTTTATGTATATTTTAGGGCCAAACATAACAGGAAAATGTTTATTTAGCCTCCTACTTCATGTCTTCGTATTCCTCCACCAGTTTTTATTTTTTCTTATTTTTTATAATCACATCGCCCCGAGCAAGGCATTTTCCTGCCATTGTTTTGCAGGGGGTTACATAGGAGGAAAGTTATGAGAAAGAGTGACAGGTTATAGAGGGTGTCAGGAAGTGGGTAAGAGAAGGATGACTGTGGCCATAAAATGAGGGATCAATTTATATATTGATTGTAATGTACAACTGATCCCCCACTTTATATCCACATTATAATAGCATAGAATTTATATATATATATAATCATATCGCCCAAGCAATGCAATTTACTGCCACTGTTTTGCAGGGGGTTACATAGGAGGAAAGTTATGAGAAAGAGTGACAGGTTATAGAGGGTGTCAGGAAGTGGGTAAGAGAAGGATGACTGTGACCATAAAATGAGGGATCAATTTATATATTGATTGTAATGTACAACTGATCTCCCACTTTGTGAGATCACATTGTATTGGGTTCACTGTAAAAGAGTGGGACCTAGTTACTAGTCTAGTAGCTCGAGTAAATTCATACATATTTTGCACCAGTGAGCTACGTTCATTGAGGCAGAAGCCGTGAAAGTATTTGTATACGAGACACAGGGAAGCCACATTACGCTGGTGAGAGAGTGACTTCAGCTGAGCTGCCAAGTCAAGATCAGTGACGTTATAAATTCTCCGTTGGATTTTATCAAGAACCCCGAGGTGAATAGCAAGGGCACCCGACCAGATGTGGCAGCAGTATATTCTTTCTGTCTTTTCTGTAAATATTTTCATGACAATTATTCTAATGAGCTTTCCTGCCTGGTATCTTAACCGCATGCATTTCTTCTTCTTCTTCGTTGTACCTTGTCCTTTCAGGACGTAGGCGATAATGGCTTTCCACGCCTCCCTATCCCTGATGGCTCTTAGCACGCTTTCTCCTGTTACACCACGCAACCCCCATTCTGCTATCCACCCGCTCAGGCCCGTCAAGTATGTTACACGCTGTTTTCTCCTGGCTCTTTTTCTCTCTATCTGACCTGTTAGTATCAGATTCTCCAAGCCCTCCGTCCTCATTGCATGTCCCCGGAACTTCAGCTGTCTCTTCCTGATGCTCATTATTAATTTCCTTTTCGTTTCCATCCTTTCCAAAACATCATCAATGATCACATGCTCGATCCATGATATTCGCAGCATCCTTCTGTAGAACCAAATTTCAATTGCTTCAAGTATTTCCGTCATCTTTGATGATATTGTCCAGCATTCACTGCCATTTTGAAGAACTGATATCACATAGCAATACAATACTCTTCTTTGTTTCTAGTGAAATTTTCTTGTCTCTTAATACTCTACTCATCTTCTGGAATGCGTCCTTGGCAGTGGCAATTCACCTTCGGATCTCTGTGTCGCACTTTCCGTTTTGCGTTAGAACACTTTTTAGATATCGTTATTGACTGGCGTATAGTTTTCCACGCTTTACTGTTGGATTAGCGGAGATGCAACCGTAATTTCTATTCCAATAGTTTATTTTCTAGCACCCCTTTTCTCGTGTTTCTTGATTCTCTTCCACCTACGATCTTCACCATTCTAAATGCAACATCAATCACCATCTTTTGTTTTTCCGAATCTTGTTCTTTTATTGTGCTTTCCCCTCGTTAACGTTTTCTCATTTTCTTAGTCACCGCACTGCAAAAACAAAAAATGTTTATAGTCATCTTCTGTTTTTTTTTTTCAATCGTTTATTATTTTTGATGCTTCGTTTAGTATCCTTCCTGTCCAGTAGTGTTTTCTGTTTACTTCACTCTCAGTAAGCCACTGCGCCTCAGTGACATTATCACCTTTTCTGGGATGAAATAATAATAATAATAATAATAATAATGACTCTAAACGACATCAGGCGAATGGATTCTAAAACAAGGAAGATTCTTTCTAAGCATAAGATGCATCATCCAAAGGCTGATGTAGACCGTCTATACATACCTCGTAAAGAAGGTGGAAGAGGTCTTATTCAGCTAGAATTGTCATACAAGACAACAACTATTGGCTTACTAACATACATAGAAACAACAAAGGATTGGATGATCGCCAGGTTCACACTCCACCCACATCTATTGAACAGGTGTAGAGGCTCATCCCTTGTTTCCTGTTTAGGATGAAGTTTCCGGTTTTCTCCTTTCCAATCTTTTCACTCTTTTCTTTTTTTATTTCTTTTTTTTTCAATTGAAGTAGATAGACTAAACTATCGCCCGGTTCACACTCCACCCACGTCTATTGAACAGGTGAAGAGGCTCATCCCTTGTTCCCTGTTTAGGATGTGGTTTCCGGCTTTCTCTTTTCCATTCTTTTTACCCTTACGTAGCCCCCTGCGCATCAGTGGCGTTATCGCCTTGCTTGGGGTGATATGATTAAAAAAAAAATAGTAAGGCAACATGAAGAAAGAAAGAAAAAATATTCAATAAGAAAAGAAGGCAGTAAATACAAACAAGATTTACAGTTCGTAGATTTTGCGGCAAAAAAATATGAAAATGAAAGCCAAAGATAAAGCTCTTGAACAGATGAAACAACGGTGGCAAGACAAACCTTTGCATGGCTAATATCCAGAACGCGCCAATAAATCCAAAGTTGATAAAGTTAATATTCATCGATGGTTACGTGCATCTGGATTAATGTCTGAGACTGAAGGCTTTATTCTTGCAGCGCAAGACCGAAGTCTTTTCACTAGAAACTTTCAAGCACATATTATACATAATAATATGTATCCAAAATTCAGGTTTTGTGATAAACACTAAGAAACAATAGACCATCTAATCTCAAGCTGTTCTGTACTGGCCCCAAATGAATATAAAAATCGCCACGATAGAGTTGGGCAATATTTACATTGGACAATGTGCAAACACTATGGAAAATCTGTAAACAAACACTGGTATGAACATCACCCAGCACCGTTTTTCTTTTTCCTTTTTTTTTTTTTTGTTTAATCGTATCACCCCGAGCAAGGCGGTAACGCCACTGATGTGCAGGGGGCTACGTAATAGTGGCAAGATTGGGAGAGAGAAAGCCGAAAACCACACCCTAAACAGGGAACAAGGGATGAGCCTCTTCACCTGTTCAATAGACGTGGGTGGAGTGTGAACCGGGCGATAGATAGATCTATCTACTCCAATTGATAGATCTATCTACTCCAAATGTCACCATCTACACAGACAGAAAGATTGAAGCAAATAGGACAGGCATTATTGTTAAAAACCAGAAAGACAAAACTTGTCTATTAATTGATATGGCTGGTCCAGCGGATTGTAACATAGCGACCAAGGAATTTGAAAAACTATCAAAATATAAAGACCTGGAAATTGAAATAGAAAAAATGTGGAAATTGAAAACAAGAGTTATGCCAGTGATAGGTGCACTTGGAATGATAAAAAATGGAACAAAACAATATATTGAAAGAATTCCTGGAAACCCCAGCTTAAGAGATACAGTGTAACTCTGATATAAGATACTTCTCTTGTATCCGGGTTTGGTCTATTTTATGTATATTACCACATGCTCTAATTGTGGACCATAAAAATCTATTTTATATCCGGGTTTCTCTTATATCAATGTCTCTTTTATCCGGCTTATAATGTATACAAAAAATTGTTTTATTAAGTACAGCCCACACACTAACGAGAACTTTGTCTATGTAACGCTAGGGATGATGGAGAAGATAGAAAAAACATGAAATGGCGCCATAACAACACGCCACGACCTGCTTTAGGTCTTCCCGCAGACTTGGTTGGTAGTGCGACCATAGCAGAAATCGAAATATGATAAAAAATGACATAATAATAAAAAGTCAATGATCAGATGTCTCTTTGAAATCTTTTCTTTATTGTCCTTTCACTTCCGTAATGCCTTCTCAGTTTCTTTCACTCTCATTAGACACTTGAGTCTTAGTGGATTAATCACCTTGATTATGGTGAAATGATGAAATAACTTGCTGCCTAATTATTCTTTCGTTTGTTTTTTTTAATACATTTAGTTTTCAATCGTAAAATACGGAAGATAAATTTAAAACTGTAAAGAAATCGCGATGTAACTAATAAATTTTTGTCCTGCTGTTTGAATTTCTAATTTTAACTTTAGTCAGTCAGTTAAGTGCCATATGTAATTCACACTAGGGCGATCATGTCTCGAAAGATTTTCTCACGGTAAGTTGCCATTACTTTCTGCAGCCAACCAAGACTATTGAACTCACTGTTTCCTGCTATTTAATCCATAGCTGGAGAGAAGAGACAGATTAATACCTTTCCCAAGGGTTTTTGCGTGCAAGTGAATGCAACGAATGCAACTGGTATTCGAACTCGGCTGTCCGATTTCTTGTATTGAGCAGATATCTACTGCACCACCCACGCACATCCTTTAAAATCTAATCAGTCAGTAAAGTGCCATACGTAATACACGCTTGAGCGATGATGTCTCTTTCGAGACATGACTGACTGGACAGAAGATTTTCCCGCAGTAGGTTGCAATTACTTTCTACGGTAAACTGGTGGCCAACCAATTTTTAACTTAATGTGAATAAAAAAATGAAAATTCTGATACGATTAAGACGAAGCATTTTTTTTTCCTGTTGACTGAATTTGATGGAATTTAAAACCCACTTTTAAAAAAGCAGGATTCAGAAATTATCTTTCATGTCGAATATAAGAAATTTGAGTATTCGATAAGGTTAATGTGTCACCAGACGCTGAAGACTAGCAGGAGTTTTCGCTAAGCCTAAAATACCCTAAAATAAAATAAGTTGGTCTACACACATACACACACACACACACACACACACACACACACACACACACACACACACATATATATATATATATATATGGAGAGCAAGCTTTCATTTGTGCCCGTTTCATTGAATGTGACAGACAAGAAAAATCTTTTAATTTTTTTTAATTAAGCTTTTCTGATATTCCTAAATATTTTTGAGAGGTTAACAGAGTGAAGAAATTATGCGTATGAATCATTTTCCCTAGTGCATTCTGACAATTCATTATTCATATTTAAGAGGTTCGTTATTTTATATATATTTTAAACGACGTGATGTGCATTGTGGTGTAGTAGATATCGGCTCGAAACAAGAAATCGAGAAGCCGAGTTCGAATTCCAGTTGAATGCCCTGCATTCACTTATGCGCAAATACCCTTGGGAAATATATTAATCCGTCTCTCCCGTCCAGATATGGGTTAAATAACAGGACAGATTGGGTTCTATAGCCTTGGCTGCCAACCAGTCTACTGCAGAAAGTAATAGCAACCTACTATCTTCTGGCCCAGTCAGTCATGTCTCTTTCGACACATGATCGCCCTAAACGTGTTTTACTTCCGGCACTTAACTGACTGACTGATGTCAGTTAGAGTTAGGCCTCTTCAGGTTTGAGTGAAGGACAAAACTGTGTGTAAGGAAAAAGCGTTTTTTGTTTCTTTTTATAATAAGAGAGGCAATAAATTAAATTGCCATATCAGGTCCGACGAGTAGAGACCAGAAAGTGTGTGTTTGTTACATAATACACAAACGCGTGCGTGCGTGTGTAGAAAAACGTTCGACATTTGTAACTCTAAATTCATATAAACTCTTCTATATAGTAGGAGAAGAACGTCAGCTCATAGGAAGGGAGTCGGAAAGTGTGTCGCACGCATTGTCGTACTAACTACAGTACTTCATTTTATAACAATATTTAACATGGCATACAGATGAAAGAGTTAATGGATTTTTTTAAACTGTTACGGATGGAAAAGATTTGACCAAAAAACATTTATTTTATTCCGATAAGAAAGGGTTAAAAAGAAAGCGATGTTTTTTTTTTGGGTGGGGGGGAGAGATTCGCTTTCCCAAGATGCAAATTAGCTAAAAATAGGAATGAGATGTCATTATACTATATGATTGATTTTATCCAGCGAAACAGCTGAGAGGTCAAAGTGTTAAACTCACCTTGTTGAAAAAGAGGAGACATTGTAAACAATTCATACACAAAAAGCGATTAAAGGAAGGAAGTTTGTATTTTTAGATTCATATTTCCCAGCCAAAATGTGTAAAGAATAAGCTGACATGAGCTGAGGTCAGATGTCAATCGACCATGTTGAAATAAGTATCCGTAGACGAGAGAAACAACTGAAAAAATTTTTTATATGTTCTCCTAAAACTTTCGGCGAAATATGACCGATATAATTAGAAGTCAAATATCAGAACCACCGTGTTGAAATCAGTGTTATAAACCGGCGAAACGTAGAGGCCAAAAACAATTGAAGAAAAAATTTTATTTTCTCTGTTCCCAGCAGAATACAGCCGATACACACTTGCATAATTAAGAGGTCAAGATGTCAGACTCGCCTTATTGCAAAGTATAAATAAAATGAAAAAAAAAAAAAGGATTTTTATTCATATTTCCAGAGATTGGGAATTTGATCAAGAATAAAGATTAAGTTGAATTGTTGAGAGAAGAAAAAGAACAATAATTAATTACGGAAAATGACTACTTAAAATTTTCCTGAGAGAAGCTAACGTCATGTAATAACTCCGACCAAAGCAGAGGGAGAAAATCTTTCATGATTGGAAGTGAGAAACAGAACACAACAGAGAGAGTGACGTCATGTAATAACTCTGCCCAAGCGGATGGGGAGAACAGTCCATGATTGGATGTGTGAAACAGAAACTGGTTGAATGTTAGGATATTTGCATAACACCCCTTATGCGTCCTCATACGCCAATAAAAAGGGACACACATAGATACGAGAGTCCCGAGGGGTTAATGAAAGTTACACTTCCAGCGACGCACGGAGATGAAGTGAGTTCGAGTTACCGCCGCAGCTCGCTACCACCCAGAGCCCCGACAGTTCCCCTCAGTTCCTGGCGAGAGATGTAGCGAGACCGTAGATTTCCCAAAGCCTTGCGACAACCGTAGATTTCCTGAAGCCTGCAGCCAATCACAGAGTTAAAACCAGACAGTTCCAGTGAGATCCCGGTTGGGAGTAAGACGAAGTCAGTTCGAGTCGCCGCGCCGCTGTCGGCAACCGTAGAGCTCTAACTGGAGGTGAAGTGATTTTGCAGTCAAAGCTGAAATTGCTAACCAAAGTTTGAAATAATGATAACTAAAATTATCTGCTGAAAAAGAGAAAGACCCCGACGAAAACCTTATGCCAAACTGATGATGATAATAATAATAAAAAAAGCTGACGAACATTTTTCAAAATTACAAACAATAGTGTCTGAATTTACCATTTACCTGATTAACAAGTTTGACCCGACTTAGAGAAACTGGTCGAAACTTACGTTCCGTTGCCAATTAAAAGGATTGTGAAAAAGATGACGACTGTAATTATTTTTCTATTATTTTTTTGTATATAAATACTATCTACAGTTTATGCAGGCGTCATTCATTTTATTTCTAAAATTTGTGCCGTTTTTATTTCCACAATTGTGCGCGCGTATCCAACTTGGTTTAGTTTGGCGAAGATTCACCAGCGAGAATTCAGCTTAACTCTCTTAAGATCAAAATTACAACGTGGATAAAAGAGATGACAGTTGAAGAGGTCAACCCAAGAACCAGCTGCTGTGTCAACGCCATCAACGACCGATGAGTGCGAGCTGACGGCTTGTTCCCAGTCCAGGATCGATCCTGACTCAAGAGACAACAGGCCACGAATGCTCCGGCGGTACGCCGCGTCACAATTTTACTAAACTATGATTTTAAGATGTCGCTGTTATTGTATTATAAACAATGCGATTAAACAGTTTCTTCACTAATCTTTTGTTCCGGTGTTTTTCTTGGAATATTATTAACCAAAAAACTACGAGCATTATAACTATACTACTATACTTGTGCTGTCAAGAATGACGGCATGCATATACAGAGTATAACTGCATTCTTTGCAATGAAAAATAAAATATATAAAAAAGGAATAATTTGTTAATAAGCTGACTTCATATTGAGTGTTCCACTCATTTACACACCCGCATCTGAGCGCCACCTGAACATCAATGTCTCATATGTCCCAAATTCTATAAGAGAACTGGCAAATTCATGCGTGCATTCAATTAAGCCTTCCCACTCCTGAAAAACAGTAACCTGAAAAATTTGAAATATAATCAACATGTTAACTAAAGCGGAAAAATATAGCTTAAGACCGTATCATAGTTATTTTCTTTGCCAGTAAGTCACTAATTTCCCTTATATTAAAATTGAAACATTGCACACAAAAAACAGAGGAAAAAATATATAGATGCTTACACACGATGGTCGTTATATATATATATATATATGGTTATGTCTTGACGGCTGTCACAATGCGTTGAGTAAAATAAAGGAAGGTAAAGGAGTTTTTGGGTATTACCTATTTATTAAACATTAATATTTCGAGGTTAAAATCTCATCTTCAGAATGGCAGAAAAGCGTGTGTCCGAGTGTTCCTGGCCTTTCAAAAAGGCCAGGAATACACTCGAACAGACACACGCTTCTAAAAAAAGATCAGGTTATTAAAAATCTCCTGAAGACACCACTCATTGTAGAAACCAAGGTAGCGAAATAAATCGTTTAAAAATTAAATATATATATATATATATGTTGTCCCTAAAAATGTACTAATGTTTTTATTTTTTTATACTTTCTTATAGTCTGTTTTACGGTCTATCAACCTTATATTTAGTATTTATGTTTGTACTTAGTGCTGATTTTGCATAATAGTTTGATAATGGGTTTTGGAATATTTTAGGACGGATCGTGAGTTTGAAACAAGAAATGTTTTTGTTTATTCCCTGAAGTGATGTTGAGAGCTAGCCCGATTATATAAGCCTCCGCAGTCAAAACAGGGTTTGCCTCTGGGAGGCTTGTTTTTTTTTTTTTGTAATATTTTGGCTCACTGTTGCACATCCTGTTTTGTCCTCACCCTTTGACTCGTCTGTATAGATGGGTATATCGATAAGGTAGTTTTTTAATATGTCCTGAACCTTGTCCTGGAATGTGAGTGAGTTCGTTTTTGTTTTTTTCTAGGGAGGTTTCATTTTATTCTAGAAAGACTTCGAATTTCTTGATTGTCCATGTTGGAATAAGTCGTTTCTTGCATGATTCAGAGTGTGGTCTTTTTCAACAATGCATTTCATCTTGAGTCCATAGGTTGTATGGTAGTGCATTTTTGTTGGAACAGATCACAGTAATTAGATTTAAAGATGCTACTGTAAGCTGGGTTAATTGGTCATGATTTGATTTTGATATAGTGCTGTAGTACACCTTAAATGCGGAACTATTTCATTAGCTTCCAGGTATAAGCTTTCCACTGGGCATGTCCTATAAGCCCCAAGTACTAGTCTGAAGCCTTGACGACAGGTTACCTTAAGTATTTTTAGGTATGATTTTCTGACCTCCCAATATATGAAACTAGCGTCATCTTGTTTTGAGCGAAGTAGTGATCTGTATCATTTAATTAATGTTTATCGATCTGCTCCTCCTTCAATAAAGATAACTAGACGCAGAAGAAGGACTTTACGACATTAATTTTTAGATATTTTAGATCGGGAATGAATATTAATTATTTTGTCAAAGACGATACCTAGGAACTTGCGTTGTTCCAATATTGGAACTTCTGTTTCGTCCAATTTTAAACATGTGTCGTTGTGCAATTTTCTTAATTTTCTGAAATGTAAACATTTAATTTTCATTTTGAAAATGGTAAAACCATTTTCAGTGGGCTATTTGTGTATTTTATTGAGGCATTATTGAAGTTGTCCTATGGTATGCATATATCGAGATCTGTGTATGATTAGAAAGTCGTCGACATGCAGGGAGCATCTCACGCCTGGGTTTAAGGATTTAACCATGGAGTTAATTTTTTACACAGAATAGGTTCACCGAAAGAATGTTTCATTGTTGAACCCCTTCTTCTTGATTTTGGAGATCTGACAGCGTAGTTCCTATAAAGACTTGAAATCTTCGATCTTCCAGGAAATGCTCTAGGAATTGAGTCAGCCTTCAGTTTAAATTCGGATTATGCACCTCTTTCAAGATATCAAATTTCTATGTCGCGTCGTTCGCCTTTTGTAAGGAAGAAAAAGAAATACTATTGTGAGACGCCCCTTCTTAATAAAGGCTTCCATTACAAAGATCTCTAGGCGTATTAAGTAGTCCATAGTGCTTTTTTCCCCTAAAAGCACATTAAAAGTAGTTGATTACGCTTTTAGTTTCCAGGTACTAAATTCTATAAGAGAACTGACAAATGATCGCTTCTGCCTGTGTCTGCCAGTAGCTTCCAAGAGTAATCCATATAAATTAATGGATCACATAACTATAAGTTATCGCAGAGTAGCTGTCAGTAAATGGATTTTTATAAGTCGGTGTTTTATCATTATAAATACATAAACTGTTTTGTTTCTAAAGGTCTTTTTTTTTTGTCTTTGGTTTATTTGGTTCATTTTGTTTTACAGAATATCAACCTCAATGGATCATTTAATGCCGACAAGATTTTTACAATGTTTGAGCTTTTCGCTACCATTCTTGGAGGATGAATGTTTAGAGATTGTTTTCGCTGGTTGGTCAACGATATCCTTTTTGCTGGTTATTTTAGAGTTTTTTCTCAAGAGTTTTTTTACAGTATTTGTCTGGTATTTGCCTGCTGTTTTCTTTATCATACTCCAGACAGATTTTGTTTTTGTAGTAAAATTGAATCTGTTGCCGTAGTTTTTCCAGCATTCTTTGAAATTTTTTTTTGTTTTGTTTCCGTGCCTTTTCTTGTAGTTACTTAAGTTGCAGCAAAATAGAGGTTGTAGGTTGAATTTTCTCAGAGTTGCATTTTTTAGCTTGATGGCTTCTTTACATTTATCATTGAACCGATGTCTGTTGCGTGTTTTTGGTTCGACTTTTTGGAATGCACTCCTTTGCTACAGAGATGAGAATTTCCGTGAAATGTTTTAAGTCCTTGATGCTTTTCCCTTCAACTAGTATTTCAAAACATACAATTTTGAATTCATCCCAGTTTGCTTCGCCGAATTTTCAACGGATAGGATTTTTATAGTTAGGTTCTGAGTTTTATAGGAGAACTGGCAATGCAATGTGTATGCGATTGGCGGTATTTATTTTTGTATTCTATAAGTTTTATACGTTCGCTCGTGTCAATATAATTCAGTATAGAAAACAAAAACTTGCTAATCTTGTAATTACAAACAACAGCATACCGATAACCCCTCCAAAAACATCACCTAATGTAGTATATGAATTTAACTGCCAAGTACAGGACTGCGTCTCTTGCCACCCGAATAAATATCAAGACAGTGGCACGTTTTTGGCTACTAAAGGGTTTTCCCTGATGGAGAAAAAATATAAAATAAAAAAAATAAAAAGACAGAGATTCGATTCTTGTTGAGAGACACAATTTTTATTTAGTAGAAGTTCTTGATCTATGGTTGTCAATAATTTCCCTGTTTAATAAAAATGAAAACAGGGATATCTGTTCAAACACGTATACCCGCTAAAAATAAAGTTTAGAGTAATCCTTCTTCTATGTGCCTTGTCCTTTCAGGATGTAGGCGATCACGGCCTTCCACGTTTCCCTATTCCTGGTGGCTCTTAGCACACTTTCACCTGTAACACCACTCAACACCTGTTCTGTCATCCACCTGCTCAGGCCCTTCAAATATTTTTTCCGCTGCTTTCCTCTGTCTCTTTTCCCCTCTATCTGGCATGTTAGCATCAGGCCCTCCTTCCTCATTGCATGTCCCAGGAACTTTAGTTGTTTCTTCCTGATGCTCAATATTAATTTCCTTTTCGTTTACATCCTTTCCAAAACCTCATCATTGTTCACATGCTCGGTCCATGATATCCGCAGCATCCTTCTGTAGAACCACATTTCAGCTGCTTCAAGTTTTTCCATTGATTATATTGTCCAACATTCACTGCCATATTGAAAAACTGACATCACACAGCAATCTAGTACTCTCTTCTTTGTTTTTAGTGAAATTTTCCTGTCTCTTAATACTTTACTTATTTTCTGGAACGTGTCCTTCGTCATTCCAATTCGCCTTCGGATCTCTGTGTCGCACTTTCCGTCTTCTGTTTCAGTAATAATTCATTTAAAAGAATTACTGTTTTTACGTTCGGGGTACGAAAATGAAGCAAGACGAAGTCCCGGCTAGAAATGTACGTTTCCGATAAATATTATTTGATGTGAGAAATTACTCTCACATAGCTCAGAGCTCAAGCAGTGGATGGATATCAACAAATAGAACAAGACGTACCTGGTTTTAAACAACAAGTTTATTGGCCTTGCAAAAATATGTTGACTTTTTGCAGCTAACTGCTTAGCTTGTTATAGAGGTCTCTTTTCGAGGCGGTAGTTGGTTTCCTTCCGGAGACTTGAAGGGCTTCGGCCTCGTCTTGGAAGGTGGTGAAGTTACGAGTGGAGCTGCGAAATTCAGCGACGTCCAGGAATTATTCTTCTGTAGTCTGGTTCCTTCAGCAGTTTCCATACGGTCGAAACAGGGACGATGTACTCGCCATGAAGAATTCTTAGAGAAGTTTTCTCTAACAAAGGTAAGGCATTTGCCTAATAAAGATACCTTAAAAGGTATAATGGTCTTTGAGAGAGTCTCTCTGAATAGAAGAAAAGGCATTAGCCTAATAAAAATACCTTAATTTAGGTATAACGGTCTCAGGATAGAGAGACATGTGGGCGCCTATTGTAGGCCCCGCGGCAACGTATAAGTTAGGAGCGGTGCTAATGCGACCGTGTCTGTCGGAGCCGGCTAACCAAAGAGACCGGAATTCTTCTCTTCCGTTCTAAGGCCCGCCAGAATTTCAAAACGAGGTCGGCTTAATTCAGCCAATCAACAGGTTTGTCTTAAAAACAATGTGGTGGATTCATAATCCAATGAGGAGACCCGTTATATTTGTATAATTTCCAACATTGAACTTTGTTTATCAAGATGGACTCGTGTAATCAAATTGGTAGCGACAAGCACAAACGTGGTTTCCTTAAATGGATAAAAGGGGTAGAAGTTTGATTTCTGTCGGAAAGCGCCCTCTTTTTAGTAGGATTTTCCGATTATTATTAATTTCACGATTTAAGAAAATTTAAAAAAAACAAAAACATGGATAACAATTCAAACACGAGTACCCGCTAAATATTATGTTTTCTTCGTGAAAAAAAAATATAAATAAATGTTGTTTTTTTTTCAGCTGGTTAGCAAAATCTATTTAATTATCGGTTTAATTTAACAAAATTGTTTTGAATGAATTCTTACTGTCCAAATATTTGTGCGTGTCTATTTAAACCGACGTTCCGAAAGTAATACCTTCTGTTTATTTCCACAGAAACCAAAACAAAGAAAACAGTAAAAAAAAACCTTTTTGATCGAGCATTTGTACAACTACAAAATGCTCTTTTCCTACACAGTCACGAACATTGGAAATGCATTTCCGCCAGCACTGAACAAAAGACTACGGGAGGCACTCATAAAAATCTGCAACAGTAGAGACGAGGCATTTTTTTTTCTTTCTCTCGGAGAAGCAATGACGTAATCTGCCAATTCGGGCGGATGAGCTGATCGAGGTGCTCTTCATCACGTGGCTTGGCAAGTGAGCAGGGTCGCCTAAAATGTGGCTTGTCAAACACGTCACTGGTGGCACTACTGAAACGCCTTAACCACCGCCTAACTACCGTTTGAAACCGCTACCACCTCCACAAAACCACTTATTTTGCATAAAAAATATTATTTGCTGATGTATTTTATCGGAACGAGAAATCGGGGAGCTGAGTTCGAATACACGCTTGGGCGATCATGTCTCGAAGGAGACATCACTGACTGGGCAGATTATCCCGTAGGAGATTGCCATTACTTTATGCGGTAGACTGGTTGCCAATCAAGGCTATAGTACCCAATCTGTCCTGTTATTTAGCCTATAACTGGAGGGGAGAGACGGATTAATACATTTCCCAAGGGTATTTGCACGTAAGTTAATGCAACGATTTCAACTGGAATTTGAACTCAGCTCCCTGATTTCTCGTTCCGAGCCGATATACACTGCACCGCAATGCACACCCCTTCCCTCGTTAAAGTGCTACTTTTTCTCGTTTTCTTTCTTCAGCTTTTTTTGTTTTTTCTTTCTCGGGGTTTTCTCTCTTCTCTCTCATTTTTCACTTTTCGCACTCTTTCTGTCTCTGTTCATTTCCTCTCTCTCTGAGTTCTCCCCATTCTCTTTCTCTTCGGCTCTTTCTTTTTTTTATTTTTTATTTTTTATTTCTTTCTTTGTTGGTTGTATTCTAGTGCACAGGTTACTGTCTATTTGACTCTCCCATGCCCGGGCCTAAAAGTTAAAATATTTCCCTCAACTGCCGGCAGAAACAATTATGAATCATGACTTAGAATATTGTTAAAGTGAGCCTTTTTGCTTGATTTTAAAGTTCTCATGCTTAATTGAAGGATTGATTTTGTTTTTCTAGCCAAAATTTCACTGACTGGATTTTAACTAAGTTAAAACTTAGCAAGTCACCAACTTTTTTTTTCTTTTCTCTTCAATTGGAGTAGATAGACTAAACTATCGCCCGGCTCATACTCCACACACGTCTATTGAACAGGTGCAGAAGCTCTTCCCTTGTTCCCTGTTTAGGATGTGGTTTCCGGCTTTCTCTTTTCCAATCTTTTTACTCTTTTTTCTTTTCCAATTGGAGTAGATAGACTAAACTATCGCCCGGTTCACACTCCACCCACGTCTATTGAACAGGTGAAGAGGGTCATCCCTTGTTTCCTGTTTAGGATGTGTTTTCCGGTTTTCTCTTTTCCAATCTTATTACTCTTACGTATCCCCCATCAGTGGCGTTACCGCCTTGCTTGGGGTGATATGATTAAAAAAAAACAAAAAACAAAAACAAAAAAAAAAAACACTATTCCCTCCATGAAGCGCTCACTTCCGTCGCTTTTCTCGTACGCACACCGAAGTTAAGCAACATCGATCCTAGTCAGTACCTAGATATGTGCCCGCTTGGAAATGACAACTGCTATCAGCTTAGATGTGCGTTTGGTGCAATGGATAACGGAAATGTATATCGAATTGCCGTTTCAATTCCAGTTCGGTTCGTTGTATTCATTTTACTCGTATATACCCTCTTCCACACCAATTATGGGTTAATTAGTAATACTTGTATTACTAAATCATTATTATCAAAATAAATATTCTTACAATGTAAAAAATATTTTCTGGCTTTAAATAACCTGCAAATGGGTGATAAGCTGTAAAAAAAAAGAATCTATTAGTCAATCAATAACTAACCAATAATTTTAAAACTTTGAGAAAATATCCTAAAAAAATGTCATATTTTATTGAATTTGAAGTACTTTGGCTTTATAGTCAAAGTGACGAAGATGCTTACAAAAAAAAATTTAAAGTAATTTACGCAATGTTTAAGTTTATAGTCAGTTAAATGTCATACGTGATATACGCTTGAAAGAGACATGACTGACTGGGCAGAAGATTATCCCACAGTAGGCTGCCATTGCTTTCTGTGGTAGACTGGTTGCCAGCCCAGGCTATAGAACCCAATCTGTCCTGTTATTTAACCCATAACTGAAGGTAAGAGACGGATTAATACCTTTCCCAAGAGTATTTGTGTGTAAATGAATGCAAAAAATTCAACTGGAATTGCGGATGTGCGTTGTGGTACAGTCGATATCGACTCGGAATGAGAAATCGAGTTCGAATTCCAGTTGAATTCCTTGCATTCACTTACGCACAAATACCCTTGGGAAATATATGAATCCGTCTCTTCCCACCATTTATGGGTTAAATAATAAAACAGATTGGGTTCTTTAGCCTTGGCTGGCAACCAGTTTACTGCAGAAAGCAATGGTACTTAACTGACTGATAAGTTTATAAATTCAATAGTCCAATCTAACCTGATGAATGGATGGCATCTTTGAAGTTTGAAGTAGAGAAGATAAGTTTAAAAATTTTTATTTGGTTATTATTCTTCAATCTATAAATTGGTTTCTCTCTTGCCAAGCTTTTCATTTGTTCATTCATCAAAATTCCTTTTCGCACTGATTCCACTTCATTTCCGTTTCTCCTTTGGCTATTATCACTTTGCTCAAGTGCTATACCCGAAGATTAACTTTCTGGTAATATGATCATTTCAATTTTAGAGATTTTTTTTTTTTCACACAAGAAAATCCATTTTAATTCTTCTACAACCCGGCTATCATTCTTCGACAGAAGTTGGCACCGATCATTTTCAATTAAATTCTCCCATCAATGATTTTAATTGGCTAAAAATGGTCACATGACTGTTAGTAGTACTTTTAGTGGTGGGTTCAACTGTTAGATCTTGCTTACAATCTGGAATATCACAACTGACTAAACTACTTTGTTAGCAATTAAATTCTCATACAAAATCATCCTCGTAATAATTGGCTCTTCACAACGCACTTAGATATGATATAAAGCTAATATGAAATCATATCTCATACTTGTTTAATTAAAATATTTTTCTCTTCTGCTCAACTTCCATTTTTATACTTATTTTTTATTATATTGGCTTTTTTTTTCACAGTTAATATAAAAATTTAGTTACGTCAAATTATCGAAATAATTAAAAAAGACAGTTGATCTTTTAAATGACTAGAAAAAAGTCAGAGAGAAAGAGAAAATAAAACAAAAAAAGTCATCAGGTATTGTTACAATATTAAAAAAAAAACGTTGCAGAGAAAAAAAATAAGAGGCAGGCCCGAAGATAGTCTTTGTGTTAAGGGTGGCCTTTAAATACGCGACCGATAATAAAGACACAAAAAAGTCATAATTATGGTTATGAAAAAAGTAACAATTAATTTATGGTGACTGGTAATAAAGACATCTATTTCTGTCGAGTTTATGGATCCGCTCAGTTTGCAACAGAAATTCCTAGCAAATCGATTCAATCTCTAAAAACCGTTTTCTAACAATGCTACGGTTACATAAACCAATTATATATTTCAAAATAGTTAGGCAGTCCAAGTATTTCGTAAGGCCTGACTTGATGTGAAGTAAGCCTTTATAAGAGTGATTTTTAATGTTTGCAACAAAGCACAAAGATAGTCCCCGAAGATAGATTAAAGCCGTAAGATGCCTCCACTAAATCGAAAAAACCCCCCAAAAAACAACAACAACAAAAAAAAACAGCATATTGTGAAGAAAAAAGGTCCCAAACTTAATAAAAACGAACTTTTCCCATCAAAATGTTTATGTAAAAGGAAAGATCAAAGTATTTTAAATTATTTCTTTAATTTTTTCAAACCTTTCTAACAGGTTCAAAATTTTGGTAAAAATCTTGTTTTTATTTTCGTTAGCGAGGAGTCAAATCGTTACAAGAGTTTACAATGGAAAACGTAAAACTTAGTTTTTTTTCCGGTGACAAACACATTAATTTGGAAATTCTTGTAAAAATTAAATAATTGTTGGATTTAAATGAAACATTCAGGACTAATACACAAATGAATGAAATTATTTTTGAAATCATTATTTTTAAAAGTATTAGCAAAAATATTATTATTTTTTTTACATCTGTTACCTTCCCCGCGTAAATTCATGAAATTTCAAGAAATTAAATTCTGTAGGCAAAATTGGTTTCATTAATTAAACGCAGGACTCATTTGGAAATGTAAATCATGTATTATTTTTAAAAACCATTTAGCTAATTTACTGAAAATCTGCTCCGAATAGTAAAATAAAAAATGCCATAAAACTATGACATTATTTCAATAAATAAACTTTTAATTGCTTTAATAAATAATATATATTAAGGACATTATAGTCTGAAGAAAAAAAAATTCGATTTATAATGAAATTTCAAAAGAGTTGTTTTCATTTTTGTTTTATTAATTATAATAATTTAGAAAGTTTTTGAAATATTTCCAAGATTTGTAGATCTTAGGTTGGTATGTTAGGAATTGAAGACTATATTTACGAATCGAAAATTGCAAAGTTTAATACAAATCATCTAACCATCGTATTTTTACAAATATTTTTTTTGTGTGTACTTGAAGTTTTTTGGTATGATAATTTTTATGTGAACATTAAAAGATCAGGTGTTTCAGGGTTTCTTCCTCTTACCGGAAAAAAAATTTGTAGAATTATGTCACTAGTGATCGCCATACACTTATCTCTTATCTGGCGAGCTGTTAACACATTTCAAATACGACGGACAGGTAAAAAAGTTCAACTCCGTGATTAAGAAATAGTTTTATTTTAAATTTCATGCTATAAAATAAGCAATACTTGTGTCAATCAGATTAATTTAACATTAGATTTGTTAATTTTTCAAAAATAATGTGCCACAGATATTTTATTTTTGCAAGATTTTTAAAACCGAAAATTAACTTTTGTATACAAATGTGTCGATCGCTCGAAAATGGTCGAAAAACTGAAATTTTTTAAAATCTTAACATTTTATATTCCAATCAATATAACTTCTGTTTGAAATAGACCAGCGTATTTTGCTTACTGGAAATAGTAAATTTAATCATTTAGATTTCAATTGAAACTAAAATAAAAGTTTTTTTTTTATTTTAAAAAATTCAATTTGAAAGTTAGCTATCGAAATTTTTTCTAACAATGCTACGGTCACATATTCGATATATTTCATAGTTAGGTAGTCCTAGTATCCCATAAGACCCAACTTGATGAGAAGGAAAACTCAATTTGACATAAAAATGTTAGGCTGGTTGGAAAATGATTACTGATAGAGAAGGAAGGGGAAAAAGACGTAGGAAGAGGCGAAAAAAGGGAAGAAAATGATGGGAAAAATGAGAATCGAAAAAAAGAGAGAGGTGGGAGTGAAAGTGTGAGGACAAGGTGGGAGAGAAAGTGTGACAACAAGGATGAAAAAAGCTACAGAAAGAAGAGATAATAAGGGACAGTAGGAGGAAGAGAGAAAGGGGATAAAAGGAGTAGAAAATAAAGGAGAAAATGGACACAAGAGAAGGGGAAGAAGTAAGAAGAAATAAATAAAAGGGAACCAGGAAGATAAACGAGAGAAAATGAACACAAGAAGGGGGGGAGAACGAAAAGGAAGAGGATGAGATAAAGAGACAGGATGGGGGAAGAGAAAAAGACAAGAGAAGGGGGAAGAGAAAAGACGAAAATGGACACGAGAAGGGGAAGAAAGAAAAAAGATAAGAAGGAGGAAGAGAAAAAGACGACAGAAAGAGAAGAAGAAAGGAAAAAAATGGACACAAAGAGAGATGAAGAAGAAAAACGACTAGACAAAAAATAGGAGAAATGAAAACAGAAAGAGAAAAATAAAATAAAAAAGAGGAAACGTACTCGAGATGAGGAGAAGAAAGAAAAGAGAGGTAAGAGAAGGAGGCGGAGAAAAACAAACAAGAGGAAACCGACATAAGGGGATGAGAAAAAAAAAATAACAGAAAGAGGAGAAGTAGCACCAAAAAAAAAAAAAAAAGGATAAGGGAGAAAAATAAAACAATAACAGAAAAAAAGGAGAAAATACGAATATCATTTCACCGAGGAAAAAAATAGATAGATGCAGTAAAGAAAAGGTTCTTTATCACCCCGATTACAAAAACCGAGATTAACAAAAAGAATAAGATTAAGAATAAACTTCAAACTGAAGCGATATAAAAAACTGTCCGAGCTTAGAAATGGCAAGGGGAGATAACTTTACTTCACGCTACAAGACAACATTTTTTTTTCTCTTTCTCTCACTAACAGCATGGCAGATTAGTGTTTGTCTCTACATGTGAATAGAATGAAAATCGCATCATGTAATTTTCATTTTTGAAATTTTTCATCTCTCAAGAGACAATACTTTTTAGCAAATAATACAGCAAAGGGCGAAAAAATTAAAGTCATATAAGTCAAGTAAAAGGCATAAAGAAAAAAGCAACCATTTCCTGTCCGAATTCCTGAAATGAGTTGTTTCTCATTCTGGAAAACGGACATATGATATTAAAAAGTAAGAGGAGAAATAAGCAGATAAAAAAAAAAAAGAGTTTCGCTCCTCTCCCATCAAAACTCCACCGAGACAAATGAAAGTACGTAATGATTAAAGAGAAAACAAAATACACGCGTTAGTTATATACGGGCAATAAGATACTTGAATGCCGATTACATTATATTAAGACCACGCAACTATTCCTTCTGTTTACACAGAGAAGGCTGCCTCAATAACAGAAATTGTTACCCGCATTTCGAAATGAAATTGGGAATGCTTTCTGTAGAGGGCAGAATAGTGACGTTTATTTAGCAAAAGTGCAGTGACAATTTTACGAATAGAGTGGATCAGAAAGCCCTCTCCTTCAATTTTGGCTGGCCCCTCTGTTACTCCCCACACTTTTATATGCTTCAAAATTTATGAAACTGATCAGTGTCTGATTTTGATAAGCTGAAGCACTTTTTCCTCTGCGTTTTCGCTTACATTTTGCTTTTTAAGGGCACATAATGTACATTGTGGTGCAGTGGATATCGACTTGGAATGAGAAATCGGGGAGACGAGTTCGAATTCCAGTTGCATTTCTTTCATTTACTTACGCGCAAATACCCTTGGAAAAGGTATCTCTTCCTTCCAGTTATGGGTTAAATAGTAGCACAGATTGGGTTCTATAGCCTTGGCTGGCAACCAGTCTACTGCAGAAAGCAATGGCAACCTAGTGCGGGATAATCTTCTGCCCAGTCAGTCATGTCTCGAAAGAGACATGATCGCCCAAACCGTGTATCACGTATGGCACTTAACTGACAGAAATCAGAGCAATATTGTTCTGCTAGTATTTTCGTTAGTATTAACCCTTTGTTTTTGTTTTGAAATTAACCTCTCTTGTGCTTCAACAGCTTAAGAATGGAAAAGAGGGCAAGAATAGATTAGAACTCGACTACTATGAATGAAAAGTTATTCCGTTTAATTTAGTAAAATAACATACTTATATTCAAACACATTCCTAAATTGTGTATACGATAGGGGGTGTACTGTAGTATGAAAATGAAAACTTGAGTTTGCCTCCCACCTCCTCAGAAAAATCTCAGCCCCTAAGTGCCCCCCCCCCACCGCAACACACACACACTTTTAGGGTTCCACAATCGCCATTAATTAGGTGCTCTGCAATTGGAAACCCAGGTTCAACTGTCTTATGCAAATTATCACTAAGTTGACCACTCCTGGTAAATGCTAGAGAATTCTCCTTTTCTAAAAGCTGAGTTGTTCTGCCTCTATATTGAACGTCTCATTAATATTTCAAAAAATAAATAACCGAACATTGTCTTTTTATTTATATCGTACACGCAAACGTCATGATAGACATTAAATGCGCCTGAATATTTGATAGGAAAATGATCAGCACAATATTAAAACGTGTTATAAGAAGAGTATAATATTTCAAATAACTCAATAATTATACATGCTTAAAAGCTGAAACTTTTCTGAGAAATAACTTGATATATGTGAATGTGCGTTGTGGTGCAATGCGTATCAACTCAGAATGAGACATCGGAGAGCCGAGTTCGAATTCTTTTTGTATTCATTTACGTGAAATATCTTACTCTTGGGAAAGAGTATTTGCAACCGTATTTCCAGTGGAGTAAGACGCACCTAATAATTAGCTGAGTATTTTCTTGAAAGGTATTTGAGGATTTAATAGCTTACAGTACTGGCAAGTACAAGTCACCGACTTTACGGTGTCATTTCTTTTCTGTTCCCAAAACTTAACACATTTCGGACCAATTGCTAAATATTTATTGTCATTATTAATTAGATCTTTCAATAGATCAGCACAGTGCTATTTCTATTCAAATCCATCTCTTCTCTTTTCAATAATGGGTTGAAGAGGAGGACAGATTGGATTCCATAGCCTTGTTTAACAACCAGTCTACCACAGAAAGAAATGACAACCTACCGCGGGGAATTATTCTGCCTAGTTAGTCACTGGTCGAAATGGATCACCCAGGTGTATATCAGTCACTTAACTGACTAATTTGGATAAAAGAATTTGGACAGAACAGATTTGGTAATATAACCTTCGTTGACAACCAGTCTACCGCAGAAAGAAATGGCAACCGACTGCGGAAACCTCTTCTCCTTAGTCAGTCAGTTAAGTGCCATACGTGATACACGCTTGGGCGATCATGTCTCGAAAGAGACATGACTGACTGGGCAGAAGATTATCCCGCAGTAGGTTGCCATTGCTTTCTGCGGTAGACTGGTTGCCGACCAAGGCTATAGAACCCAATCTGTCCTGCTATTTAACCCATAGCTGGAAGGAAGAGACGGATTAATACCTTTCCCAAGGGTATTTGCGCGTAAGTGAATACAATGGATTCAACTGGAATTCGAACTCGGCTCCCCGGTTTCTCGTTCCGAGCCGATATCCACTGTACCACAACGCACATAAGTCCTGCAATGAAAGAGACATGATCACCCAAGCGTATATTATGTGTGGCAAGTAACTGACGATGTGTAATTTCTGTCGTTCTGCATAGGTTTATTAAATTTTATTTTAAGTTGATATCCATTCAGTAGGAATAACGTATAATCTTAATAATTTTCAATAAAAAGAAATTTTTACTTAGTAAAACTGAAACTGATTAACGGAATATTTTCTGATAAGGTGTCCGCCATCATTTTAATTTGTTTGTTTTACAAAAATATAATCTACATAGATTTTTAAAGTTTTTTATTTTTTTCACAAACACTACGCATGCATTTCTAATCATCTACAATCACTTGACATGAGTTGTTACTAAGAGAAGATAGATTAAAAAAATGTCTTGGGAATCAGTTTATAACGGCAGACAAGAAGCCACAAAAATCTTCTTTTTAAAACCTGGAATCAACAGGAAATTTAAATGCAGAAGACACTGCATTATAGCGACAAAGATACCAAGACGATAAATTCTTGGTTACAGACAATAAGCATAATCGACCAACATCAGAATCTGAGCTAAGCAAAATTAACACTATGTTATGAATAGAAAAGGAACTAGTTTAAACATTGTGAGAAAAAAATGAAGACAGCTGCGAGAGTTAATGAAATATTTTTACTTAATCATGAATCTATATTATATTTTTGCATACTAAGTATCTCGGAATGGAGAATAAGTTAACTACCGTATTTCCAGTGTAGTAAGTCAGTCAGTTAAAGTGCCATACGTGATACACGCTTGGGCGATCATGTCTCGAAAGAGACATGACTGACTGGGCAGGAGATTATCCCGCAGTAGGTTGCCATTGCTTTCTGCGGTAGACTGGTTGCCGACCAAGGCTATAGAATCCAATCTGTCCTGCTATTTAACCCATAACTGGAAGGAAGAGACGGATTAATACCTTTCCCAAGGGTATTTGCGCGTAAGTGAATACAATGGATTCAACTGGAATTCGAACTCGGCTCCCCGGTTTCTCGTTCCGAGCCGATATCCACTGTACCACAACGCACATCCAGTGTAGTAAGACACACCTAATAATTATCTTGGTATTTTCTTGAAAAAATATTTGAGGATTTAATAGCTTACCGAACTAACAATGTCATGTCACTGAGTCTACGTTGTCATTTTCTTTCTGTCCCAACGACTTAACACATTTTGGGCCTATTGCTAAATATTTGCGGTTATTATTAATTAGATCTTTCAATAGTTCAGTGCAATGCTATTCCTATTCAGATCAGAAACAATTCGTACTTACCACCACAAGTCACAAACATGGCGAATAGTAGGCACTGATTGCACAGAAAATCCGAGCTTACTCACACCTTTTCATGAGCCAATAAAAAAAAACATATACCTTTATACATTCATCAATAAAAAAAGCTTCTTTCATAAGAAAGTTAGTTCATTAAATTTTACAATGAGCTGACGTCTGCGAAAACAAAATAAATCCAATCTCTTATTTATTGGCCACTCAGGAGCGAACAAAAAAAAGAAGAAGAAATCTAAACAAGGATCCGACTCTATTTTTCACAAACACTTAAATAAGCATGATTTTAACTTTTCTCCGCAGAGAGCTACGGGTCGTCAACTGGACGTCTCGTCCAGACGACATGCATTTTCTTACTCTCTCAACTTCACTTTCGCGCTGCATTCATTGAATCATCTTCTTCCTCATTTCCTGTCAACAAAGAACTTCACAGAGAGCTACTAGTCGTCTGACTGACGCCAAACCCAGTTGACCAGCATTTTTCACACTTTCTCTCACTCCTTCATAATTGATTCTCCTCTCTCCTCATTTATTTGTCGTCAACAACAACAACAACAACAACAAAAGGAACGAAGGCATCATTTCCGTTCGCCTACTACAATTGTATACATTCATAGGGACATCAGATTTATCTTTTCTTCATAAATTCATTTAATCTGACTGAAGGAAAACTGAACTTTTAAACACACATCCACATGAAAAACTTCATGTAGAACTTTCAAACATATGTTATTTCAAAACAACAAAATTGATGCAATTCTTATCGTTAAATAAATTTATATCTCGTGTATAATGCAACCCGATTAAAATTAGTTTCAAAATTAATTCTTCAAAAGTAGCATGGTACACGAGTATATAAATTACACGCTATGATACTAACATGATATACAGTACTTATCTAATCTAATCTAAACTTATTTATAAATGAAACTTTGTCTGTGTGTCTATCCGTTACCTATAGACTCCGAAACGGCCGAACAGATTTTCTTGAAAATTTACACAGGTGTACTATAAGCGTCTGCGAGTGTTCGTAGCTAGGTTTTGTGTCGAGGTACCCCCGATAAATATCGAAAATCGATAATCGAAAAATTCGGGTTATAGAAGGAGTGGTCCGATTTTAATCAAATTTGATACACTCATAGACAAAGACATAAGAAACGATATTCAGAAGTTTCAAGGTTGCAGTTCTTACAATAGTACAGAAAATCGATAATATATATATACTAGCAGTATAGTCCGGCGTTGCTCGGGTGTAATGAAAGCTTGAAAACTAATCCATTGTCCTGGAGCCCAGACTCTTTGGACATTGGCACGAAGGACTAAAAAGCAATAGTTGTTTCCAGTTAAAGCGAAACCGTAGACTGAAAGAAAAATGAATAGATGTAAGTCAAATTTTCATTTCCTGGTATCTATATCAAATTTTCTGCATTATTGTAAGACCTGCAACCTTGAAACTTCTGAATATCGTTTCTTATGTCTTTGTCTATGAGTGTATCAAATTTGATTAAAATCGAACCATTCCTTCTATAACCCAATTTTTTCGATTATCGATATTTATCGGGAGTACCTCGACACGAATCCTAGCTAAGAACACTCGCAGACGCTTATAGTACAACTGTGTAAATTTTCAAGAAAATCGGTTCAGCCATTTCGGAGTCTATAAGTAACGGATATACACACACACAAATTTAATCAAATTTGATACACTCATAGACAAAGACATAAGAAACGATATTCAGTAGTTTCAAGGTTGCAGTTCTTACAATAGTACAGAAAATCGATTATATATATATATATATATATATATATATATATATATATATATATAAAAGGCAAGACGTTTGTGTATGTGTCTGTTTATCTGCCTGTATGTCTGTATTTTTTCAGCCCTTTTATTTTAGTTTTTGCTTCGGATTTGGCTCTAAGTAGGTTTAATTGTAGTTCTTAGTCTCAGCCATGATACCATTTACTCAGAGGACTTATTCAGCCTTCAAAATTCAGTTTACGACGAAAAAATCTTATTTGATATCGATACCAGGAAATCAAAATTTGACTTACATCCATTCATTTTTCTTTCAGTCTACGGTTTCGCTTTAACTGGAAACAGCTATTACTTTTTAGTCTTTCGTGCTAACCTTCCAAAGAGTCTGAGCTCTAGGCCCATGGATTAGTTTTAAAGCTTTCATTACAGCCGAGCAACGCCGGGCTATACTGCTAGCTACAAATAATAAATAGACTTTGTTTTGACGAAAATTCCACCTAAAGACCAGATGGTAAGCGATGTATCTAAAATGATGGTGGTACGAACGGCATAATGATATTTAACAGATTTGAAAACAAGCCGGCAGGAGCACTCAACTCCATTTTATCCTAAGTTCAGTGCCATATTATCTCGACTAATAGACACTTATGTAGACTTGAAGTGATACGTGCCGTTTTCGTGTAGCACAAACTTGGTGCTTACTTATCATCCACTTATTTTCAAGGGCAAGCCTAATCTTATAAAAACAAACCAAGAAAAAAAGAACAGTCTACTACTTCTCAGATACAATAGAATGTCAATATACAAGGGCAGATAAATAAGTCAGCAGCCAGAAATCTAGTTGTTTGCTGAAAATTTCCCTGTATAATGTTTGATCTTTCCGCGATATCCTTTTGTCGTCAGTTTAAACTGACGCCTTCCCTTTTCCATATAATGTTATCATTTTGTTGGAAGTTAGTATTTTTTTTTATTTCAAGTGCATAAAGGAAATTTTTTCAAAATATTTCTGGGAAACTTTCTTTCCCGCTTTATAGTTTAGATATATGGGAAAAAAACGCAGAAGTGGATATTTTAACCCATATTCTCCTACCGATGGATTAGACTGGTGCCTTTCTTTAAATAAAGTGTCACCATTTTGCTTTAACCATTTTGTGCGGATGCGTGGTGATGGAATGTATTACGGCTCGGAATATGAAAACGGATAGCTGAGTTCGAATTCCAGTCAAGTTTGTTACATTCACTTTTGGGAACGGTATGAATCCATCTCTTCTCTTCAAACCTCCTCGATGGTTTGACAGCAAAAAAAGGCTACTATCTATAGCCTTGGTTAACAACCACTCAAGGAGAACGAAAACTAATTCAAACCATCCTGGATAGTTTTGGGCTGCGTCAGGCTATTTTTCACAAGACACACCACTGATACTACTACTGCAGGACATGCAGTGCCCCCAACGACCCTCAGGGGTTAGGAGACGCGTGATCCTGGTCATGATTTTTGTTTAAAGCTTTTCCAACATATTTCACTTTTGCATTTCTATTTCAATTAAAATGAGTAAATATGGCTTTTTCCCCCTCTGCGAATACATCATGCAATAAGGTAAGTTTTTCTAAAAACAAATTCATCCCAGTCAACCAGATTATCGGATAACTATTCGGGTTCTGCTGACCACAACACTTTGCTGTTTTAGTCATTAAATATCACCATCCTGCAAAACCAGGCGGTCAGCTTTCGCGAAGTTTCCAGCGCAGTCTCAGGTTTCGAACTTAATTGTCCTTCTCCTAAACTGGTTGACAACCAACATTCTTCTTCTTGTTTTTCTTCATCATGTGCCGTGTCCTTTCAGGATATGGGCGATCATAGAACTCCAAATATCTCTTGTTGCTCTTAACAATTCGCCTCTTGCTTTCTCTCTCAAACCCTGCTCAACCATCTATCTGGTCAAGTCCATCAAGTATGTCTCGCGTTGATTTCTTTAGCCTCTCTTTCCCTCTATCCGTCTCATGAGTATTAGATTCTCCAAGCCCTCTTACTAGTCCCAGAAATTTCAACTGTCTCTTCCTGATGTTAAGTATAGGTTGCATCCTTTCCAAAATCTTGTTTGTTTGTTCCTGTTTAACAGCCTATCAACATCTAAAGGGTCATTTAAGGCCGGAAACGTATTTTTATTTTAAATCAGTTATTCCCTGGAAACAGGCTCATACAGAACACAGCACACCATTTTACCCATAGCTAGGAGAAAATGTTAAAGTTTATACATCTATGTTGAAGATATATAATACAATAAAATTTTATTAAATAGGTCAATCTTCCGAAGGAAAGCTAGAATTTTGTCAATGCCAATATTTTCAAATAAAGTTTTTAGGTTCTGGACTTTATAAAAGCGGATGTGCGTTGTGGCGCAGTGGATGTCGGCTCGGAACGAGAAATCGGAGAACTGAATTCGAATTCCAGTTGAATTCCTTGCATTCACTTACGCGCAAATACCCTTGGGAAAGGTATTAATCCATCTCTTCCCCCAAGTTAAGGGTTAAATAATAGAACATTTAATACAACGCCATTGATGTGCAGGAGGCTACATAAGAGTGAAAAGATTGGAAAAGAAAAAACCGGAAACCGCATCCTAAACAGGAAACAAGGTATAACGTGGCGACCACTTAGTACTGACACGTCGTCCGATCCAATATCGTGGCAAGGTATGGTCAAGGTAGCTACCTTACTGCCAAAGTATAACGAGGAGGTGATCTATTTTGTTGAAAAAAGCAGTTCGGCAAAATTAGCTTTAGAAGTGTGGCATTACCACATAAAAAATCACATTAGCATGTAAATAGTTAAACTATTTAATAGTTATATCTACTAATGGTCGCCCCCTGTATAGAGATATGCTTGTTTACGTGTTTCTAAATATATATTTTTAGATAATACACTGTAAAATTCAGTGTTTAAAGAAGAAATATTTTCCTCGTCACGGGAAACAGTTATCTTCTAAGTTCAGAAAATGATGAAAAGTGGGAAGGGAAATGGCGGAGTAGTTGTAAATTCAGTGGACAGCGATAAAGACAGACGGAGTCTAGACGACATGTCTAGAGTCTAAAGGTGGGAATTATTCTGTTAATTTTCGTTTTCGCGTAAAAAAGATAAAAGGCAAACATTATTTAAAGTTAAAACAGGAGGGAAAATCTTTTGAAAAGCAATCGAAAATTTTTTATTTTTTATTTTAATCATTTCAATTCAATCAAGGGGGTTACGGTGAGAGAGAAAACAGAATACAGGGCGTGTAGAAGAAAGGATAAAAAAGATAGGAGATGGCAATTGACCTTGCATTTAAATTTATGGAGATTGTAGCTATTAGGGAAGAAAGTAAATGGAAAGGAGCTCCACAAAGGGGAAATGCGAGAAAAGAAACTATTGGAGTAGAAGAGAGGTTTCATTTAATTATTTCAACAGTAAAAGGGTGGGACCAAGATGCCAATCTAGTAACGCGTGTAAATTCATGTGGTCGGAGCATCAGGAAAAAAAACCACGTCAAAGCAGTTGCCATAAAAATATTTGCAGAAACGTTCGAGTAAAGCCACATCATGTCGGTGAAAAAAATGACCAAAATCGATGTTCCAGGTCAGGATCGATTACATTGCAGATCCTTCTTTGGATTTTGTTGAGAATCTCGAGGGGAATAGCGGGATCACAGGACCAGATATGGCAACAGTATTTGATGCACAGACAAACGGTAATTTTTAATTTCATTTTCACATGAAAAAACAAAAAACAAAAAAAAAAAACAATCTTATTAACTTGTGTATGTCGAAAAAATTATATGTAATTGAACTTAACTCAATGATTCCCGTTTTCAACACAAATAACATCTCCGCGATCCATACATACAAGAAAATATTAAAAGACACAAACGAAGGATTTGTCCCAACCCCTTTTTTATTTATGAATGCCCAGTTTAGTCTGTTCAAATACAATCAAATATCGATATGATGTTAGGTCGATGAGAACTGTCTAGAAAATATAATTTTTCTGTCTGTTAAAAGCACTATTTTTTTCTGCACCTCATGAGAAGTGATCATTACCTATGGCATGAGAGGAGCTTATATGTAAATATTTGAAGCCTTCTACAGGAATATATTAAGTTTGGCTTCGTCTGATAATACGTCACAAGCGTCGGAAACAACGAGGACCGAACTCAGTTCGTACATAGTCGTAATGAACTCTCAGGATTATCCTACCGCGATGAACCTTATCTATTTTCCCAAATTAGATTAGACCTTACACAATATTATAGTAATGGAAATAGCATAGTGGCCTGTAGGATGGGCGTTGTGGTATTATGGATATCTGCTCGGAATAAGGGAACCGAGTTCGAAGTCCAGGCGAATTCGTTTCATTCGGTTACGTGCAAATGCTCTTGGGAAAGGTATTAATACATCGTTTTTCCCTCCAGATATAGGTCCAATAGCAGGACAGATTGGGTTCTATAGCCTTGGTTGGCAACCGGTCTACTGCAGAAAATAATGGCAACCTACCGCAGGAAAACGTTCTACCTATTCAGTAACTGCCATTCGTGATACCGCACAAGCGTGTATCCCCCAAAAAACTAACTGATAGTGGCTTGTAATATCTAAACCAACCGAGTAACGTTTCAACAGACTATTATTTTTCTCCAGCAATGATAAACGGTTGTACTTCAGTAAAGTCCCTTGCCTTGGATTGAGACTCAAGTTCACTCCCAAACTCAAGCGGACCTCATATATACGCTCCATTGCTGAAGATACTAGGGGGAAAAGTCACCTTTTTGTACCGCTTCAGTAAGTCCAAGACGCCTCTTGCTCTGCTTTATCTCTACAAAGAGTCAGATCTTTTGAAAAAGTTCCACGTCGAACTCTAAATTTATCGGGCTCTCTACGGGCAGAGCGGAGCCAAGACGAAGCTCTGCCGAAGGGCAGAGTCTTATCTGGAGAAAATTAGACAAGAGCTCGACTCTGCTTTAGGAATTTTTAGCCCGAGCTTACAGACTCAGAATTTCCACATTAAAAATCGTCCTTCTGCTCCAATCCAGCTTCAGTGGGGAGGTCGCTGGTAAATACCAAAAGTCAGATCAGACCCAAAATAGAGTATTGCTGTCATATCTGGGCTGGAGCTACTCAATCTTCACTTTCCAGCCTTGATAATATTCGAAAGCGTTTACGCTTGGATTGCAAATTATTTTCCAACCTGCAACTCGTTCTCCACAGGCCAAACATTATTACCCACCTTACTTTGTCGCTATTTCGTCAAAGGTTCACGGCAAAGGTTCAGGCGGACTACATTCCTTCGCTCCACCACTTCAGATCTTTACAGTTACGACCTGCCATGTCATATAGAAAAGTTCGACATCTTCATTCCTTTAGTCTTCCATTGGTAAAGAGGAAGTTCCATTCAGATAAATTCGTCCCCAGAACTGTTACTTTTGGAATAGACTCCCGAGATTATGCTTTTCCGATCACTACGATCATACCCTCTTCAAATCCAGGGTTAAACGTTATATATCCTAGATATATTCATGAGAAGCATTTCTTACTTCTTTCCCTTACGCCCTTTAAGAAAACTTAATTTAATAACCCTCTATCTTGAGCAGCTCTTAGGCCTAAATAGCACAACAGTATAAAAAGTAACAACGAGAATCGAACTTACAAATTCTACAGATGATTCCGTGAAGACAATTTGCTAACAATCACAAGTAATTATTTTATAGATTGCTCATTAACCATTATCTCATAGAGAAACAGTTCATAGTGTAAGGCTAACAAATGAAAGTCATATTTATCAGAGAATAATAAGTATTTGTTAGACTAGCTCTTTAACTATAACTATGCAACAAAGCGATTCTGAATTTTGGCACAAAGCTATCAAAGCAAGTTACTCAGAAAGGTTTAAAAAAAAATACATATTACGAGTTGTCTTTGAGATAAGCTTGATAACGTCTTTAAATCTTCAAAAAATAAAACATGGATGAGAGCCATGCGGAACAGTTGTTGTCGGTTGTTTTGCAAACATGGCAGTTTAAAAACTTCCTGGTCTTTTCTTTAAGGAACGTTTTACAAGAAGAGAAATTGGATTATTATAAAAGGAATTACGGTTCTTCCTCATTTAGAACACGCAGCTTTTTTAAGCCAAATGAAATGAACATTTAAAAAAAAAAAGTAAAATATTTAAAAATTTTCAATGAAAAAAAAGTATCAATTTTAAATTAGAAAAAATAATCTAAGAAGAACATTTCACCTGCTTACGTAAAGTCTATTCACGATTGGAATCATTGAATTCGTGACTATCGTTTTCAATCGCAGAGAGCTCCACTGTCACGGTAATTCAACACGTGTTTGCTTCGAGTGCTGTCAAATACTTGCTCGGGTGTAGTGAACGCAAGTATTTTTTTAGGTGCTTAACTTGATGGGAAGAAAATATAGGACTTTAAAAACAGTATTCGTGTTTTAAAACGAAATCAAACATTGCAAATAGCCCTAAAACACCCACTTAATGGCAAAAAAGGGAAGCGGAGTAAATAGTATCGTTTGGTCTCACCCAAAGTGAAAATAAAATAAAAATAATTTGAGGCACTATTAAAATAAGATACTTAAGTTAAAAATATTCTGTATTTGCTTCCCTCATCATTAGTCGTTTGATCGGGTGTGGTTATTACGCAGCTGAACAAATGACCAGCTCCCTCTATATATCTCGGTTATGTGTCAATGTGTGAATCTCGGTGAATTATCTTCGAATCCACTCAGCGGTGTTATCAGCCCATTTTTCACGATCTCTTTCTCTTTAGCCTCAGGTGAAACCCTTCAGAGTGGCAGGGAAAAGATCACATGCTCTTATGACGGACCCATCTTCTTTCAACTTTCCCTTCTTGACGGTGGATATGATGTCTCCCAACAGACCTGCTTCTTGTCTGATGGTGTTTTCCTCCTAATGCAGCAGATACAAAAGTAAAGTGCTTCATCGCCTGCATAATGTAAGAGAAATCACAGGCGTGTCTTTGCGAATTATTCAACTTTTTTACCGTTTATGCCGTTAGACTATTGTAAATATCTGTGGAGATACTCGATCCTAACTTGCCAGCTTTGCTAAAGTTAAAATCGCAACTCTGCAATTGCTTTCCTACAGACACAACGTCGCATGCCTATGATTATTCTATCACCATTACAGTGTCAAAGGTTCAGATATGTTCCATTATTTCGTTGAAATGTTGTGTTCACTATAGACAGTGAACACAGTATATCCTCAAATTCGTTTCCTGTTGACTTGCAAAATCTATTTTTCATCATCTGTAAGAATGCGATACTAAAATAAAACGTTGGCATTTCTGGTAAAAAGACTGTTGCGAACGGTAAAACGTTGTGTTTAGTTATAAAGTTTAAGATAATTAAAGTTTAATTTTCTCTTTGAAAGCTTACCCAATTAAACGCTGAAGTACACGACAAACGAGAGTCGGCTGGATAAAAATGTAATTTCTATTCGAACATCCTAATATTTCGATAAATTAAATTTACATTTGATTTTATATCATTTATAGTAAAAGGCAATTACTTTCCGATTTATTTACGTTTAACTTTGAGAATCTGTAATGTGATCGATCCCGACTTGGCAGCTCAGATACAGTCACTTTCTCACCGGCGCAATGTGACTTCCCTGTGTCTCTTTCACAAATACTTTCACAGCTTCTGCTCCGATGAACTTAGCTCACTGGTGCCACCTATATATTAATTTACTCGAGCCACAAGATTAGCAAATAGGTCCCACCCTTTTACTGTGAAATCAGTAAAATGTAAACGCAAATTCTACTCCAGCAGCTTCTTTTCTCGCACTCTCCGCCTGTGGAATTCCCTTCCATTTACTTGCTTCTCCGACAACTACAATCTCCAAGAATTTAAATGTAAGGTCAATAGTCATCTATCTCACTAACTTGCATCCTCCCCCTCTCTCTCTCTTTCATGTTCCTTTCTCCGTCCACTCCACTCTCATAAGTATTCTCATCCTTTTACTCACTTTCTGACACCCCCTATAACCTGACACTCTTTCTCATAACTTTTCTCCTATGCAACCCCCTGCAAAACAGTGGCAGTAAAATGCCTTGCTTGAGGCGATATGATTATAAAAAAAAATGGTACATTTGCTTTTATTTTGTTTATTAATCTTTGCCGTAAATACCCATAACTTATAGAAAGAACTATTTTGTTAATTACTAAATTTGCTGCATAAACCTGTTTCAAAAGTTAAAATTATTCCCACGATGGAGCAATCAAAGTCACTGCAGCAATAAATCTACTGCAAGACGCTGCAAATATCTTTATTTATTTTACAAGGTTAGTTTAATTTGGCACAAGGCCTAAAATTTGAAAAACTCACTAAAGCCGTAATGATCACAAGACTAGATTGTTAACCAATACCTGACGGGATTCTTATTTTCTGAAATTATCCTCACTTGATCTGCTAAGACGGCCGTTAGATGGAGCTGTTTTAGAAGTATAAAAGCTCGGTTATAAGCTGCTTTTCTTCTTTACAACTTAGAATGCGGCAGGGAAAAAGTCTTTTTCTCGAGTGACTGACGACTGAACTCATGCTTACGCGTAAATTTTTTTTTTATGAAAATAGGTTCACTTTGTTTACACTGTTCGGACTATTGTCCTCATCTTTATTGTCATTTGTACAACGTTTCGGCCGTTGTACACTCAGGCCTTCTTCAGGTGCTAGGAATTTTTAACCGAACGCTTTATTTCGATCACTTGGATATATAACTCACATTCAATGCGCGATGCTCCTTCTGAATACCATGCAGTTATCTCCCTTTAACTCAACTCTTTAAGTTATTTGTTCACCACTGCTGTAGCCAGGTATTGAACTCACAACACTTTGGGTCAAGTCACTGGAACTAACCAACGTCCTTGAGGAATGAGAATGATATACCCCAGTGATCGAAATAAAAGGTTCGGTTCAAAATTCCTAACACCTGAAGAAGGCTGGAGCGTATAACGGCTGAAACATCGTAAACATGTCAATAAAAACGAAGACAATAGTCCGAACAATGTAAGTAATGCAAATACTCATCTCAAAAGTATAGAGAAATAGGAAAATATGTTCGTTTTGAAATTTCTTTTTTGTTTCATTTTATCTCTACAAATGATGACATCTTGTCAATTACAAGTGAATCATTTGTTTTCCACGCCTTTTACTTGAGCTACAAGCACATCGTAGTCATTTCCGATCATGTATCATGTGAATATGGTTCAAAAACTTACACACTCTTAAACATTTGAATACCCAGTTAACAAAATACTCTTTTTTTTTTAAAATCATATCACCCCAAGCAAGGCGGTAACGCCACTGATGTGCAGGGGGCTACATAAGAGTGAGAAGATTAGAAAAGAGAAAACCGGAAACCGCATCCTAAACAGGAAACAAGGGATGAGCCTCTTCACCTGTTCAATAGACGTGGGTGGAGTGTGAACCGGGCGATAGTTTAGTCTATCTACTCCAATTGGAAAAAGAAAAAAAACAGTGAGAAGATTAGAAAAAAGAAAACCGGAAACCGCATCCTAAACAGGAAACAAGGGATGAGCCTCTTCACCTGTTCAATAGACGTGGGTGGAGGGTGAACCGGGCGACAGTTTAGTCTATCTACTCCAATTGGAAAAAGAAAAAAAAACAGTGAGAAGATTAGAAAAAAGAAAACCGGAAACCGCATTCTAAACAGGAAACAAGGGATGAGCCTCTTCACCTGTTCAATAGACGTGGGTGGAGTGTGAACCGGGCGATAGTTTAGTCTATCTACTCCAATTGAAAAAAAAAACGAAGTGAGAAGAAGATTACAAAAGAGAAAACCGGAAACCGCATCCTAAACAGGAAACAAGAGATAAGCCTCTTCACCTGTTCAATATATGTGGGTGGAGTGTGAACCGGGCGATGGTACAGCACTTCTCCAACGATACAGAGACATTACAAAAAACGTTTTTTTTTAGATCCACCAGAAGGTGCCCGAAATTTTACCTTGTAATGTGTTTGTTTTTTTTTGTTTTTGTAACGTTACATAAACAAAAACAACGGATTATAAATCCCTGAAATATATCAGACTAAACATTCATCATCGAATGTAGTGATTCCCAATTGAAAAAAAAAAGAAATAGTAAAACGGAACATATTAAATTAAATCAATAAAAAGTGTTCTGATGATATTTGACCAGTGTGACTTTTTCAACTCGTGTACTTGGCTACATTTTCATAACGTTGTGACGACGTTGCTGAGTTTAATGGTCAAGAAACTGGAGCCACTCCCAAATACGAGCCTGCAAGAGCGGTTCGTATCAGTGAGTTAACATCCGCATTTTGAAATCAGGCGGATTTAGTTTATGAACAAACACTATTTTCGGATGTGCGTTGTGGTGCATTGGATATCGGCTCGGAACGAGAAATCGGGGAGCCGAGTTCGAATTCCAGCTGAATTCATTGCATTCACTTACGCGCAAATACCCTTGGGAAAGGTATTAATCCGTCTATTCCTTCCAGTTATGGGTTAAATAGCAGGGCAGATTGGGTTCTATAGCCTTGGTCGGCAACCAGTCTACCGCAGGATAATCTTCTGCCGAGTCAGTCATGTCTCTGTCGAGACATGATCGCCCAAGCGTGTATCACGTATAGCACTCAACTGACTGACTATTTGCTTGTTTAAAAACTTTCCTTTAAAAAGAGAAAATCGTCTCACTGTGACGGAACAAATTAAATTTACCCTTAAAGGTGCGTAACTAGACTGCTCATTGATCGATTTGTTTTTTACAGCTTATCTAAAGCAAGAAAATACTTTTAGATTGTATTTTTTCAATAGTTATTTCCTAGTAATACAAAATTTACTCATTAACCCATAGCTTGGGGATAGAAGAGGTGGATTCATACCTTTCCCTGGTTAATGCTTAATCATCTGTTGAATGTGACACAGGGCTATAGTTGTCTGTGTGTGGTGAGCAGAAAGTTAGTAATTAAAGCGTATACCCTTTCCTCTTTACTACTAATAAGTGAAAGCCTCTCTTTCTCTTTCTCAACACATACATCCTCTTTCTCAACACATACATCCTTTTCCTCTTTCTATTCTTCTATATTTCTGATAAATGACTTTCCATGCGAAAGTCAACCTGTTTAGGATGTGGTTTCCGGTTTTCTCTTTTCCAATCTTTTCACTTTATTTTTTGCTTTTTTTTTCTCTCCAATTGGAGTAGATAAACTGAACTATCGCCCGGTTCAAACTCCACCCACGTCTATTGAACAGGTGTAGAGGCTCATCCCTTGTTCCCTGCTTAGGACGTGGTTTCCGGCTTTCTCTTTTCCAATCTATTCACTCTTACGTAGCCCCCTGCACACCAGTGGCCTTACCGCCTTGCTTGGGGTGATGTGATTAAAAAAAACAAAAAAAAAAAACCACTCCCGCCCAAATCAGATCGGAAATATGTAGGCGTTAAGTAAATATAAAAAGAACAATGAACACATGCATATCAATTGGTACACAGTTCGTCCACAGGATGTGTCAGCCGTCGGAGATTCAATCAAACCAACAACCAACCAAATGAAGACTACCTTCGAGCAAACCAGAGATGTGCTTCACGAAAAGAATATGCAAAAACCAAGGAATAAATTTAAGAGTACAATCCACACACTCAGATACTGGAACACAAACAGCAACCTGATACTCCGTTTCACCTGATACACACATGGAGAAACAAATATGCTATATTTAAATTAATATACATATACACGAAAGAAAAAAACTCTTTATAACCCGAACACAGCAATACATATGTAATAATCAACATTCGGATGAATATCACAATGATTTATACAAGAAGCATATCAAAGACACAAAATACAAAAACGACAGAAATGATCATCATTCACCTATAATAAAAGATGTAATTTTATGGAGTCAAAAACAAAATGGTGGTATAGTTAATAAAAGCTGGCCTTTAGTCATTATCTCAACCTCGTCTGTACCATAAACATATGACATTATCTCTAAGCTTCGCTATTAACATCTCACGAGATTTAACGAGAATTTCTTATTACTGTAAAAGATTTTTCTCAGCTGCACAAATCTCATTAATAGTAAATGTATTAAGCATTAAGCTCATTCATCCTATATTTGCGCAGCCTGTTCACAAAATGTGTCTAATAAGCAAATAAATACGCAAATAACATGAACATATAAGGTTTCATTTATCAGTGTAACCCTGATATAAGAGAGTTGTCGGGACCGGATAAAGAATATCTTATATCCGGGTTTGGTCTATTGTATATACATTACCACAGGCTCTAATTTAGGACCAGAGAAAACACCTCTTATATCCGGGTTTCTCTTATATACGGGTTATACTGTACTACCCTCGTGAAATTTGTGTTATTGTAATGCGGCCCATTTTACACAGGGACGATAATGATGCGGCCTTCCGTGAAAAGAAAGTTTGTTCAACCTAAGCAGAACTTTTATTGGCTACCTGCGTCAGCCATAAAATGTCTCCTATATCCGGGTTTATCTTATATCAGGGTCTCTTATATACGGGGTAATACTGTACTACCCTCGTGAAATTTGTGCTATTGTAATGCGACCCATTTTACACAGGGACGATAATGATGCGGCCTTCCGTGAAAAGAAAGTTTGCTCGCTCATAAGATCGTGAGTAATCCCTGCACATGCCCATTGAAAAAAAAAAATTGCTGAATTAATATTTTAAATTTAAAAAAAACGAAACTTGTTAGGTATTTTTTAAAGTGTCAAACGTAAAAGAGAAAGAACTTCAGACCCGAAGACATCCAAATGAAATCATTTCACCTCAAAATGAAGAAGAATTAGTTCGTCTGGAGAGTTGTGTTCATTTGCTCAAGCTCTGAAGAAAATGCATTTGTCAAAATTTTACAAAAATTGTACACAGGAACACAAATACTCAACGAGAGTTAAACTGATATACAATAGGTACCTCCACTCAATTGCCGAAAAAACAATATAGTAACTTAGAAAACATAATAAAAACAGTTTTATCATCAAAATATTTGTTATTATTAAGAGGAAAAATCAATTTTTGCTGTCATTATTTTTTAGATTTTTTAATTCTTTCTAACACGTTCGAAATTTCAGTCAAAATTTATTTTTTTGTTTTCCGTCACCGATTCACGCCATGTTTACGTAATGTGACTATTAACGAAAACGTAATATTACGCAAGTCGTTTTTTGGTGTTGAAAGACACTTTAATTTGAAAATTCTTGCAAAAAACAGCTAATTGTCTAATATTAATGAAACTTTATGGACTTATTCAAAAATAAATAAAATTATTGATGCAATTATTATTTTTAGAAAATATTGGTAATTTTTTTTTTCATTTGTTACTCTCACCGCCAATTAATTGCATAAAAACTTCTAGAAATACATTAACTATACCATTTTTTTAATAAGGTAAATGCAGGACTCACTGAGGAATGTAATTTTTTTTTTATTTACAATACCATTATTCCGAAAATCTTCGAATAGTAAAATAACATGCAATAAAACTACGCCATTCTTAATTTAGATAAACTTTTAATTGATTTTATAAATAATATAATTAAATGATATCATATTCTTAAAAAGAAAAAACTCGAAGAATAATGAGGTTTTGTAAGAATTGTCTTCATTTTTTTCTTTGCTAATTATTATGATATATAAAGTTTCAAACAACTTTTAAATTTCTTCCAGTTACTCAGTGTCTTCGGTTCTTAATTTATTAAATAAAGACTTTATTTACAATTCGAAAATTGAAATGCTTAATACAAATCATTTAAAATTAAAATTTTTAGAATAATTTCTAAATTGTTTTATTTATGTGAAACTGCACTTTTTCTTTGACTATGGAAACTTATAAGAGACTTATCATTAAAAGGTCACATGTTTCAAGGTTTGTTCCCTTTACGAAATGTTAAATTGGGTGATGTAATGAATATGCATTAATATGATTGGCTGGTGTCAGCCATAAATTCAGACTAAGGCGGGGACGCCTAGGACTACGCTTATTGGAACGCCTATTGACTCCGCCTAAGCATACTGCATACGACTACGACGAGTACCAGTCCATTACGGCTACATGCTAGGTTGTCCTACCCGGTTACATCTGCCAAAACCACTTAGCTACTTCGAATGATATATATATATCCCTTTCCGGGACATATCATTGGGTTATGTCAATTTTTGGTCACCATACATCCAGATGTGTGAACTGATTTACAACAGGGATTATCATCACCTATTTGAAAGGTGTAACGAGTCAGACGTTTCTGATTAAGAAATACTTTTATCTTAAATTTCAAGCCATAAAACAAGTAATATTTGTTTCAAATAAGATGAATTAACTTTAAATTTGCTAATTTTCCAAACATAACGAGTGAGAGACGTATAATTTATTTTTGCAATACTTTTAAAACTGAGAATTAACTTTTGTTTACAAATGTGTTGATCGCTCAAAAAATAACCGAAAAATTGCAATAAAAAAATGTCAAAATTTTAGATTCCAATGAATATAATTCAGGTACCTCCAATCATTTACGATACCTAAATTTGAAATGAATTTTTAGAAATAAAGTTTTCAAGTGAAAGCCAAGAGATTAAATTTACTAATTCCAGTAAGCAAAATACTCTGGTGCATTTCAAACCCAAATCATACTGATTGGAATCTAAAATTTTTCAAATTTAATAGAAATTTCAATTTTTCGGTCATTGTTGATAGATTGACACATTTTGTAAACAAAAGCCAGTTCTTGGTTTTAAAAATCTTGCAAAAATAAAATATACCCCGCTGACACGTTAATTTATTCAAATAAGCAAATTTAAACTTACCTTACTGTGATCTGAAACATATATTTCTTGTTTACTGCCTGAAATGTACTATAAATGTGTTTCTTAATTTCGGTAACCTTGTTATCAAGACTTATAATAACCGCTAATTGACATGACAGACGGAAGCCGTCAAAAAATGCTAAGTATGGAAGATGAATTTGGCATAATTGTATGTAGCTCAATCACACGCTTCGTTTTTGGTTTTAACTGTATAGTAAAATTAAAAATTTAACACAATATTTTCAACAATTATCTAATATTTTATAGAATTTTAGTTAGTTTAGCTGTATAGCCTTATGTCTGAAGATATTTTCTGAAAAATGAAAATTAATATAAAACTTTCTTTTAAAATAATTATACCATTTAATAAAAGAATGAAATTATATAATGACAGAGTAACTCAATATTTTATTAAATGTTATGGCATTTATTAATTTTTATTTTTTTAAATGTTTTAGGTACCTCCATAAATTGTAAAATTCACAATTACTTTTTTTAACACAATTACGAAACTAGGAATTGAAATATAAAACTTAATTTATATTTTTAAGGGATGATTTTCAAAGCCCGTTGAATGTTGAAACGTAGGGCACAGGAAATACGGAAGCGAGATGAAAGAATTGTACCCTGCCGAAATTGTTTATATAGTTTTTTTTTGGTTTGATTTTTTTTTTTTCGTGTAAGAAGCGCAATCTTTGAAAGACGTGACCTTTTAATGCTATATATCACTTACGGCCACCCATACAAATAAAGTACGTGTCGTCATCAGCAGTATGCACACAAAATGTTTTAATTATTAATTATTTTAAAAATCGAATAGCTCGATTACTTGTATTAAGCTTTTCAATTTTTGATTAGTAAATATAGTCTTCAACAACATAGCGTGGATGATGAAGGGAGAAATTTTATAAGAGTTTTGAAACTTTATAAATTATTAGAAAAAATAATAATAAAAATAAAAACAATTCTTGTAAGTAAAAAAAAAATTCATTATTCATTGAAAAAAATACTTGATCTATAATCTTAGAATCTATATTGTTTATAAAACCAACAAATTAAAAGTCCATCTAAATAATTCGGAACAGATTTTCTGAAAAAGGGCTAATTTAGAAAAAAACAAAACAAAAAAAAACAAAAAAAAAAAAAAAGAGAAAGAAAAATAAACAGTTGATTGGCATTCCTTAATGACTCCAGAATTTAATTAATAGGTATATGGGTGAATTCTCGAGAATTTCTCTAGACATTTCAGGAAATTAATTAGGTAACATATGTTAAAAAAAAAAAAAAAAAAAGAAAAGATCACCAAGATTTTCTAAAAATAATTATTTCAAAAATGATTTTGGTCATTTGTGAATACGTCCTGAAATTTTCATTAAAATCCGACAGTTATTTGATTTTTGCAAAAATTTCCAAATTGATATGTTTTAACGGCAAAAAAGTAACTTGCATAATATTAAGTTTGACGTAAATCTAGGTAAAAATTGCGCCACTCACGGACAAAACAAAAAAAAAACAAGATTTTATTTTTATATCAAAATTTTGAACGTGTTAGAAAAAAAAAACAATTTTTAAAAATAATTAAAAAATACTTTGATCTATCCTCTTAATAATAACATGTGATGAATATTTTGCCGATAAAACTTTGTTTTTATTTCGTTTGAGACCTTTTTTTTTTTCATACTATGCCATTTATGCTGTTTGTTTTTTTCCTTTTTCAGCGAATCCGTGAAAGCACCTAAAATTTATGTTTGGAATGCATCCGAGTATTTTGCTTAAAATAATAGTAAATTTGATCAATTAGCTTTCAATTAAGCTAAAATTAAAATTTCAAGAAAAAAAGTTCATTTTTAAAAATTCAATTTAAAACTTAGGTAACGAAAATGAGTAGAGGTACCTAACAGTGTGTGTGCGTGCGTGTGTGTGTGTGTGTATGCGAACCTGTCACCCTTCCCAGTTCTCGCCAAAAATAACAAGCTAAGACCCAAAGAAACTAAGTGATATTATTAATCTGTTCTTTAAATGGAAACAGCAGCAGCGTGGGAAAAAGAGCACCAGGCGGAGAGAAACACGACGAAAAGCTGCCATTTCTGCTGTCTTCAAATCCAAAACATATTTGCCAAATCGTTTTCAAGACACGGATTAGTAACAAGGGACTTACTGCGACCGATGATGAAACGAATAAAGAAACTATCACAAGAACAACAAAGACTGACTAAACAAAGCAGACGACGGTTAAGCGAAGAACAAACAGAACAATTTACGTTCAAGCGGAATAAAGCGTGATATTGAGAAAGGAATAAAAACTTTAGAGAGAAGCATGCTTAAAAAAAAAAAAAAAACGAAGAGAGAACAGATGCTGGTTCAGTCAGTTAAGTGCCATACGTGATACACGCTTGGGCGATCATGTCTCTAAAGAGACATGACTGACTGGGCAGAAGATTATCCCGCAGTAGGTTGCCATTGCTTTCTGCAGTAGACTGGTTGCCGACCAAGGCTATAGAACCCAGTCTGTCCTGTTAACCCATAACTGGAAGGAATAGATAGATTAATACCTTTCCCAAGGGTATTTGCGCGTAAGTGAATGCAATGAATTCGGCTGGAATTCGAACTCTGCTCCCCGACTTCTCGTTCCGAGCCGATATCCAATGCACCACAAGAGCTATAACATATCAGTTATATATGTGTGTGTATAGAAGTCTTATTTTCTGTGTCGTGTCCTTTTATTCTTAATGTTCTATCTAAATAATGTTCTATCTAAATATTGTTTGGCATTCACAAAACACTGACACTAGGTTCAGAAAATTCTTCAGATCGCAAATGAAAAAATGATTTAACGGCATGCAGGACCAGCTTCAATTGGGAATTCATTTTTCAACTCTTTTTGAGATTAATTCCGAGTTGAAATTAATTCCGCAACCCGATTTAACATGAATTCTAGAAAGTATAAAAATCCCGTCAAACAGCGGCAGACTGGTTGCCGACCAAGGCTATAGAACCCAATCTGTCTTGTTATTTAACCCATAACTGGAAGGAATAAACGGACTAATACCTTTCCCAATGGTATTTGCGCGTAAGTGAATGCAATGAATTCGGTTGGAATTCGAACTCGGCTCCCCGATTTCTCGTTCCGAGCCGATATCCAATGCACCACAAACTGATACTTAAATGAAATGATTCATTTGGCATTCCTCGAAGCTTACCGACACACTCTGTTTTGTCAATCATTTTAAGAAAAGAGTGGAGATGAGAAAAACTGGAAAAGCTTATGAACAAGAGAATGAAAGACAAAAGTGTGTAAGGAAAATCCATCTAGAATAAGAAGGGTAATAAATGAAATTACTTTATCAGTTACGACGACCAGAAAGTGTTATATAGACGAAATATTTACCATTCACGTGCTAGCCAGGTTTCAACTGTATAGCTGCCGCCTGATGAGACCCTATAGGATGTGATCTACAGTTTAAATCTAGACAGGCTTGTGATCTACATTCAAAATGTTATAATAAATGTGCTATTCTGATTAGAAGAGTGAGTTACGAGTCAAAATGTATCAGTCAGTTAAGTGCCATACGTGATAGACGCTTTGGGCGATCATGTCTCGAAAGAGACATGACTGACTGGGCAGAAGATTATCCCGCAGTAGGTTGTCATTGCATTCTGCGGTAGACTGGTTGCCAGCCATGACAATAGAACCCAATCTGTCCTATTATTTAACCCATAACCAGAGGGAAGAGACAGATACGCACAAATACTCTTTCCGAAGGGTATTTTTGTGCGTAAGTGAATGCGAAGATGTGCAATTTTGCATAAAGACAGCTTTAACCTTCAAAGAGGCCAGTTTTAATTGAAATTTGAACTAGAGAGAGAGAGAGAGAGAATGGGGTTGAAATGCAACTTAGTACTAAGCTTGTGTTTTGGAAACTTTAGACAATGTTGTTGATCACATACAATACCAGCACCAATCTATATGGTTGAAACATCGGCAGCGAGTGAGTAGTGAATATTTCGTTTTTTAATATATTGTTGGCCCTGCACTTTCAGCTCCTTGGATTGTGCATTGAGCACTAAAAACAAAAAAAAAACAACAAAAAAAACCAACAAAAAACAAACAAAAAACAAAAACAAAAAAAACAAAAACAAACAAACAACAATCTAGTAGTCTGATCAGTAGGCTGATTTAAAATCCAACAGACACCAACGGTTCTAGCAAACAAACATTTTAACCCCCCCCCCCCAAAAAAAAAGCATTTAAATAGCCTAGGGAAAAAACATGCATTCATTGTATCCAACCAGGACTTGTATCTGGAAACATCATTGTTATTGTAAAAAAGAAAAGAAAAAAAAGTATGTTAACACAATATTCACTCACACAAAAAAGAAGATACAAAATCAAAACAGTTATTCTTACACTCTAGATTGAAGAATATATTATGCGATTAACCTACAAAGGGTTGACAATCCGTAAAAAACAAATCAATGATCAAATCAGCAAGGGCGACAATGAATTTACAGACCAAACAAGATCTCTCTTATTAACTTTTATAAAAAAATTATCAAGATATGAAAATGAAATATATACATTTTTAAAAGTTTTTTTTCTGGTTGCAATGCCAGCATCAAAAAGAAAGAAAGAAAAAGAAATTTCGAGAAGCAAAAGATAAGCATTAAAAGATAGAAAACGAGAAAACTATTTTCCAAATATTTATTTTTTTTGTTAAATCAATAAATAAAAATATCCCCACCTATCTTATCAACCCTGTTCTTTCTCGGCGTTGTGTAATTACCAGTCTTATCTCGCTAGACCAATTACAACCGAATAGTGAGTTCGATCCTCACTGGGTGGCTCATACATTCGGCCTAGTGCCACATTTCTTGGGCGCACCTCGACGTGATGTAATAGTAATCATGACAACTGAGTAGTGAGTTCGAATTCGTTGTATTCACTTACGCGCAATTACCCTTGGGGAAAGGTGTTAAATCCATCTCTTCAAACTCCAGCTATCGGTTAAATAACAGGACAGATTGTGTTCTACAGACTTGGTTCGCAACCAGTTTATCCAAGAAAAAATGGCCAGGATAATATTCCGCCTAGTCAGTCATGGATCGAAAGAGACATGATCGTCCAAGCATGTATCACATATGCCACGTAACTGACTGAGTGAGTTCGAACATTACTGGGTATCTTATACGTTTTTGGCCTTGTGCCACATCTAAGCTGTGCTTACAAAAACCACCTTTCCGACCGTTCTGGCCCCAGCAAATGAGTATCAGATCTACTGTCTATAATTCGTTCCCTAGCAGCTACTAACGACACCGTCACAAAGACGATGTCGCTTGCTTGATCTTATTCTTAAAGCATTCGTTTTTGTTCAAGAAACTTCTTTCCATGCCGAGAGAAGCAGTGTTTTAATCACAAGCCGTAATTTTACACTGTCATTTGGTACTTGAGACAACAACTAAGCAGACATTAAGAACAGAACCCACACCCAACCCTGCCCCTGCCCCTGCCGCCAGGCAAGCGAGGCAGACAGTGACTCGGGTAAAACAGTTGGTGGATTCAGATACGCTTAGCAGGGAGTAAACACCGGGGCCCAACTGTAATGTTTGGTGGGTAAGAGGACGAGAGAAAAAGGTAAAGATCGTGAAAGAAAGAGGGGAAGAAAACGTAAAAGAATATCGCATCACGTATTTTGTGGTGGGGGAAGGGGGTTAACATTTTTTTTTATCTTTTCGTCACCTCCTCATAACCCACTTAACTTACGAAACCGCATCTTTTTTTTATTATCTGTTAAGGAAAAAACTATGTCAGTAAACAAATGGGCGCAGACTGATAAAAAATCCCGACAAAGATCGTCTTCTCATATACTTTTATTGCCGTGTCCGTTCGGGACGTGGTCGATCATGACTCTCTACTATTTCCTATAGCTGTAAGTAAGTAATGTTTATCCACTTACAGGAAACTAATACTTAACATCAGGAAAAGACAGCTGAAGTTCCTGGGACATGTAATGAGGAAGAGCGGCTTGTAAAATCTGATACCCATAGGTCAGATAGAGGTAAAGAGAGACAGGGGAAAGCAACGCGTAACATACTTAATGGGCTTGAGCATGGATAGCAGAGCAGAGTTTGGGAGGGATAACAGGAGAAAGCGTGTTAAGCGCCATTTGGGACCGAAAGATGTGGAAGGCCGTGACCATCTACGTCCTCAAGGGACACGGCACATAAAAAGAAAAGATCCCTTCCAAACCCTTTTCTCCCATTTATTTGCGTCAGTTAGGTTATCTGCTGTTTCCACCACTGCTTCTGACTGCTGTGAGTGCCAAATTCTGCAAGCCCCTTTTCCTCCATTATGTTAGATGTGACACAAAGCCGAAAGTATGGGGTACCCAGTGAGGATCGAACTCACTACTCAGTTGCAATAGGTTCTAGCAAGACAAGCTTGCTAACCATTACACCAAGTCGAGGTGCCCAATTATTTGTGTAATAATTTCGGACAACACAAGAAACCATTTTAATTCCAACCGAATAAGTAATTATTACCAATCTATATGTGAACCAAACTAGAGAGGTTTTCTGTCCTCAAAATAATCTTCTAGGAGATTTTCTTTATGACTGACAATCCACTCTATTATAATAAATTCCATTCCGTATACTTGCTTCCCTGACAGCTACAATCTCCAAGAATTTAAATGTAAGGCCAATTGCCATTTGCTATCTCTCTGACTCGCATACCTTCCCTCATGTTCTTTTCTCCGTCAACTCTACTCTCATCAGCTCTCTTCACACCAGTATTCTCATCCTTCTCTTACCCATTCTCTAACCCCCCCTATAACTTGTTCCTCTTTCTCATCACTCTCTCCTCCCATGTGACCTCCTGTACATCAGTGACAGTAAAACTGCCTTGCTTGGAGTGAAATGATATATATATATAACCCGCATATAAAATACCCGGATATAAGAGAAACCCGGATATAAGATATATTTTAACTGGTCCCAAATTAGAGCCTTCGGTAATGTAAAATACACCAAACCCGAATATAAGAGAACTTTTATCCGGTCCCGACAACTCTCTGACATCAGGGTTACACTATATATATATATATATATATATAAAACTAAAGACCGTTGTGTATTTGTTTGCATATATTTCCCTCCTGTCACGCTTATGGAGACAAAGCCAATAGCGAGGCAGCGTCGGCTCAGTTCATTCTCTTTACTACCAGTTGCCGCGTGTTTGATCATTAACAGTGCCGTATCATTTTATTTTATTTTATTTATTTATTTATTTATTTTTTTGCAATAATTATGCCGCCGAGTAGTGAATATAAAAACTGTTGTTCATATATATATATATATATATATATATATATATATCTCCCTACTATTACGCAAAGGGGTTTGGATTATCATTTTTCTTTTTTTAGGCCTTAATTAAAGATAATAGTAGGTACATCAATATATTTGTATAAATGTATTGTTGGTATATTTTTTCTTCAAAAATGCTTATTTTTCTAAAAGTATACTTTTATAAATATATTTCTATAAAAGTCTATTTGTATACATTCACAGTGTTTTAACACCAGTCTGGGGGTTAACTATTTACCCATAGCTGGGACCCTAACATGTGCCATTACTCCGGATGCAGTTTACCGTGATACCCAGGAGTAGGACCATTTCTGTTTTTTTGAATCTAGCGAATTTCTCGGAGAAAGCTAAAATTAATTTTCAACTCCCTAAAGATTGTGTTTTTTGTTTTTTTTTTCATCTGAATTTGAGTTGGCCTGATCAGGACCTGCACGCTTATCAAATGATAGAAAACAGGTTCCTTCTTAACCGCCATTAGCGTCAATCAGTTAAAAAAATAAAATCAAACTCAAACAGTCAGGTGTTTCTATTAAACGTCTTCCACAAACACAATCATCTGCGTCAGCCGGTTCTTACATACTGTTCGCCACAGTACAAAGGATGGTGGACTCCTTTCATCTTACATCTGGGGTTCGTCTTCTCCAATTCCTGCGCGACGTCTAGACTTACGCTCGAACGAATACCAGTTAAGCTGTTGTCATAAAACAAGCAGCCAGGCACAGACTGAAGATACTCTGTACAATATCCTTATAGAGAGCAGCAATATATCTATTTGTTGCTATTATAGCAATTATATTTTTTTCGTTTTTTTCCCTTTTTTACCATCAGCGATATTGCGATATTGAAAACTAATCTAGTGACGTTCTAATTATTACCGAGTGGACCCTGAGTTTGAGTTTGAAGTTTTGTTTAACTGCATATCAACTTCTCTGGGTTATTTAATGCCAAAAAGGTAGGGTTTTAAGAGTTTTTTTTTTAATGTTCGGTTATAGTAAAAAGGTTGATTGAATCAGATTTCGATGAAAAATTTTTATTTTTCAGAAAACTGAAAAGGTCTTCGAGTTTTGCATTCAAAATGCATTGCTGGTAATTTTTGTTCTTCAAAAATGTATTATGGTAATAGTTTTTTTTTCTTTAAAAATGTGTTATGGTTATATATTTTTTCCTTAAAAATGTGTTACGGTAACATTTTTCCTTCAAAAATGTATATTTTTCTCTAAAAGTCTTTTTATGCAGATATTTCTATAAAAGTCTATTTTTATTTTTTCATAGTGTTTTGACCCCAGCTTGGGGTTAACTATTTACCCATAGCGGGACCCTAACAGACGCTACCACTCCGGGTCAAGTGGACTCTAAATTTTCACCGATAACGCTGAACGGGAATTCGCTGGTGGGAGACCACTTGCCTGGAGCACATATTGAGACTTCAACTCACCCCAGACTTCAAGTGAAACTCGTACATACGATCCATCGCTAAAGAAAGATGCTGGGAAAATGGCAGATTCCTTGTAACGCTCTGGTAAGTACGTGACTCTTTCTTACTTTACAAGAGCCAGACCAGACCAAAAACAGAGTACTGCTACCATATCGGAAGGAGCTGTCAAGTCTTCACTTTTCCATCTCGATAGAGTTCAAACTCCTATCTGTCAACAATTATAGACAATCTTTCCTGCTACTCTAAGCATGGACCAAGCAAGTCTCCCTGAAAGCAATACACTGCACCTCCTCGGCCTCACCCTATCTTCCGACCTCAAGTGGAATCACTACATTGAATCAATAGCTAAATCCACTACTAGAAAGGTTGGGTCACTGTGTCGGGCCAGGAATTTTTTTCCGCCTGAATCCATTTTGCACATATACAAATCAACCATCCGACCGTGCATAGAATACTGTTGTCATATCTGGTCAGGTGTCCCTGCTGTTCGTCTCAGTGTCGTCCAAAGGAGAATCTGTAATGTGATTGGTCCCGACCTGCCAGCACGACTTCAGCACCTTTCTCATCGGTGGTATGTGGCTACCCTCTGTCTCTTCTAAAATATTTTCATGGCTTCTGCTCTGACGAACTTAGGTCACTGGTGCACTCTCCACAAGAATTTACTCAGGCAACTAGACTGGCAACAAGATCCCACTCCTTTACAGTTAGATCAACCAAATGCAGGCGACAATTCTACTCCATCAGTTTCTTTTCTAGCGCTTTCCTGACGGCTACAACCTCCAGGAATTTAAATACAATGTCAATTCCCATCTCTTATCCACTTAACTCCAGCTCTTTCTACATCACTCCGTGTATCTTGTTCTTTTCCTTTCTCTCTACCTTCGCAACTGTCTTCTCTCCTGTATTCACATCCTTCTCTTGCCCTTTCTCTTTCACCCCCTGTAGCTGGTTCGTCTTTGTTTTCACTCTCCTTCTGCTTAAAACTTTAACTCTCTTATCAGTGGTGATACCACCTTGCTTGGGGTGAAATGATTTTAAAAAAAAGCATCTCTGCGTCCTTGTGGGTGACAAATTATTTTCTGCTCTTCAGACCCTTTTTCACAAACAAAACCTCGCAAGCCTCCCGCTGCCCTATCGTTACTTTCATGGGAAATGTTCAGACGAACTACAGTATCTAGATCTAACCTTCACAACTAAGATCAGCCATGCTACACACATTGTAGCGAATCACACTCATTTTCTTTGTATTCCATTGGCGAGATGTAAATTCGGTCCAAATAGCTTCTTCCAACGAACCGCTGCTTTGTGGAACAGACTCCCAAGAGGATGTTTCCAAATCAGTACATTCTTAACCTGTTCAAATATAGGGCCAGCCCTTATCTTCCCAACATATCCCCATAAACTATATCTTTTACGCTGTAACCACTACCTAGAGCGGCTCTTGAATCTTGTACAGACTGACTATAATTGTAAATATATATGTGTATATATATATATATATATATATATATATATATATATAAATTTACTCGATAGCAGTAAAGAAAACCAGCATTCTTTTATTAGTAAGAAGTTCTATGAATCCCAATAGTTTATTTACTATCAAGGTGTTGTGTCGTGATATCTGTTCGCCCGGATGTATAAAAGACAATGTGCACTTAGCAAGGGAATTGTCATTATCACGGACTTCGAGAAGTAACACCCACTTCTGCGAAAGACTGTAAATATTGTCTATACATCTTGGTTGTACCACTCTGCTAATAAAGTAGTTTATCTACATTTCACTTTGCATCTCTTCATCCACGAGACAACACAGGGCGAAGAAAAAATAATTTAACTAGGGCATCACAAAGCAGATCAATGTTTTATTGAGCTAGCCTAGCTAACCATTATTAATAAGTATTCTATACTTGAAGCTTTGTATCAAACTACAATTAGTAAATAGAATTTTTAATCGCTTTACCCTACGCAAGGTGATAGCACCACTAACACGCAAGGGGGTTACTGAAAGAAAACGAGAAAGACGTTAGTGAAGAGGACGAACAATAAAAGAACAGATTCTAGGAAGACGAAAGATGACAGGGAGATGAGTGTCCGAACGAGGGCTCCACCGGAGAGAAGTGAGAGAAAAGAAACTATTAGAATAGAATATCCTTTACAGTATGTACATTATTCGAACTATTGTCCTCATCTTTCTTGCCATTTGTACGACGTTTCGGTCGTTGTACGCTCCGGCCTTCTTCAGGTGCTAGGAATTTCGAACCGAACCGTTTATTACAATCACTGGGGTATATGAACTCCATTCCTTGCCTAATGCCTCTTCTGGAAGTCATGAGTTATCTCCCTCTAACCTTGTAAGTTACTTGCTCACCACCGCTGTAGCCTGGTATTGAACTCACAACTCTTTGGACAGCAAAAAATGAATCATCTATCATCGTTGATTAAAATGTTTTCAAAATTCAATGAAGATTACTTGAGGAAAACTTGGTAATAACAACCAGATATAAGACAAGGACATTAGTCCGAATGTAAGTGTAAATAAGTGATTTGCTGCTCTGCCCTCTCTTCTATCGCACGCAACCTTTAAAATATAAATATGTAGAACTAACAGTATAGCCCGGCGTTGCTCGGGTGTAATGAAAGCTTTAAAACTAATCCATGGTCCTGGTGCTCAGACTCTTTGGACGTTGGCACGAAAGACTAAAAAGCAATAGTTGTTTCCAGTTAAAGCGAAACCGTAGACTGAACGAAAAATGAATGGATGTAAGTCAAATTTTGATTTCCTGGTATCGATATCAAATAAGTTTTTTCGTCGTAAACTGAATTTTGAAAGCTAAATAAATCATCTGAGTAAATGGTATCATGGCTGAGACGAAGAACTACAATTACACCTACTTAGAGCCAAACCCAAAGCCAAAACTAAAAAAAAAAAAGGGCTGAAAAAAATACAGACATGCAGGCATATAAACAGACACTCACACAAACAACTTGCCTTTTATATATATATATATATATATATATATATATATATATATATATATATATATATATATATCGATTTTCTGCACTATTGTAAGAACTGCAACCTTGAAACTTCTGAATATCGTTTCTTATGTCTTTGTCTATGTGTGTATCAAATTTGATTAAAATCGGATCACTCCTTCTAAAACCCGATTTTTTCGATTATCAATTTTCGATATTTATCGGGGGTACCTCGACACAAAACCTATCTAAGAACACTCGCAGGCACTTATAGTACAACTGTGTAAATTTTCAAGAAAATCGGTTCAGCCGTTTCGGAGTCTATAGGTAACGGACACACACACACAAAGTTCCAATTATAAAAAAGTTTAGATAAACTACTGCAAGAATGGGAAACTATTGTCTTCCAATGATCCTTGTGTATTCGAAGAACTATTGTCTACAAGGACACCTGAAAAGGAACTTCGTTTCCTACGTTAATCGCGAAAGCTATGATGTAGAATTTTTAGAATCTACTGAAAAGCATGCGATTTACGCGGAAGACTCGCCCAGCAAAGCGAAGCTGCAATCACATAATTTCAGATTTTATAAAAAGTTACATCATTTTTTTAAAACACCAGGGTGGCCTAATAATTATGGCCGGTTATGTATATTTGTGAAGAAAAGAAGAATGATATTTGTGGCCAATAAATCGATATGACACTGAAATCCTAAGGCGCATTGGAATAGTGAAAGATGCTTTTTAAACACTAAAAAAAGTGTTAAGAAACAGGAACATTCCGATAGAAACACAGAAAAGAGTGCTGAACTGATGGGTAATTTCGGTCTTTCTATATGGCAGTGAATGCTTGACTCTCTTCATAGATGAAGAAGGGACTAGAGGCACGATTGAAACACAATTATTTACTTTTATAATTTCTTTTTAACTGCTCATTATCTGGAATTCGAAATCTATATGGAAAAATATTTTTGGTTTCAATGATTCAATGCCTGGAATTGAATTTCTTGTTTCGGCCCGATATCCACTCCACAACAAAGTTCATCATCGTTTCTATAACCTAAATGCGCCTTTACTGATTTTGTACTCCTTAAATAGGTAATTTAACCTTCTTTATCAAAGCGTCCTTTGTAGCCGAATTGGCTATTGTTTCAAACCTGTTTTTTGTCGCTCTATTTGGTCTGAATCAGTCGCCGGCACGAGTGGTATTTTTGCGACTGACACCACACATCATAAATCATTTCACGACATGAATTATTCAATGTATCTACATTTTACATTATTCGATACAACTATCAAGTTTCCTCGCCTACTGATCCTCTTGATATCCGAGGGTTTCGTTTTCTACAGTTACAATTACCCACATTTCATTACCTAGAGATAATTTTTAAGTTTTACTTAACAGTGGTCTCAATGTTGGCAATCAAAAAAGTAAAAGGTAAAAATTCTTGACTTAACAAAGGAAGAAAAAGTAGCATGTTGAGGTTAAAATCTGTGATAAATCGGATAGTCTACTTGTCGGGTAACTTTTAATACTGTATATCTATTATTATAAGATCTCTGTAGGTAAGAACGAATTTTCTATGTGTCATAATCAGTCAGTCAGTAAGTGCCATGCGCGATACACGCTTTGGGCGATCATGTTTCGAAAGAGACATGACTGACTGGGCAGAAGATTATCCCGCAGTAGGTTGCCATTGCTTTCTGCGGTAGACTGGTTGCCGACCAAGGCTATAGAACCCAATCTGTCCTGTTATTTAACCCATAACTGGAAGGAAGAGACGGATTAATACCTTTCCCAAGGGTATTTGCGCGTAAGTGAATGCAATGAATTCAACTGGAATTCGAACTCGGTTCCCCGATTTCTCGTTCCGAGCCGATATCCACTGCGCCACAACGCACATAAGTGTTATTAAAATATTACATACAAAATATTCCACTCATTCGCTGAAATAACAGCATAGCATGATGTTAAAAAGGGTCAAAACACTATGGAAGTATAAAAATACACTTTTATAGAAATATATGCATAAAAACATACTTTTATATATATATATATATATATATATACATTTTTGAAGAAAAAATTATTACCATAACTCATTTTTTTAAAAAAATTATTCTCAGCAAAACATTTTTGGATACAAAACTAAAAAACATTTTCAATTTTCTAATATAAAAGAATAAAAAAAAAAATTCATTAAAATCTGATTTAAATCAATCAACTCACTATAGCTGAACAAACAAAAAAAAACACACACACACACACACCTAAAACCAGCGCTTTTTTGGCATTAAATAACTCACAGAGTTTGATATGCCGTAAACAAAACTCAAATTCAAAAACCTTTTTATATTTTTTTTGTCAGTATCATTTCTGTCAAATTTTTTCAAGATAATTTCTGAAATACAACAGAGTATTACTGGAATTTGTAAACTTAACAGTTTAGCTCTCAATTAAAGCTAAAGCTAAATTGAAAGCTTCAAGAAAGCTTTTTTTATTCATTAAAATTCATTTAAAACGTAGGTGTCGAAAATGAGTGGAAGTACGTCTGTTAGAATCATTAATTGTTGTCCTCATCTTTGTTGCCATATTCACGACATTTCGGCAAGGTAAATGAAACAATTATTTCGATCAATGGGGTAGATTGTTCTTGTTCCATGAGTCATTCCACTACCGGATGTCTTGATTATCTCTATTCAACGCAACTCTTTAAGATTTTTTTCTCCCTCATTTTTTTTTGTGCTCACTACTGCTGTAGCCAGGTATTTAACTCACAAGTCTTTTGGTGAAGTCACTGGATCCAGCCAACGCTTTTTTCCACTGGGCCATGTGGATATGAGTGTATGAATTTTTGGGACTTATAAATCTAATGTTTCAGTAACGATTTTTTTTAGAAGAGCTCATATATTGATCAATATTGATGTTTGGAATTGGTTCTCTCTCGCACTCTAAATTACTGGCTTCCATATTGTATTCATTGCTATGTTCAGCCGACTAAGGACATTTTAATGGCCCAAATGCGATGATACCCTAAGCTTTTGTATTTTGTAATGGTGTTCCCTACTTCAACTTCATGCCACAGGGGGTTCGGTGATCTCCCTTTTCCTTCCATATGTGGTCAGCTACGCCTGATTTATTTCTATTCCCCCACGTGTTGCGGCATTGCAGTATTTTTGCAGCACTATCTTAAGAGGCAACAAAGACAAGGACAACAGTCCTGACAATGTAAATAATGACAATACTTCATCTCAAAATATTGACAAATATTGTTATAATCGTTCTATTTTTTGTTGGTTTTGTTAACAATTTTCCTTTAAAAATATTTATTAATTACGCAAAGATAGGATAAACCATAATATGTCTAGGACACAAATCCTCAACCCCTTTTGCTGAAAGAACCCTTTTCACAATATGTCAAAAGGACATTTCCCCCTTTCTAAGATTGTTCGTCCCAAAAGGCGCATTCCAAATAATATGCATCTATTATTTGAAATTGCAATTCTTTCCCTTATTATTGCCATATACGTTTACACGGATGAATTTTAAAGAGGAGTTTTTTTTAGATTCATGATAAACTCCAAATTCTGTAAATAAAAAAAACACCAAAATTAAAAGGTACCCTCTCTTAAACCTTGAAATTCCATACTGGTCGAAAAACCCTTAGTCTAATATTCTGTACGGTCCGTAGTATCAGGAATCTTTCTGTGATTTTAAAATACATCCCCACTGCACAGATAATGGTGTGTTAGTGTACATATGTTGTTGGAGAAACGAAAAGTTTATTCTACTCGGCTTGTAGCTCTTCATAGTTAAAATTCTGAAAGCTATTTTCACCTATTTATAAGATTGTATTTCAGTGGTGGGGACAACAGAAAAATATTCCTGATGATGATGTAAACCATCGAAGTATTTATTTCATTTCTATTTTTCCTGAATCTGTAGGGTTACAAAACATAATTATCTGCCCTTGACCGACACACCTATAATTTATGCACATGTCATAGGGTAAAAGTGACAGTTTGGTTAGAAGCGTAAATTGTAATTTACATCAGCAGCTGGGATCAATTTGATTGAAACGAGGCCACTTCTAACAACACAACAGGCCATAATTATTAGGCCACCCCAGTGTTTTTAAAAAAGGTGTATTTCATACTATTTTTAGCATTTATTGCCAAGTGAATAATTGTAAATGAAAATAGAATGGTTCTTTTGTTAATACTGCACAATAACATGTTCATCAAATGAATTTATAAATATTTAATAATTAATTATATTGAAGTTTCATCAATGTAAGAATGAAGAAAATTTAGGGTGGTTCGGACAAGTTCATCTTTGCTTGCCTTGTAAAATTTTGCAAAGTGATAATAACAAAAGAACCGTTCTATTTTTATTTAGAATTATCCACTTGGCAATAAATACTAAAAATAGTATGAAATACATAATTTCATTTATAAAAAAAATTGGTGTGGCCTAATAATTATGGCCGGCAGTGTAGGTTTCCATTTTTCTCTTATTTCACATGGTCACTGCTGAACAACCGACGTAAACAAGGGCAAAGAAAACGACAATGTAATGTCTTAATACACACTCCTTTTTTCATATCTGTTATTTTGTAGCCATTTTCGCCGCATGGAACAACTATTGTCTAATTCCAGTTCTGTAAATATGTAATAAAGTGTTTTCTTTCAAATATATATGCTTGTCTGTATCTGTATTCACACATGTATGTAAGTGATACTATTCTGTGAGAAAACCGAGGCTATATTGGGAAAGTAAGGTAAAATTATCTCCATCAAATATTCCAATTTATCAAATCCCAATCGCCAATGTGCAAAACGTATGATTCAATAATAGAAGATCGATAAAATTGATCGTGTCAGAACTATTCGAAGATGCTTAATACGAAGGCAACACATTTAAAAGAATGCTTCATAATTAATTCCTGCTTTTTGCATTTTCCAAATCAGTGATTGAAGAACCGTGTCATGCACGTCTTCGCATCGTATCAACAGGAGGCGATAATCAAGGCTATTGAAGTTCAAAAAATCAGAAAGAAAAGGTTACAATACTATATGAATGTGCATTGGCTGTTCAGAGGATCTAATCAAAACGCTAATGATTATTGGTGAGTCGAAGTGGTTGATGCTGAAATAGTTTTTTTTCTTTCTTTCCTTTTCCGAATGCTACATTAAATATTTTCTGAGCATTCACGTTTTGTAAATTTTGCCCTTTACGACACCGAGGTTAAGTTCACCTCTGAATAAATCAAGTAACAATTATATTGCATATTTTTTATTATATATTGTTGTATATCTACCTATATACAGTAATTGTATGTTTCTATACTCTTAAATACGTGGACACTATTGGAGTAAAGGGAAGTGTAAAGTAGGTACCTCCACTTTTCAGCATAAATTTTCGATACCTAATTTTAAAATAAAATTTTTGAAATTAAAAAAACATTCTTGAAGATTTCATTTTAGATTTAATTAAAAGCTTAATGATTAAATTTATTATTTCCATTAAGCAAAAATTTCTGGTGTATTTCAGATAGAAATTAGATTTGAAAGTCACATTTAATTTTGATTTCCTAAATTTTCTTAAAAACGGCCATTTTCTTAATTTTAAGAAATTTGTAAACAAACAAAAATTTATCGATTTTAAAAATATTTCAAAAGATTTCTGACACTTCATTTTAGTAAAATTAGAAAATTGAAAGTTAAATTAAGCTGATTTAAAAAAAAAAATTACTTACAGCGTAAAAACGTAACATACAACAAATTATTAACGATTGGTCGTGTTCATCTGATCGAATGTTTGACGGATTCTTGACTGATTTGGCGATGACAGGTTGTACGCATGCCCCAAAACGACAATTTTCATAAATATAAATGAAGGGACAAAACTCTCAAATTACGTAACCGTTTCATAATAATGGCAATTTCAATCTACCATACATGAAAATAAGGTAAAAATATAATAAATTAAAAATTATTTTAAAAATAGGGAGGCGAAACTACGTTTATGAATCTTTGCAATTTTTGACTCGTAAATTTCGTTTCCACTTAATTACTATATCACATCCAATAAATACCACAATATATAATTTTACACGATTTTAAACTATTATAAATTATTATAATTAAAATGTAAAAAATAAAAAATAAAAAAATTCTTGTAAAAATTCATTATTTATACGAAAAATTTTATTTCTTCAGACAATAATGCCCTTCATATTACTTATTTACAAAAACAATTAGAAGCTTTTCTAATTAATGTCATAATTTCATTGGAGACATTATTTTTCAATTCAGAGCAAATTTTCAGTTAAATGGTACACATTTGAAAAAAAAGTAGGCGATTTACAATCTCCAATGACTCCTACTTTTAACAACAACAAAAAAAATTTCATGAAATAAAAAGGTTCTGTGCGAAATTTGATGAAATTAAGTAAGTGGGGGTAAGTCACTTTTATTTTTATACCAATATTTTCTAAAAAAACATTTAAAAAATGATTTCATTAATTTGTGAATAAGTCCTGATAATTCCATTATAATCGGACAATTATTTAATTCGTACAAGAATTTTCAAATTAATGTATTTTCAACAGAAAAAAAAAGCGCAAAAAATTAATGTTAAACTTTGTAGAAAACGATGACGTAAACAAAACAAGCATTCTAAGCAAAATTTCAAACGTGTTAGAAAGGATTAAAAATATTCAAAAAATAATTAACAAATTCTTTGATCCATCCTCTTAATAATAACATCAACATTTTGACGATAAAACTTTATTTTCGTTAAGTGTGTGGCCTTTTGCATTACGCTGTGCTTAGTGGAGGTACCTAAAGTGGTCATAACGATCCATACTCTCTCTTGTTCAACTCACTGCATCCGAGCGGAGAGGTACCCAGACGGTGGGAAGTTGGTAAATACCAGATTTTTGGAGTGTCATTATTGACAAAGGATCCGAATTCTCTCTTGTTCAACTCTCTGCTCCCGAGCGGAGAAGGACCCAAACGAGCCTCCGCCGAATTGTAGAGTCTCATTTGTGGTGAAAAAACAAGAACCCGACCTAGTCTTCGGTTGGGTCTACGGGATATTTTTGGCTGAGTTTAAGTGCTCAGATTCCCCACTTTAATTGACCTTGTGTCCCATTCGCCTTGGTGGGAAAGTGTTAAATAGAGTGATAATACTTACTAGCAGTTCGCTTAATGCAGCGTTCGAGTTTTGTACTTGTTGATATACTATTATTCTCAAGATTATATATATATATATGTTTTTATGACTTCAGATGTTATTTTAGTGGATACCCGAATGTGAGTAGACACTCCGCTACTCTTAAAAAAACATTATTTTCATCTGTCGGGCTAAAAAACAAAACAAAAAAAAAAAAAAAAAAAAAAAAAAAAAAAAAAGACAACTTATAAAAGAAAATGCACTCTCCAGAAAGTTTTCTTCTCCAAGACTTGTTGCCACTCAAGACTATAGAACCCAGTCTGTCTCTCTATTTACTCATAAATGGATAGATTATAATTGGATTCATACCTTTCACTTACCTCTTATAACCTTAGGAAAGTAAAGATCTTGACTGAATAACTCAATCCAAGCCGCAATCCATTAGTCCACTGTGTATATGTATAGATGTAATGCATATATTAACGTAAGTTGGATTCGAAATTTTACCCAGTTCAATAAACTCTATTCAGTATCAAGTATCGTAACGAAGATTGACCTTTTTCCTGGAGTAGCTCTGCGTTTGTGACCTGTTAGGGCTAGGAATAAAGACACGAAACAAGAAAGTAGGTTCAAACAGTGTATTAGTATTAGAATAACGGAACATATATACAAAGTCGAGTGTTAGTAGTCAGCAGATAGAAGTGTACGTCTGAACTGTATAGTTACACTGCGTCTTGACTGCCTCACGACTGTCTCCGCGGAAATCACGCAGGATAGTATTTATTGACTGAGGAATAGTCCATTCCTATAGATACGTCACCATAACAGTCTGTCCTCTTTGTAGGGATGCAGTCGGTGTTTTACTCTTTACCGGGATGCAGTCTCGGCCTCGTCGAAAGTGCGACAATTCGGGGATAGGTCAATACTGGTCGCACATTTGTGTGGTGGTCCTTTTTAGGTGTTAGCCCATTGGAGGATAAGCAGTCAATGTATTCTACACCCCGCCGAAAGAGAAACATTTCAGTGACAGCTTATATACTTGGTTTCGGAGAAAGTTATTTATATTTGCGTCTGTCAGTGTAGGTGTGATGGCCCCTATTTTTATTGGTGGAGGTTAGTGTATCCGGCATATTGTATCCCCCCGCCAAGAGGGTGAAAATAGCAGAAGAATCGGTACTCAGAAAATTGATGGAAAGCGAAACGAATTCAATCTTATGAATTTAAGTCTAATGACCGGAGTTAAATTCGAAGTGTAGTTTAAGATGTCAAACCGCCATGCTCTCGAGTATCAGATAGATATGGAGGAGGGAATTAGGGAGACGAAATTTTATCTTCAAATCCGGGATAAGGTGATTTTACGATACGCTCCAAATAGCATTAGAAACAGTATTGATACCTAATGTAGATAGTTTGATCTGATGCTAAAATACCTCAGTTATTCATCGACCTATTTAGCTTATTCATCTTTATGCGTCGTGTGGTTATTCAGTAAGAATTTCAGATAATTTGATTGTCGTTAAAATATCTGGCCTAGGTTTTATTTTCTCGCGAATATATCATTAGTTACCATTTTCTTGGTACCCAAATGGCTAATTTCAGTAAACATTTTCATTTTACCTCATTTTTTATTGAATGAATTCAAGGTTCTCAGCTTAGAAAATAAATATCTAAAATCATCATCAACTCAAGCCAGTCTTTATTAAAAAAAAAAAAATACACACACCAGTCTCAAAAGCAAATCCAATTCATACTAAATAAATAAATAAATAAATAAAAAACACCCACACACACAAACAGACACATAGAGACACACACACTCACAGAACACAATCCAACTAACACACACACCGAAAAACACACAGAAACACGCATGCATATACACACAATAAATAAAAAAGCACCCCCACACACAAACAGACATAAATAAAAGAGGCCCTCACAAACACACACACACACTAATAGAAAGACACAAATATCACCAAACCTATAAGATAATAAAGAGGCGCCAGAATGCCTTAAGAAAACACTTGACTCTTTCATCTGTTTATTTACTTACTGGTTAACCCATTAGGACACATGCTGACAGAGAAAAGAGACGATTCAAACATGCCAGCATTGAACTCACATTATTCTGATTTATTTTATTCTTTATATATTTTATCATTTTTTTAATTATATTTTTTACTGTTCTTATTTATTTTTCACATACTTCCTATTAACTTTAAACAGAATGATCAGATATTGAGATACCCAAACATAAAACCACGAATTTGTTCGCCTGAAGAGAGTCAATTTTAGACTCGAAACACGCGTAGCGCAAATCATGAACAATTAATACTTTATAACTTGTATAAATACCAAAACAATAAACATATATTTTAAAGAAAACGTTCACGGCTTCTCACATTTTTTATTATATATATATATATATATATATATATATATATATATTATCGATTTTATGCACTATTGTAAGAACTGCAACCTTGAAACTTCTGAATATCGTTTCTTATGTCTTTCTCTATGAGTGTATGAAATTTGATTAAAATCGGACCACTCCTTCTATAACACGATTTTTTCGATTATCGATTTTCGTTATTTATCGGGGGTACCTCGACACAAAACCTAGCTAAGAACACTCGCAGACGCTTATAGTACAACTGTGTAAATTTTCAAGAAAATCAGTTCAGCTGTTTCGGAGTCTATAGGTAATGGACACACACACACACACACAGAGACAAAGTTCTATTTATAAATAAGTTTAGATCTGCAGAAGATGGGTTTGCTGTTTTATATGAGTTTATTGAATTTTGTTGATATGCAATGTATGGGGTTAAGTGAGAATTGAGAACAAAAATAACACCTTATTTTACTTTGTCTCCAAACACAATGTTATTATCACATTTTCCCCGCCTTAATAACAAGACTTTGACTTCAAACAGTGGATGCAAAAACAATTCCGATGTTATAAATGTAGCAAGCTTACAAAAACGAATAACAGAAAACCAATCAATTACTTTGTCAAAAAAGCTTCTGCTTATTTTGTAGTGAAGCTGGGCGATTGGGACAAATCTTAGGCTCCGTATACTGTCTGCAAAATACGCAAGGAACACTTACGCCAGTGAATTCGGGTTACTCGAACTTCATTTATGTTTGGCATTCCGATGATTTGGAGCGAGCCACAAAATCAACATTGATGACGGTTTCTTCTGCTTAATTGGCATTAACAAGAAGAAACGAAAATCTGAACTATCCTTCTCTCAATTTGGCTATCAGTTGTGGAGTAGTTTTCGCACTGAAGGTTATACTTCTGCTAATGTCGGTTGCTAATCGACTTAAAGCACCCAAAATGTTAGGAACTTGGTAATCGTCCACTGAAAGCTGACTCCTTAGTATACGGCTAACTGCCGACTATATCAACTGCCTAGTAGCTCTACTGAACTCCAATATAACTCTAAAGAACTCCCAAGAACTTCTCCAGTTAAATTCCTGTTAACTCTTATAATTATAGGAGGGAGAGTTCATGATCTGAGGAATAGGTGTGTTTCCTCATAACACCATCAGACCCGTGATACATTCAGATGAAAATCTAAATTACTGTCTTCAGTATCACTGGATTTTACGTCCAGTGATTTTGAAGAACCAGACTATGATGATTTCGTCGAGATGGACGGGAATGACCATGAGAGTTATTTTTGGAGATAATTTTTTAAAATCATTTCACCCCAAGCAAGGCATTCCACTGCCACTATTGCGCAGGGAGTTACATAGGGGAAGGTGCTGAGAGAGTAATTAGATATAGGAAATGTCAGAAGGAGGGTGATAGACGGGTAGACGGGTAAGGAGGTACAGAGGAAAAGTGTTTGATAGAATGGGTGCGAGTTAGTGTGTTAGGAGGTGTCTATTGACATTACATTTAAATTCCTGGAGATTTCAGCTGTCGGTGAAGCAAGTATGTGGAAGGGAATTCCACAGGCGGGAAATGCGAGAAAAGAAGCTGTTGGAGTAGAAATTGCGGTTACATTTTATCGGTTTCACTGTAAAATGGTGGGACCTAGTTGCTAATCTAGTACCGATACTGTTTAATTAAGAAGAGCTGAACGACTTAAATTATGAATCTGAGTTTATCAAAATAATTGCTGGAACTTTTAACTTCAAATCTGAGGGAGAAAATCACCTTAAGGAAAGAACAGAAAATTCAAAGGAGGATCTGCAATGTAATCGATTCAGATTTGAAAGCTCGACTTCAGTCATTTTTTCCCGTCGGAATGTGACTTCCCTCTGTCTTTTCTACATATATTTTCACGGTTTCTGCTCCGACGAGCTTATCTTCCTGTTGGACCCTCCACGTGAATTTACTTGCGCTATTAAGACTGGCAAGTCGGTCTCATCCTTTTACAGTGAAAACGGTCAAATGTAACCTTCTATTTTACCCCGAAAGTTTATTTTCTCGCATTTCCCGCCTTTGGAACTCCCTTCCGTGTCTTAAACAACAGACTTAGACAATTTTACTGCTTTTGTCTATATTCTGAAGCCAGGAAGCTAGAACTGATTAAAATGACGAGTATATTCGTATTCAGTACAATAAAAATTGTTTAAAATTAGCTATGATATCGTTTGCACCATTTAAAAAAAATGTAGGCCATGTTTCTCTTTTCCATTAATGCTCGCCATAAAACCCGGAAAGGAACTATAAAAATTTAAACAAAAGTCCAGCATTAATTATAGGTTTTCCTCTATAACTCATTAATGCTCATCGTAAAACACGACGGGAACGATAAAAATTGAAACAAAAATCAAGTATTAATTGTAGTTTTTCCTCTATAACCCATAAATGCTTACCATTAAACCCGGAAGGGAACTATAAAAATTTATAAAAAAATCTTGTGCTAATCATAGATTTTTCTCTATAACCCATTAATGATCACCGTAAAACACGGCAGATACTGTAAAAATTTAAACAAAAATACAGTATTATTTATAGGTTTTCCTCTATAACCCATTAATGATCATCGCAAAACACAGCAAAAACTATAAAAATGAAAACAAAAATCCAGTATTACTTATAGGGTTTTCTCTATAAGCCATTAATACTAGGCCATAAAACCCGGAAAAGAACTATAAAATTTTAAACAAATATCCAGTATTAATTATCACTTACTCTTTATGATCCACGATCGCTTACTATCTTAAATTTAAATATTGGGTATGAATTAAAAGCTTAAAAATATATACTTTGTTCTGTGTGTAGTTTAGAGTGGCGTCTCAAACTGATCTCGCTTTATCTGATGATATATTTTTTCATTTGTACTAAATTATAATTCATACCCAATCTATCTGGAAAATATATACAATGTTTTTTTTTTAATATATTTACTTTGTAAACAACAGAGAATTACAAAGTCAATAGAAAAAAAATAAGCAAACCATATAAAATGTCTGATTTATTCGAACTATTGTTCTCATCGTGATTATTATAAACACAATGTTCCAACCAAGTATCCTCTAGCCATCTGAGGTGCCCAATATTTTTTTCTCATAATAGATATTTTATATAAAAGGGCATAAAAGAGACAAACATAATACAATAATCAATACACAAGACATCAGCCATAAATAACAAACATCTGAAGGTTGCCAGAAGGTACTTGGCCGAAACGTTATGTCAATAATAGCATCCCTAACAATCAAAATATATAAAAAAAATTAATTCAAATCAATGGAGTATATCAAAATACATTGACAATTCTAAATCTGCAAAATAAGAAAATTATCAAGTAAACCTTAATATAATAAACCAAATATGTTAAAAATATGTTAATAATAAAGTGATAAATTATAACAAGTGAGATATTTACATTATTTACGCTATTCGGACTGTTGCCCTGATCTTTATTGCCATTTTAAAGACATTTTGGCCACTGCAAGGACACATGGACTAGTGGATATAAGCGTTGATTAAAGTTTTGAGTTCAATACCTGGTTAAAGCAGGAAAGAAAAAACCTAAAGTGTTAAGTTATAGAAAGATAACTACATAGCATCCGGAAGTGGCATCACACATGGAATGAGAATGATATACCCCAGTGATTGAAATAAAAAAGTTCGGTTCAAAATTCCTAGCACCTGAAGATGGCCGGAGCGTACAATGGTTGAAACAACGTAAAAATGACAATAAAGATGAGGAAAACAGTCCAAACAGTGTGATTTATGTAAATGCTACTATTTTAGAAGTACCGACAAGTACTGAAGTGAGATATTATTCGAGATATAAATTAAATAGAAAAAGGTAATTAAAACAAGCATAATTAAAAAGGCAAAAGAAAAAGAATACTATCGGAATTAAGAATACTGTCATTAAACCTTCCGCCCCATTTTTTGGCGGATCACACTCTATCATTTGAAAGCCCTAAAAATTATTTTTATTGTTATTTGGTCGAGCGGGCTCGGACATTCATCAGTCTACCACGCCGACCACCACGCATCAAGTTTGGACGGCATTCTGTGTCACAACATAACTTAGGTCAAGAGAGGTGATTACGAAGCGACCGACTCGTCTTGCTCCATGGCTAGGTGCCCAAAACAGTAGATCACTCGAAAGTTCTGGTTTCGCTCACCAGCAGTGGACTTATTTTTATTAAGTAGAAACTGTAATCCTGATGCAAGCAAAAGGATTGGATGTTGAGAGTGAATTTGTTTATAAATTTAATTTCTTTACAAATATACTCCCTCAGTATATATCTGGTATGCGCGTATTTTCTTTCTAGTAGGTGAGCACAAAAATTTTACTTTCTTCCGTCGAGTTCTGACAAATGATGAGCGATAACCAGTTAGCTCATTCTACAGCATATTTTGTTTCACTTTCTTGCTTCTATTTTTTTTTACATTCTTCGATCGAGATATGAGGAGTGAGGAGCAATAACCTGTTAGCCCATTCCACAGAATTTCTTTCTTTCTCCCATTTTCGTATTGTCAGCCATTTTAGTTTTTTTTTTTTTGTTCCTTTTAATTATGGCATTTTTTTATTCCTATAATGCGAAAGGTCTATTAAAGACAATAGACATGCTTCGAATATAAAAGATGAGATGACTTCTTCGTCATCAAATTTTGTCTCAATTGAAAACCGTGCTACACACACTTCATAATGAATAACCATCGTACTTTTATATTTCTTTTGAATGACTATCCTGGCTGAGAAGCCGAACTCTTTAAAAACTAAGATGAAAGGAATTGTAGAAAGGCTTTCAAAGCAATTCTTTGGCCACAAGATATTCTGCTTTTATTTTTATCCCAAAAGAAACAAAAGGTTTCACAACAATCTCTTTAAGAGATAGACTCAAATCTTTAGTAAATCTAACCTATATTTCAGCGTATAAGGCGACTTTTAGATAAGACGAAGTAAAAAAGAATTCGCAAAATTTTTATGAATTTATCTCATAACTATAGTATAAGACGACGGCTTATTCGTTATATAAAGATGATGTTATTGGAAATGTTGTTACTTTCTGTATACTTAGAAATTCAAAATAAACGAAATAACAAAACCGATTCTATGTCATGTTTGTCCTACACACGTCACCTAAAAGATTTTGATTTCACGTGATTTCTTTCGAATACTGATTCTTCTTCCTATTTTTCCTATACCTCAATAGTAACAAACAGCCTGGTAGAATAATTATGTCCATTTACTTATACTTAGTCGACAATCACAAAATACCACTAATAATAGTACAATAATGTAAGACAATAGGACACTCCACTTACAACATTTTTTTCGCAATCATAGCTCAAGGTTACATTTTCTCAACTGAGCTTGCATGGGTACAAGTATTTCGTTGATACGAAATTATTTTTCAAATAGGCAATTTATTATGAAGTTATAACAAGAGTATATAACGAAGAAATGGTTTTATTACTTTTATCATCAGTTTATTTGATAATGTGAGTATTTTCATGTATGTTATTAGTTATCACACTAAAACCGAGGTTAGTCTACCGACAAACATTGCTCAGAATTTAAGGTTTATTTTTCAGAATTGGACTATCAGACGAGCCCTAATTTTAAGGGTGTTTTTAGGGATTTAAAGGTCATCTTATTGTCGGAAATACACGGTATATGCAGATAATAAAAAATTGTATGGATGCACCCCCAAAATCTCAATGATCAGAGCCAGGCAGGTGATTTCTCGCCTGGCCGAACTCTAACGACTTAATGGGGAGAATAACTACCTCCAAATCCAAACTGTTTTTTTTATCACCAGGGGGAAGACACTAAATTTCCGGCTATTTCAAGTCAGCTCGGACTTGCGGGTGATGTAATGGAGAAAATGAAATTAAACACTAGGGAGTCAATTTCGAATTCCAGCCGAGTTCCTGACATTTACTTACTATTGGGAAAGTATGAATCCATCTTCTCCTCGGCTATTGGTTGAATAGTAAGACATATCTGAAAAAAGCAGTTCTTCTTAAAAAAATATTCACAAGCAAAAAAGAATTATTCTTGCAGTTAAGAATGTTTCGGCTTTAAATAACCCACAAAGAGTTGATAAACCGTAAAAAAATCAACTTCCTTACTTTCAAAGCCTATTAAGATTGAAGTTCAGGCCAGACTACAAGTGGAACTTGTATATATGATCCGTTAACAAAGATGCTAAAAAACATGTCTGACACCTTGTATCGCCTAACAAATTTTCTGACTTCTGCTTTGATCTATCTTTTTAATAGTTAGACCAGACCAAAAATGGAGTAGTACTGTCATATCTAAGCTGGAGCTACCCAATTGTTCCCGTACAGTTTTCCTTAAAAGTGTTTCCATAGCCTTGTGGGCTTTTGTTAGCATCTAAGAGACATACAAGATAATTTTAGAAAGTTCCTAGATTGCCCTTGCACCATTCAACAGAATTGTAGGTGCGGATAACTAGAACTGGCATCACCCCCAATGGAGTTAGTCTGCCAATAGACTTTCTGTCATCTCCTCGTGTTTAGTTTTCACGCGTGGTTCTGTAAAGTTTTGTTGGAATGATTCTGAGGTCTTTACGACAGCTGAAAAATTTGAACAGCGTGTATGGATCACATTTTGTGCGAAGTTTATCAAACCTGCTATCGGGATCCATGAAATGCTTTTCTAGGATTTTGACGATCATTCTTCAGTTGAGATAAGGGTATTTTTGAGCGACAGACTCGTTTTACGTCCGGTCGAAGGTCTGGTTCAAGCAGGTGAGCGTTACCAAATCACCAACTAAATCAGAAAGTGTGCAGAAAATTAATGAATTCATCGATAAATATCGTGGCCGAAAAAGTCCATTGGCTCTCTCACATAAATTGAATAAGTTTTGGAGACTGGCAAGAGAACCTTGCTCGGGAATTCTCTGATGCCACTTCATTTTTCAATCTTCTCTATTACAATGAAAACGGTTGTATATATATATATATATATATATATATATATATATATATGGATCGGAATCCGACAGGATGAACAGAATAAGTAAAAAACAAGTAGGAAAAAAGTGTCTTTAATCTAACATGTTTCACTTTAACAAGTTTCTTCAGAGATTTATTAAAAACGAATGATTTAAAAATCTAAGGGGCAGTATGTTGATTGAAGTTTAGATTCACTGATCAGATACGTGTCACGTGTCATAAAGCAATGGATGAATATTAAATGTAGAATAAAAAACACTTAAACAGACACACGTTTTCTCTTCTACATTTAATATTCATCCATTGCTTTATGACACGTGACACGTATTTGACCAATGAAACTATACCTCAACCAACATAGTTTCTTTGGATATTTAGATCATTCGTCTTTAATAAATCTCTGAAGAAGCTTGTTAAAGCGAAACATGTTAGGTTGAAGACACTTTTTTCCTACTTGTTCTTTACTTATTCTATTCATATGAGAAAAAATTAAGGCAGACACGTTATTTCATGGTAAATCGGAAGCATAGGCCTATTTCAAATGAACCATCATCAGCTTCCGTGTTTATTGTACAGAAGATTTTGCCACAAAATAACGTGTCTGCCTTAATTTTTTCTTATATTTGCTCTACATGTATTTATATACATATATATATTTAGAGCTCTCTTAGTTATCCTACTATTTATGTACAGGATACTCCTTTGGATTCTTCTATATCTACACCGCATGCGTATATACATATAACTTGTCAACAGTGAGGCAGCATCGGCCCAGTTCATTCTGTTTACTACCAGCTACTAAACTTTAGTAACAGTTATGAAAAGGCTTGCTGCGTGTTTACTCTTTAACAGAACCTTATTTTACTTTCTTGCAATAATTATGTCGAGTCGTGAAGAATATATATATATACTCTTTATTCTACTAAAGATCGTGATAGATAGATAGATAGATAGATAGATAGATAGATGTGAGTTTGTAACCCTGGGTTTCACGCTCTTGCGATCGTCAGACAATAGACAAGAGCGTGAAACCCAGGGTTACAAACTCACACCTATCTCTATATGAATATGTCTGCTTTATCACTGATATTGAGCGCTTTTAAATAAGTACCACGCATATATAATATATAAATAATATAATATATATAACAAATTGCATATATATATATTGATATTTATAATTATATACATAAACTTTTCACACACACACACATACATATATATATATATATATATATATATATATATTTCCTTCTGTCACTCTCAGTGCAAAGGCTTACCTGTGATTAAACAGCTAATGATCATCTCAAATATTTTGCCGTCGTGTTTGACGGCAGGGTTACACACGCAAATAAATAAAAAAGCAAAAATACCCCCAATGCAAATAAAACACATTGAATAACCCACTTATACCCACCGTAAAATATGGTTTTAATTCTAAAATAAAACTGCAGGTTCCTTAAAACAAAAAAAAAAAAAAAAAAAAAAAAAAAAAAGAAGAGAAAGAAAAAGAAGAAAATCTGGTATCACTGAGATTTCTACTTATTACCCATTAACAACCACCGTTTCAAAATTAGGCAGTGGACATTAATGGGTTAACAAAGTTGTTTGTTTCTGGCTTTAAGCCGAAATCTTTGTTCATTGATGTAGGAGTACAATTTCCTCTGATCAGGAGCACCCTACTATTTTCTCACTTCTTTTTGTATTAAATGAGTCATTTCGATAGATGAAAGTCTGTATAAACTCTTGTCAGGAAATCTAACTTCCTTTGCACGATGTTATCGTTGAGAGAAAGCCAAATATTTCTTGTACATTCGAAATAAAAATAGAAACTTATTGTTCTGATTTAGTAGGAGAGGTTTCAAAGAATTCGGTGTAAATTTTCGTATTGAGAAGCAGAAATAAAATAATTTATTTCTCACCCCCTCTATCTGCAAACTCATTTTTTCCAATACGATTCCCTAAGCCTACGCCTACTTTCTGCAATATTCATTTTCTTTTCAAGGTCTCTGAGAAATAGAATGAAAACAAAAACCTTGCTGTCAAAATTATAAAACAGGGTAGGAAACCAATTCGAAAATAGCTTGAGGCCAGCTTCGAAACAGAACCAATTACGGCAATATAACTTGGCACATTTCTATTCTGTAATAAAATGACGGGTTTCTTCACTTGGAAAATTGAACGCAAACCTATGACAAACATTTTATGCTTCCATGATGAAAGTTTTCTTGCTAACTAATGACAAGTACCGTAAGGACATAAGAATTCACGGAATGTCCAATCACGAGGGCCTTACCATCCGCGGTACAGCCAATCGTAAAGACCTCACCATCCACAGAACGGCAAACCACGTATACCTCACCATCCGCGGAACGGTCAATCGCGAGAACCTCATTATCCGGCATGAAATGACAGCAACGTATGTAATATATTACTTTGACCCGGCAAAAATATAACTGAGAAAAATATATTCCAGCTATGGATGGTGATAAGGCGCACAACATCAAAATCAGAAACACCGGCAATAGACGACAAAGATATGAGTCACATCAAAGACAGAAAAAAAACAGGAGACAAACAAAGGATTGAAAGGCAACAGCCAACAAAGATATGATTGATATCAAAGGCAGAAAACACAAGTAACAACATAGGTTTGAAAGACAACAAGCAGCAAAAATAATTAACAGATGTATTTGGCCATAGGTGATGTCAATTAAATGACAACCCCAAAAAGCAAAAAAAAAAAAAAAAAATGCGTAGGAATTTCAAGGTTATATAAGTCTGGAGACTTTGGGCGAAGACAGAGAGAACAGAGAACTTCTGGCGGTTAATAACTCCCCGACAACTCTTGCGCGTGCGTGATTCTTTCTGGCTACTCTCCACTCCATACAACTATCAACGACGAAGAATAAAGTGTGTATATATATATATATATATATATATATATATATATATATATATATACAGTCATCTGCAGACAGATCTGTTTCGCTGTATCACAGCTCATCAGTACGGTTAGACATCCGATTGCTTTTTACCCAGGATTGAAACCCGACCGAATTAGCGTCAGTCGGCGATTCTACCTCTGAGCTACGGGCGCTCGGTAGAAAGAAGCAAACCTTTTAGCGTGGATATTATCATTATACACGCCCAATAGCTGAGAGTGCTCTAATTCATTGCTGAATGAACGATGCATAGATGCCAGAGTATATATATATATATATATCAAGTTAAAATTCTCTTTCTCATATATATATATATATATATATATATATATATATATATGAGAAAGAGAAATTAAACTTGACGGAAGCACATGAATGTACATACGTGTATTTACGAGCCCTGGTCGGTAAGACTACAGCTTGACACAGTCATCTGGTGAATTTAGAACTGAAATTTTCACTATATTGCGGGTGATTTATGAAGAAGCGATAACTGTACTGACACGGAAGGAGACTTATGTTGAAAAATGTGTTGCCGTATAAAAAAAAAAAATCTCCCATTATACTCTCGACCTACTGATATACCCAAGAATATATGCCAGTGTATATATAGTCATAAACCTAGAACATATCAAATGACATATCAAATATTTATAACTTGCATTCAGTAAATGAAATCGTGATTTTGGTGTACGTAAGCTTGTCTGCTTGATTCTTTCTATTGGGTTGGATCATCAATGGGTGACATAAAATCTGAGTGGAGGTCTGCCACCATTCTTAAATTGGATTGGGAATTTGCTACGATTAAATTCGAGTTGGCGTCTACCAACGTTCATAAAACTTATTAAGGGTCTGTCGCAATTCTTAAATCAGTGAGGAGGTCTATCGTAATTCATAAATTTAAATTAGAGGATTGCTGTAATTTCATAAAATGAGTGGGGGCCTGCCGTAATTCTTAAATGTGAGTAAGGGACCTGCCATATTTTTTTTTATTTTGTGTTGCAATTTTTAATTCTATGTGGAGGCCTGCTGTAATTCTAAAATTTAAGTGGCGTCCCTGCCGCAATTATTTAACCGGAGCGAGTGTCTGCCACCTTAAAGCAGTAGTGGGGTTCTTTGTTGTGGCCTTATTCACTCGGTCAGTTCAGTGCCATACGTGATACACGCTTGAGCGATCATGTCCCGAAAGAGACAAGACTGACTGGACAAAAGATTATCCCGCAGTAAATTGCCATTACTTTCTGCAGTAGACTGGTTGCCAGCCAAGGCTATAGAACCCAATCTGTTTTGTTATTTCACCCATAACTGGAGGGAAGAGATAGATTAATACCTTTCCCAAGGGTATTTGCACGTAAGTGAATGCAACGAATTCAACTAGAATTCGAACTCAGTTGCTCGATTTCTCGTTCCGCACCGATAGCCACTGCACCACAATGACAGAAATTAAATTGTTACATGAAACATTCTATTTATTATACTATTAAAAGTTTTGTGTTGTAATTTCTGTTAAAGCAAATTCATTATCATCTGAGATCAGGATGGCTTAAAAGAAACCAAAACACAATCTCTCAACAAACTAGTGATAATGACCTTGAATGAAATGCACGAGTGGGTGGACTTTTGTTTCAGACGCCGTGTTGGTATTTTAGTGTATTTCGTGTGTCCTATTTAGAAGCACCTGTTTGTACGTGTACACGCATAGATGTACACAAATTGGAACAGACACTATTTCAGGTTGTTTTCCTTTACAAAAGATCTCTTTATAATAAATATATTTTTTATCTCTGAAAATATTTAGTCATAAGCTTTTAAACACCTGAGTTGTGTTTGATCCCCACCCCTTCGATGCCAGATACATTAAGCCACACTAGATAAATATATTTTTATTAAAAGTCTAGATACATTTACTGATTCACTAACAAATGACCATGCCATGATGAAAAAATGCCCAAAACTTAATAAAGACAAGTTTTATCGTGAAAATCTTTATGTCCTTACAAAGAGAAAAGACTAAAGGATTTTTTGATTAAGAATATTTTGTGATCCTTTTTAGAACAATTGAAACTTGTTTTTGTCTTTCTTGCGTCAGCGGGTGACCGTAAATTAGTGCAGGGTATTCTAGCGTCTTTTTGTTTTGAAAAACACTAATTTGTATTTCTTTTTTTTTTCAAAAATCAAATAATTGTCGGATTTTCTTGAAACTCTCAAGACTTATTTACAAATGAATTATCTTAGAAACTTTTCTCATTTAGAACATCTTGGTAAAAAAAATTCTTTTTATCCAATACTCCCACTTATTCAATTTTAGTGAAATTTCGAAAAATAATTTTTGTACCGCTTACTATTAGGGTGCGTCTTCCAAGCTGGAAACTATGGTAAATTTTATTTTAAGTTTCTGTCCACTCAGGATATCTGTTAACTTTAATAAAAGGGTTTTTATTTTGTTTAAAATTCATTAATATAATAGAATATTTTCTAACAATGTGTTCAATGTAATTTGAACCTAATTTGTTTAATTTTACTGAATCTAATTTATACAATAATTTAATTTATATATATATATATATATATATATATATATATATATATATATATAGTAGCGTGTGTGTGTATGTATGCATGTGCTGTTAGTGTAACCTTTACCTATAGAAATTCAAATTGATTTGCCAAGTACTGCATTTTGTACTTTTTTTCCTAAAAATACCCTGAAAAATACGTGTGCGTCTTCCAAGAAGAATGTATCAATAACCACCATGGCATGGAGGGTAGTGAGGATCATTTATTGTACATGACGGACAGTAGTGATGATGCTGCAGAGGACAGATTAGAGCTTTTACAGGAATCCAGCAGTGGCGAGTTTTTGGAATATGAAGATGAATAAAATTTCTTTGATTATTTTATATTTTTACATGCAAATTTTTAAAATTTTAATTCATTTTTATGAAAATAAAACCACCCTTGGACAATGAAAGTTGAATAGTATATTTACTAACCACCAATTAATATGTCATTGCCATACAAACAAAATCGAACGTGTGATTAATATAAACAATACGTGGCGCCAGTATGTGAGGGACGCATGGCGAATGTGTTGTGTGACTTTTTTTTTCTCTAAGAGATGTCTTTCCAATATTAGAATGCGTCTTCCAAGCTGGAAAACACGGTAAATAAAATTTGATATTTGAACATCTGGCCAGATAGTGTGAAGTGTGTCGAACTGAAAACCATTCAACAGACTCTCATAAATACAAAGTGCAATCCCAAATTTCGGTGTGTGTGTGTGTGTGTGTGTGTGAATGATTGGTGAGTGGAGGTTTTATCAATCAATTCCGATTTAGCAGCTCACTTTCTCATCGACGGGATGTGGCTTACTTCTGTCTTTTCTACAAATATCTCAACGGCTTCTGCTTTGACGAGCTTCTTTCCCTGGTGCACGTACCACATGAATTTACTCGTACTACTAGATTGGCAACTAGGTCCCACCCCTTTACCGTTGAAATAGTCACATGTAACCGCAACTTCTAGTCTACAGTTTCTTTTCTCGCACTTCTCCATCTGTGGAACTCCTTTCCGTATATTTGATTTCCTGACAGCTATAATTTCCAAACGTTGAAGTGTAACGTCAACTGACATCTTTTATCTTCTTGATTCACATCTTTCTATTATCGCAGCGTCGCTTATCTATTCCTTTTCTGTAGTTGTGGTAGGATTCCGTTTTAGTGAAAGGTAATTGTATACCGTTACAGGTTAACGGAATATGGCCTTGTGGTAGATAGCCCACTATAAGTCAAAAATGATTATAAAATCAAGAAAAGCAAATTGAGTTGAAAATAACATTTATATATATACATGTCAATTAATGCTTTTACAGTTAAAGTAATACTTGAATATAAGTCCAACGGAGGTTAAATGTTCATGGCAAATATAATGCTGAAAAAAATAATTAGTACTTAGGAATGTGGGGAGCGGAGGTATGTGAAGAATGTCTTTGAAGTAGTCGCTCCTTAGGTCAGTAAGTATTTTTGAGACAGGAGAGAAGGAAAGAGGCAAGCGTAGTAACCGCTTGACTTAGGTCAAGGGGATATTGATTACACTATTCTCCTCTCGTTTGCCCGTCTGCTGGGGTCTTGTCTATATCCGCTTTTTGGATCAAAAACAGCTCGTTTTGGGATTTCACACTTGTATTTGATTCTGAACTTCCCATTGGCTGGTAAATAAAATTCGCGTAGGCTCGCGAAATGGAAATTTGATATTTGATTAATTTTTATTTTTCAACCGGAACATCTGCGCGAATTCGGATGCGCAACGATGACTTTTTGGTCATTTGCTTTCTGGTCATTATAGAGCAAACATCCGGTCCCTTGCTTTTGCTCGGTATCACCACACTATTATCCTTTCTTCGGCACCTCCTGTACCGTGTTCCTTTTATTTTCTTTCTCTCTCACTGTAACCCACTGCGCACCAGTGGCAGTACGGCTTTGCTTGGGGTGAAACATTAAAAAAAAAAATAAAATAAACTAGCTGTACAGCTATTTAGCGTTTCTTACTGATGTAACTGCTGTTAAAATAAAAAAAAAGAAAAGAACAAACAAAAAACAAAAAATCGAAAGTATTTTTTTTTACTATTATTTTGATCCCTGAAATTTATTTATGTTTCTCCTTGTCTTCTAATCAAGAAAAATCAATACAAAACAACCACAAAGTTCAGGGATCCTGTTGTTACATTAAAATCTTCCCAATATTTTTGCATCATCGCTCACTTTCACGTGGAAATTTTTTTTCCACCGCTCACCTTTATAGTCAGTCAGTTAAGTGCCATACGTGAAACACGCTTTGGGCGATCATGTCTCGGAAGAGACATGTCTGACTGGGCAGAAGATTATCCCGTAGTTGGTTGCCATTGCTTTCTGCGGTAGACTAGTTGCCAACCAAGAACCCAATATGTCCTATTATTTAACCCATAACTGGCGGGAAGAGATGGATTAATACCTTTCCAAAGGGTATTTGTGCGTAAGTGAATGCGAAAAATTCAACTGGAATTCGAACTCGGCTCCCCGATTTGTTGTTTCGAGTCGATATCTACTGCACCACAACGCACAATCAAAATCATAGCAAAATAGTTTGTGACTAGTTTATTAAACTGACTTTATGACGGAGTAAAAAAAAAGGCCAAAGGGGGGTAACAAATAGCGCTTACGTGTGCGACGACTGCTACAAAAAGGACAAAAGCAAACTTTATATATATATATATATATATATATATATATATATATATATATATATATATATATATAATTTACTTTTTTGGTCAGGTTTAGCGTTGTAAATGTTCACAAAGAATTAAATGATTTATGTCCATAGTTAAAAAATTAAAAAGAATATTTACTACTAGCAACTGATAACAGTTTAGCAAATATTTTTGCTATTTTTGGTCTTCCTTATCTTATTTTTATCCAGAAAAAAGAAAAAGAAAAGTTATTTCGTCTGAAGAAATATTTGAATGTTAATGACTCTTCTCGAAACTACAGAAAATACCAAAATATTCTTTGTGGGGATATCTATATTTTATCAAGGAATGTGACCCAGTCAGTCCTAATTAGCCTCACGTATTTTTATTTTATTTCTTATCCCTTGTTTCTTGTTTAGGATGTGGTTTCCGGCTTTCTCTTTTCCAATCTTTTCATTCCTACGTAGCCCCCTGCGCTTCAGTGGCGTTACCGCCTTGCTCGGGGTGATATGATTAAAAAAAAAAAAAATACAAATTCTTTTCATATCTCCGTAGCGTATATTAAAATACTTTTGAAAAAAAGAAAAAAAAAGTACAAAAATTTAAATACCTAGGAAGTGTTTAAACAGAAGATGGAAAATGTGACACCGAAATCCGAAAACGAATTGGGATAGCGAAAGATGCCTTTTAAAAGATAAGCAAAGTATTAAAAAAGCAGGATAGTTGCATTAGAAAAGAAAAATACAGTACTGTTACGTAATATTGGCCCTCCTCTGTGGCACTGAATGCTGGACAACCACATTATCACAGACTTGACGCAACAAAAATATGGTTCTACTGAAGGATGTTGAGAATACCATGGCCTGAGCAACGAAGAAGTTTTTTTGCACGTGAGCAACGAAGAAGTTTTAGAGAAAGTGAAAAAAAAAACAAAAAAAAACAAAAAAAAAACACTCATACGTAGCATTAGAAAAAGACAGTTGAAATTTCGAGAGCACATAATGAGAAAAGGGGGCTTGGAATATTTGACACTCACAGGGTATATTGAAGGCAAGGACAAAGGAAACATGTGTACAATCTACCTTACAGTCAGTTAAGTGCCATGCGCGATACACGCTTTGGGCGATCATGTTTCCAAAGAGACATGACTGACTGGGCAGAAGATTATCCCGCAGTAGGTTGCCATTGCTTTCTGCGGTAGACTGGTTGCCGACCAAGGCTATAGAACCCAATCTGTCCTGTTATTTAACCCATAACTGGAAGGAAGAGACGGATTAATACCTTTCCCAAGGGTATTTGCGCGTAAGTGAATGCGAGGAATTCAACTGGAATTCGAAGCTTGCGCAAATGAATGACAGAACAGGAATATATAGCAAAAAGGAAAAAAAAAAAAACTTTAATAAGGGCTACAAATGATAGGGGATTCTGGCGCATCATGATCGCCCATATCCGGTAGGGACACGGTACTTGGAAGTAATTTCATTGCAAATCAGTTCACAAATAATCACCACATACTTCATGCCGTTTATCACGGGGGCTTTTGAATTCCTTAATAATCTTTGTAAATAAGATGTGTTTTGTGATGTCATCGATATCGCTTCGGTATTGAGAAATCGGAAAGCTGAGTTCCTTATATTCCCTTACGCACAAATCCCCTTGGAAAAAAGTATGAATGCATCTCTTTTTCACCGAACTATGGGTTAAATAGCAAAACAGATTGGGTTCTTAAGGTTAATGTTGGTAACCAGTCTACAGTAGAAATAAATGACAATTTACTGCAGAAAACAATCTTCTGGCCACTCAGTCATGTACTGAAAGACATGATCGTTCAAGCATGTATCACGTATGGCACTTAACTAATTGAAACAGGACAAACTTTAAAGCAATTAACAATGGTTGAGCGACTTATTGTTCATATATATCTATATATATATATATATACATATATATATATATATATATATAGTGTATCGAGGCAGCAGATAATTTTGTAAATATATACTGTTAAATATAAGAGACAATGAATGTCTATTATGTTTAATCATGAGCTGTTCTAAACGTCGTATTTTGGCTGTAATTTCTGATGAAAATAAAAACAAAAATTGTCCAAAATTAAAGCGAAAATACGATGTTTAGAACGGCTCATGATTAAACATAATAGACATTCATTGTCTGTTATATCTAACAATATCTATTTAGAAAATTATCTGCTGCCACGATACACTATATATATATATATATATATATATATATATATATATATACAGATTACAGGTAGAGTCGCCTCGTGATGTTTATTCGGTCGGCTTTCAATCCTGACTAAAAGCAATCGGATGTCTAACCGTACCGATGAGCTGTGATTCAGCGAAATAGAACTGTCTGCGAATGACATATATATATATATATATAAGAAAAATTAAGGCAGACACGTTATTTCATGGTGAATCGGAAGTATGGCTTATATCAGGCGAACCATCATCAGCTTCAGTCTTTATTTTACAAGCTGATGATACTTCGCCTGAAATAGGCCCATACATCCGATTCACCATGAAATAACGTGCCTGCCTTAATTTTTCTTATATTTGCTCTATCTGTATCAATATGCAGATATGTTCAGATCTCTCTTAGAGAGTTATCCTACCATTGTATGTACAGGATACTCCTTTGGATTCTTCTATACCCACACTGCATGCATCTAAGTTGGCATTTCTTGTGATTAAAAAAGAAAGTAAACGTGTCACTTTCTAAGAAGCCGTTAATATTTATTCCGTATTTTGTCTTTATAATTCGTATTTATATCCTATTTAATATATATATATATATATATATATATATATATATATATATATATTGTCGACACGAGAGACACATGGACAAACAAAAAACAAACAAATCTTTTGCTTTCAACCCATTCTGAAGGATTGTTTGAGGATTTGTCTTGGATTAATTTCAGAAAAGGCTATTAAGAACTTACTTTAGAGACAATCTGAAAATGAGATGAGGATTTACGTTTAGTGCAACACAAAAAGAAAAAAAAAGAAAAGCTTGGCAGACAAACATTAACAAATTTCGACATGAACTAAGAATTATAAAGAAAAGATACAGAATAAATATTAACATCTTTTTTTAAGTGACTTATTTTCTTTCTTCTTTAATCACGCGAAACTTAGAGAAAAAATACGATGAGTCATCATTTAAGTATGCACACAAATACACGTACACGCGTTTATTTCTTTCGCTTTTGGATCTGATGAAGCCTTGAAAGGCGAAACGCGTAATCAAATCTGCTTTCAATTAAATATTTTCCATTTATCAAATTTCTGAGAGTCTTTGTCGGGATTCCATATCTTGTTTTACACACACACACTACATTTTTATATTATAGCGTATAAGAGTATCTATGATAAAAGGGGGTAATCTCGAAGTCAGACAAAATCTGGATTGGGGAGATGGTCCCGTCTTGCACACTTGTAGAATCGCCAATGTTAAAAAAAATATATTTTTTTAAAGATTCTTTTTCTGGCGTTTTAAGGCAATAACATTTGCGATTTACAAAGCTTAGTGTGACAAAAGGACACAAATAAAAAGCACGTAGTGAGGACTGAACTCCCTGGTGAATTTTCATGTTAGACCAGACGAGCTTGTTAACCATTTACCATACGCCGAGACGCCTCGGCGCCTGCAGTTAATAGCAGAGGAAATTTAATCGAATACCATTATTTTTACAAACACTACTGCTGCAAGCCTCTGAAATGAGAACAGCGAGTCCATATTTTTTACATTAAAAATAAGTTACACTATTTATTACTCGCTTAATCGTTAATATTTTGCGGGGATTTTGTCTTTTAAATTTAATGTGATTCCTGCGCGACATTCGTGTACACAGTTCCCGCCTTTTTCCCTCCCTTGACCTAAATTCCGAAGCAGATTCTAGAAGGACCTGTTCTCTTGTCAGAGAGGAAAACGCAAGGGGTGGCGTGAAGTAAGGAAACAACAAAGAATAAACAATCAAGCAAAGAGAGAAAAAAAAAAAACGAAAACGAAAAAACAATCTAGATATATGTAGAAAGCAGCGAGTAGCTTGTCTAAAAACAGGGCAACATTGATATATATATATATATATATATAAAGAAAGAAAGAAAGAGAGATCGGCCTGTTATCAAGGTTTGGACGTGAAGGAAAAAAACAAGATATGAAAAAAAAAAAAAGAAGCTCAGCTCGCCAATATGACAAAAAGCAAACGAGAGTAAAATGGAAAAAATACAACGTGAATATATATATATATATATATATATATATATATATATATGTGTGTGTGTGTGTGTGTGTGTGTGTGTGTGTGTGTGTGATGAATTTGAACACTCTCGGCTACTGGCGTGTGTATACATTGTATATAACACGCTAAAGTCAGCCTTCCTCTACCGAGCGCCCAGAGGTAGAATCGCCGACTCATGTCAATTCGGTCGGGTTTTAATCCTGGTTAGAAGTAATTGGGTGTCTAACCGTACTGATGAACTGTAATACAGCGAAACAGATCTGTCTGCGGATTACTATATATATATATATATATATATATATATAGAGAGAGAGAGAGAGAGAGAAAAGGTGCATGAACAAAGTGCACGGAAGATTAGCTATTTATAAAGGTGAATATGGGTGTGCGTTGTCGTGGAATGGCTAGGAATAAGAAATTGGAGGGCTGAGTTCGAATTCCTGTCGAATTCATTTCAGTCACTTACGCACAAATACCCTTGAGAAAGTTATTAATCGATCTCATCTCCCTCTGAAAAAAAAATCTGAGAAAGATATGACTGATGCTTTTCACGTTTTATCAACCCCTTGCAGTCATAAATATCTCTTCTCCCTCCATGTATGGGTTGAATAGCAAAATAGAGTGGATTCCATAACCTTGTCTGGCAACCAGTCTACCGCAGAAAGTAATCTCAAACTACTACGGGAAAATCTTCTGCCTAGTCAGTTATGTCTCGAAAGAGACATGATCGTCTAAGTATGGCAATTAACTGACCGACTGAACAAATCTGGGATATCGATAATAGAGAAACCAGAAGTACACATTGAAAAAAAAAAAAAAAGAAAATAGAAGGTAAAGGTGAGAGGGAGGGAGAGAGAGAGAACGAGGATAGAGAGAGGCAAAAACAGGAGGGAGAAAAGAGAGGCAAAAATTAAAAAAGTAGATGAAACTGAGAGGAGAGTGAAAGAAGCTGAGAGTAGGTAAAAGCAGAAAGAGAGAGAGTGGGGGGAATAACGGCGAAAGAAAAAGTGAGGAGAGAAAGAGATGTGAAAAAGATAGTAGGGCTGATAGAGAGATAAAAAGAGGAAAAATAGCGATAAAAACAGAAAGTGGCAGAGAGAAAGAGAACATAAAGGGGTTAAGAGAGAAAAAGCAAGGAGAAAGAGGGAGCGAAAAAAGAGCGAGAAGAACGGGGAAAGAGAACAAGAGTAGAGAGGAAGATCGAGAGAGAGAGAGAGATGGAGAGCAAGACTGAGAGAGAGAGAGATGGAGAGGAAGATCGAGAGAGAGAGAGTGATGGAGAGGAAGATCGAGAGAGAGAGAGAGAGATGGAGATAAAGATAAAATGTTACATGGATAGAAAAATCAGAAAGAGTAAAAAAATCTGAGAAAGATATGACTGATGCTTTTCACGGTTTATCAACCCCTTGCAGGCATAAAATATTTTTAGATCGGAAGGATTTTGCATAGATGATAATGATTTACTGTGCGTTGGTGCAGTGGATATCGGCATGGAACGACAAATTAGGGAGCCGAGTTCGTTGCATTCATTTGCGCACAAATACTTTTGGGAAAGGCCGTCGGATGTGCGTTGTGGTACAGTGGATATAGGCTCGGAACGAGAAACCGGGGAGCCGAGTTCGAATTCCAGTTGAATCCATTGCATTCACTTCCGCACAAATACCCTTGGGAAAGGTATTAATCCATCTCTTCCTTCCAGTTATGGGTTAAATAGCAGGACAGATTGAGTTCTATAGCCTTGGTCGGCAACCAGTCTACCGCAGAAAGCAATGGCAACCTACTGCGGGGTAATCTTCTGCCCAGTCAGTCATGTCTCTTTCGAGACATGATCGCCCAAGCGTGTATCACGTATGGCACTTAACTGACTGACTGATTACTCCGTCTCTTCCCTCCAGTTATAGGTTAAATAACAGCACAGATTGGGTTCGATAGCTTTGCTGGCAATCAGTCTACCGCAGAAAGCAATGACAACCTACAGCGGGATAATCTTCTGCCCAGTCATGTCAGAGAGAGAGAGAGAGAGAGAGAGAGAGAGAGAGAGAGAGGGAGAGACATACATCCGTTTAAAAGATTCAAAATTCCTGGCACCTGAAGAAAGCCGAAACGAAGGAAACGTCATTCGTAATCTCTCTTTTTAATTCTTTAAGAATTCTTTAAAAACAGAATTTCGGCTTTCAGAAAAACGTGACCGATATTAATTGCTTTTCTTTTGGTCGAAAATTGGGGTTGAATTGAACATTGGAGTAAGCCAGCATATTTGTTTACCGGTAGAAATATTTGATCTAAATACGTCTGCTTTCTGTATCTCATGATCACAACGTGGGCAGAAAGCAGATTTAAACCAGCGAGCCAGTGGACTGACCTATAGATGTTCAAGGATCTGGAGACCGATAGCGTTAAACAGATACAAGTCCTACTAATTAACCCAAAGAGAACTGAGGAGGAGATTAGTATTTTGCACGTAAGTGAATATGTCGAACTCAACTGGAATTGGAACTCTGCTCTCCGATTTACATTTTAGAGACATTATTCATTGCATCAAAGCTTTCCGCCCCCAGAATTTCCAAGCGGCCGCCTATCTTGGGACTGACCAGGCTTGATATTGCTCAACTTCGAGAAAAGTGTGGGGAACGAGGGCTTTATGGAAAGTAGAGTCGGAAGAGAAAGAAGAGGAAAGGCTTACTCAATGACGTCGGGACGTCGATTGAGTAATTCCACAGGAGAATATTCTTGCGCATATAAGAATGTTCTTAACGCAATAAGGTCGTCACGAGTTAATGTATATTAAGGTTGTCTCGAAAGAGGCATGACTGACTGGGCAGAAGATTATCACGCAGTAGGTTGCCATTGCTTTCTGCGGTAGACTGGTTGCCAGCCAAGGCTATAGAACCCAATCTGTCCTGTTATTTAAACCATAAATGGAGGGAAGAGATGGATTAATACCTTTCCTAAGGGTATTTGCGCGTAAGTGAATGCATTGAATTCAAATGGAATTCGAACTCGGCTCCCCGATTTATCGAACTGAGCCTATATACAATGCACCACAAAGCACATCCAATGTCTGAGATGGCGCGTTCATACATTCGGGCAGATTTCTTTGAATTGGCAGCTGTATTCTAAATTTCAATCATTTATTTGATACGCAGTGATTCTCATTCCTACGGACATCTAAAAATAACATTTTACTCAGACAAATTTCCATACCTCAATCTACCACTTTGTAGAACCAACACCCGCAAAGGTCCTTTCTTGAATAATCTTAACGAACAGGCAACATTTGTTGCGGTCAGTATGAGAAGAAACAGATTGTGGGAATTGTTTACAAAACAGAAGAACCAAAAATGTTTACAATCTTTTTGTTACAATTTTTCATTTGATGTCGGAGTGAACTCTTCGTTATCAAATATAAAATTTTGTCTTAATATTTTTATGACCCTAACAAAACAAAAAACAAAAACGAATCAATAAAAAAAAGAAAGTAATAAAAGTATGAAATTATTAAATATAAGAGTTTCTTTTAGTATTGTTGTTAAAATAAATATTTGAGATGAATAATCTTTTCTTACATTAAAAACAATTGTGTGTGTATGTATTTAGGTATCTCCACAACATTGCTGAAAAAACAAAAGAAAAAAAAAATCCCGAACTTAATAAAAACGAAGTATTTCTATCAAAAGGTTTGTGTTATAAAGAGAAAAGAAGAAATTATTTTTTAAATTTTTTAATCCCTTCTAACACGTTCGAAACTTTGGTAAAAGATCTTGTTTTGATTTGAGTTAGCGGCTAACCAAAACGTTACAGAGTTTACAACGGAAAATAATATTACATAACTAAGTTTTTGTCAGGTGAAAAACAGATTAATTTGAAAATTCCTGCAAAAAATCAAATAATTGTCGGATTTTAATGAAACTTTCAAAAATGAATGAAAGTATTTTTTAAATTATTATTTTTAATAAATCATGCTAAAAGTATATTATTTTTGCATCTGTTAACCTACCTCCACGTAAATTCATGAAATTTTAAGAAGTTAAATTTTGTTAGGAAATTGTTTTTTTGTTAGTTAAACGCAAAAGACATGAGGGGGAAAAAGAGAAAATGCAATAAAACTATGACATTATTTAATTAGATAAGTTTTTAATTGCTTTAATAAATAATATAAGGACATTGTAGCCTGAAGAATTTTTTTTTCGATTAATAATAAAATTTTTAAAAGTTGTTGTCATATATATATTTTTTTAATTATAATAATTGATAAAGTTTCAAAAATATGTTTTTTTAATATTTCAAAGGCTTGTAGACAGGTTGGTAAGTTATTAAGTGAACACTATATTTACTAATCGAATTTTTTCTTGTATATTTGAAGATTTTTGTATGGTAATTTCTATGTGTACATTAAAAATCATGTGCTTCACAGATTCTCCCCCTTACAAGAAAAAAAAAAAGGGACAATTTTATCAATTCCGGTCGCTATAGACTCATCTCACATCTGTCGAGCTGTCACCACATTTCAAATACGGGGGAAAGTCAGAAAGTTCTACACTGTGTTTAAGAAATAGTCTAATTACAAATTTCATGATTTAAGTAAGTAATACTTGTATAAATTAGATTAATTTAACATTAAATTTGCTAATTTTCCAAAAATAGATAGTGTCACACATGTAGATTTTATTTTTGTAAAATTTTTAAAACCAAGAATTAACTTTTGTGTTGATCTCTCAAAAATGTCCGAAAAATTTTTTAAATGTCAAAATTTTAGATCAATATAATTTATGTTTGAAATATACCAGAGCATTTTGCTTAGTGAAAATATTGAACTTAATCATTTAGCTTTCAATTAAAAAGTAAAGTAAAAGTTTCCAGAATTTTTTTTATATTTTTAAAAATTCAGTTTAAAAGTTCGTTATCGAAAATGAGTGGAGGTACCTACTCAGTAGTGGGTACATCAATAAATGTTACCGACATTTTAGACGGTGTATCGACATGAATAATTTACCATCATTTTTGACGGCTCGGGCCCACTCGTAAAGGAAGAAACACGCTACTGAACAAAAAAACAAACAAAAAAAAAAAACAAACAAAAACAAAACAAAAAACAAACAAAAAAAACTTTTCGATTTGAAAAAAATTTCCTACAAATTTGAAAATACTTTCTCGTTCATAAAAATATTACGTTGCTACAATCAATAAATGAAGCACCCCTCTCTCGCAAATCAAATGACAGGCGAGATCTGGCAAACATGGTTTAATTTAGCATATATTCTTATCTTAATTTAGTGTTGCACGGAGAAGGTTCATTTATATTTGAGAATTAAAACAAAACAAATCAGATAGTAACGGATAAAAAATATTTACACTTGTATCGCTTTTCGTTTATTTCCTGGAGATATCAAGAAATACAAATTTCTACATCACACTGTGTATCTTCTTTTTCTTTCTCTCTGCCTTACCAACTGCCTTCCTACCTGTGTTTCCGTCCTTCTCTTGCGCTTTTTCTGACACCCACTGTAGCTGGGCCATGTTTCTCTTCGCACTCCTCTTGCCTAAACTTTTGCTCCTATGTAGCCCCCTACGCATCAGTAGCGGTACCGCCTTGCTTGGAGTGAAACGATTAAAAACAACAACAAAAAAAAAACAGTTCAGTCATTATTACCACTAGCTTACTCTAACCTGGTGAAGGAAATAATAAGTTAAGTTCTAAACTCCAATCACCTGAAGAAGGTCGGAGCGTATAACGACCGAAACGTCGTCAATATAATAACAAATATGACGACGACAATTCGTACAATGTAAATAGTGTAAATAAATACAACACCTCATGTCATGATATAGACAAATATATCCGAAGTTTTTGATGAAATAATCTTGTTCTTTTAAATAGAACATTTTCAAAAAAAATTTTTTTTTTTAATCCTAAAAACGTTTATCATATTTATCTATATTTTATGAGGGGTTTTCATTTCAAAAGCCGCCCACTGCAAAAAAAAAAAAAAAAAAAAAAAATGAGAAAAGTTTACGTGTGAGCGTGTCATGGTGAGCCTTCAGAATAAAAGATATGTTGCGGGAGTAAATAAACATTGAGATGTGGCAGAATCAATTGCTTATTATTAAATACTGATTATTACTCACAACGAACCCTGCCGAAAGACACAGCATCTTTATTAAATATCGATTATCTTACCACGTAGATGTTAGTGAGATTGTTTAATAGAAAAATAGGATATGTACCCAATATAACGTTTATATTAATCTTATTCTAATTCAGCATATCCCGCCTTTAGTTTCTCAGTGCGTACGTTACGCCCTGCAAATAATTCATAAATAAGAGACTATTCCGTTTTGATAGATTGCATAGACGAGAAAGACATATCAGAGACGCTAAAAGGAATAAATGGTTAAAGAAAGTAAGAAGGAAAAAAAAAAAAAGGAAAGATAAAAGTGTTTAACTTCTGTTTCAGTGAAATGAAAAAAGTAGCCAATTTTATTTTAAATCTGTTCATTTGTATTCCATGATTTATGATTGTTATTGAAATATTTTGTTAAAGTTGTTCAAATAAACGGATAAAAGACAACAATTGATTCCAGTGAGAATATAAAAGAAAGAATGAAGGGAAATTAAAGTCTTTAAAATAAAAATCCAATTACAATAAGTCAAATATAAAATCGTCTGCTGAATTATTTTTCAAGTTATTCTCAAGAAAAATGTTCATAAGACAAAAATTTGGCTAGAAAGAAAGAAATAAGGGATCATAAAAATACTTTAAAAAATGACAATAAGGACTATTCTTTTTTGATAGCGGAGAAAGAGAGGAAAAGACACTGCATGATTTGAGAGAGAGAGAGAGAGAGAGAGAGAGAGAAAGAACAAAGGAAAGATAAAAATAGTTAATGGCTGTTTCAATAAAATAAAAAGCAATATCTTCATTTCTACCCACTTTTTTTTAAAAATAACGACGAGCATTCATATTTATAATTATTATTTTAATATTTTGTTAAAGTCGTTAAGCTCAAATGTTATTTCTACGGATATTTTATTTTCATAGAACACGCCATGAGCTTAAAAGAATTAAGATTAGTCAGAAAATACAAATAGGAGAACTGTGAAATTTTCACTGGTATTTCTGTAAGTAATATCGGATTATAAATAAAATTCATAAGTAATCTCCCTTGAGCCACAACCACGCAAAAAACATATCTTCTATTTCTATGTGCCCTGTCCCTTCAGGACGTAGGTGATCACGGCCTTCCTCGTTTCCCTATCCCTGGTGGCTCTGACCCTCTGCATAAAAAGATTCTGTCAATTATTAATTCAACTTAGAAGATTTTACTTTTCAATATTATGTATATGGTTATGTCTTGAAGGCTGTCACAATGCGTTGAGTAAAATAAAAGAAGGTAAAGAAGTTTTTGGGTATTACCTATTTATTAAACATTAATATTTTCGAGATCAAAATCTCATCTTCAGAATGGCAGAGAAGCGTGTGTCTGTCCGAATGTGTTCCTGGCCTTTCAATTTTATGTTTGAGTTTTAGTTGAAATTAAATTATTACTGAAACAAATACTGTAAATCTAGATCGTAAAGAAAACGCTGTTTTTATTACTAGTCGAATCCTGTGACGACGAACAGATACGGCTCCTATTATGGTATAGATTTTATCAAAAAGTCTCTACCTTGAGTGAACTTCGAACCTTTTATTGGTTGAATCTTAGTATTAGAAAATGCCACGTTCGGTGTCTTAGGGACAAACGCGACAAAGCGTTTCGACCCGTAAATACAACACTTGTGTCAGGCAATATACAAAAGTCAAACAGAAAGAGGCAATGTGGCAAAAGAGAATTAGCAGGGAGGAAAAACGGAATAGAGAACTGAACACTCACAGGACATGTATAAGGTAAAGGGAGACAGAGGAAAACATCATATAATTTACCTAACGAGCTAATATAAATAGGTAGCAAAACAGAGCGTAGGAGAGATAACAAAAAGACAAAATTTACGAGGAGATACGGAAAAAAGAAAATTGCAGAGAACCATGACCACTAACATTCTGACGGTACACAGCACATAGAAAAAGATTCCCCGACGTGTTAAACGTATTAAACAAATATACTTGTTTCGCGTAGGTTCGTCTATTGCCCAGTTCACACTCTTCCCCGGCCTTTTGAAGAGGAGTAGAGGTTTATCTCTTGGTTCCTGTTTAGGATCGGGTTTCCAGTTCCTTATAAAGTCTACTTCAACTTTTTACTTCTCTCTCCGCAAAAACAATGAATTTTTTACTATTTATTTTTTCCTTACCTGGTTCACTGATTTGTTTTTAACAGCTTATCAACCCCTTTGCAGGGTATTTAAAGCCAGGATATTTTTAGAGTGCAATTTTTTTTGTCTAAGATAATGTTTTTAGTTATACAGATCTTACTAATTAATCAAAATGGGGGAAGAAGTGAATTCATACCTTACCCAAGTGTATTGGTGATTTGCCCGGAAGTGAATAAATCAAGAAGTGATTTGCCCGGAAGTGAATAAAACAAACCCAACGCGAGTTAGAACTCTGCTATCCGACTGACAAGTTTTTGTAGCCTTGTTCAGGTTAACAAAATCACTTTGTCAGTTCCCTGTGTAACCTTATTAGGATCAACTCCGATCAGCGTCAAGACACAGACACACATGGAAGCAGCATAGACGACAAGATAAAATGTAACGGGAGAAGCTTCAAGTGACCCGGACATTCGTCCTCTTTTTCTTTCCTTCTCGCGTGCTGATTCATTCTACTGCTTCTCCTTCCAAAGACATTCCTATCAAACAAACGCTAATACATACATACGTACGTACGCATATACTCTTTCAACAATTACTACTATGAACATTTTCTACAAATCTCAATACCCTTAACTTTCTCATAGAACACGAACTCTACTCTTATTGAACAGGTGAAGAGGCTCATCCCTTGTTTCCTGTTTGGGATGCGGTTTCCGGTTTTTCTCTTTTCTAATCTTCTCACTGTCATTTTTTTTTCTCAATTGGAGTAGATAGACTAAACTATCGCCCGGTTCACACTCCACCCACATCTATTGAACAGGTGAAGAGGCTCATCCCTTGTTTCCTGTTTAGGATGTGGTTTCCGGTTTTCTCTTTTCTAATCTTCTCACTCTTATGTAGCCCCCTGCACATCAGTGGCGTTACAGCCTTGCTTGGGGTGATATGATTAAAAAAAAAAAAAAAAAAGTTCGATGTTAGTTTTATAACTACTAAAATCATAGATACAAGTATAACCACGCTTTCGAACAATAATGATTCAAACGCATAATCTTCTCCGACTCTACACTCTAATCTCTCACTATATATATATATATATATATATATATATATAGTGAGATCTTACGATGTTTTTTTTTTGAGGACATAAATTATATAAAACAGAATGTTGTGTTATGTAACATATAATGTTACACGTAAAATAAGATTTCTCCTCGAAAATGGCTAAAAATGGCCGAAAGAACTCCGATAAACAAGACATTTACACAATTTTTATATAATTTATGTCCTCAAAAGGAAAAAAAAAAACAGAAAATTACATAAAAAACTTAACCATCACACTCTGCCTGCCTTTTTTTTATGAATCATATATATATATAAGTTATAGTTTAGAACAAGTACAAATTATAATTTACTACAAAAGTGTACATTTTGTTTCGAAATCGAAAAAACAATGTCTCATCAGGTATATATATATATTAAACAAGGATTAATTCAAAGATGTTGAATGGCCATTTCGATATGAAGATCTCCCTATATCGAAATGGCCATTCAACATCTTTGAATTAATCCTTGTTTAATATATATTTGCTCTGTAATATTTTATTACATGGAGCTCTCTTCCTGTATCATTTTTTAATATTAAAATAAAATTTTTAATATTAATTAGGATCGGGTTTTTGGAATTTACCTTCCTGCTTTTTTTCCTTGGATTGAAGTATCTGAATTAAAATATATATATATATATATATATATATATATATATATATATATATATTCTACGTGTCAAATGATACTAGCAGCACAGTACCACTAATTACTTTAGAACGAGGTCGGTCGACTGTGTTTCCTCCCTGGCAGTGTCGACAGTGACACATAATTCCTATATGACACAATTCGAAGCCATTATTCATTATATCACGCACACATCTAAACTTACATCATCCCGTAATCCCAACCGGTTACCCATCTAGATAATGATAAACTCAACGTTGCTTAACTTCAGTGACAGTACTGGAACCGATGCTTCAACGTGATATGGCCGAGAGCCTTCCTCTATAGGAGTAGATAGGTTTGTCTATCGCCTGGTTTACACTCCTCCAGTTGTTTTGAACTGGAGTAGAAGGTTTATCCCTTGATTTCTGTTTAGGATGGGGTTTCAGGTTCCTTCTAAAAGCTTTTAATTATCTTTCACTCCCAGTAGCCCATTGCGTCTTAGCGGCATTGTTGCCTTGTTTAGGCTGAATTGATTTAAAAAAAGTTCGGAAGATTCATCTATCACCCGGTTTACACTCCTCCTCGATCTTTTGAACAGTAGTAAAGGTGAATCTGATGATACCTGTTAATGATTGGGTTTCAGGTTCTTTCTAAAAGCTTCTCATTCTCTTTCACTTCCAGTAGCCCCCTTGTGTCTTAGCGGCATTGTTGCCTTGCTTAGGGTGAATTGATAAATAATAATAATAATAAGAAGAAGAATGCAAATGATACCTGAGGAATATCCAAAAGGAAAGGTGAAGAAAAATCAAAGTTAAGGAAACTGATTCGAAACAGTCACAGGATAACAGATTAATTTTTTTCTTTCGTCAACAGATCTAAACACAAGATTACGATCTACAAAGATACGGAAATGCTTAAGTTACTTTCGGGACGGCACTCGAAATTCGAAAGAGATAACATTAATAATATGAGGTTAAACACAAATGTTAAGAGGGGAAAAAGAGGTCGTGTAGATTGTTGATTTTATTTCAGTGGCCTTGAACGAAGTAGAATTTATTTGTCAGGCAATATAGGTATCCAAGGAATTACTGAATTTCATTATCGCAATAAATTAAATCACCCTTTCTTCTTCTCCCCAATTTATGAAATCTTACACTGGAAAAGAGGTTTTTCGGAAGTAAATTCAAGAGGATTTCGAAAATATTACCTCATAATACCAGAAACTCATATTTGTAAGACTATAACAAGTAATGTTAAGACACATGATGAGGAAAGACGGCCTAGCGAATTTAACACTGAGAGAACATACTGAAAGCAAGGGAAGCAAGGAGAAGCAGCAAATAACCCAATTAACGAGTTTGTGTGAATGGACGGCAGAACAGAGACAAACAATGCTGGTGAAGGGTAAAAAGTTATTTAAAACAAAACGGGACAGAAAGTAGTGGAGATCTTTTGTGTACATCTTTTGGTGATCTGGCACATAATGAAATTTTTTTAAGCAGAATTATTTTTTTCAGAAGAATAGCCACAACAATGCAAGGGATTGTAAAAAAGAGAATTTACATTTCTAGGATATATATATTGAAGGCAAAAGTAGCAATGAAAAACAGCACATCTTTTGTGTACATCTTTTGGTGATCTGGCACATAATGAAATTTTTTTAAGCAGAATTATTTTTTTCAGAAGAATAGCCACAACAATGCAAGGGATTGTAAAAAAGAGAATTTACATTTCTAGGATATATATATTGAAGGCAAAAGTAGCAATGAAAAACAGCACATAAACTACTGAATGAGCGTTATGGAAGGGCAGAGAAAAAGGATGGTAAAGAGTCAATAATTACCTCGGACAAATTTTTTTTTTTAATCATATCACCCCAAGCAAGGCGAAAACGCCACTGATGCGCAGGGGGCTACGTAAGAAGGAAAAGATTGGAAAAGAGAAAAACCGGAAACCACACCCTAACCAGGAAACAAGGGATGAGCCTCTTCACCTGTTCAATAGACGTGTGTGGAGTGTGAACCGGGCGATAATGGATAGGAAATTGTGGAGAGACATGAAAAAGGGACTCGGTATAGAAAACATTATAGCTTAATAAGAATCGTATTTAAAGTAAATGGCATAATTAATTATCTCTATTATAATACAGACTATATATATATATATATATATATATATATATATATATATATATATATATATATATATCCCTCCTGTCACGCCCATAGAGAGAGGGAGACAATAGCTAAGCAGCGTCGGTTCAGTTCATTCTCTTTACTTCCAGTTATAAATCTCTTGGCGCGTGTTTGCTCTTTAACAGTGTCTTATTACTATTATTATTAATTTGCAATAAGTATGTCGCCGAGTAATGAAGAACATATATCCTTCCTATTATAATAAAGACCGTTGTATACTTATTTGTGAGTATATATATATATATATATATATATATGGTAATATTTTTATTATAAGTTTATAATAAAAACATAGTTTATTGCAAGACAAGAGCCGTTGTGTTTCAGTACTATCTTATTAGCACCTCGTCAGGCAATGAAATATTTTTTCCCGTTAAGAATCATTATATAATATAGTATCGAAACAAAACGGCTCTTGTGTTGTATTAATATGTTTGTATTATAAACTGATAGTAAAATATTACCACATGTCATGGTCTACTGAGTATCGAGCCCATTTAATAAAGTAAATCACAACAAACAGTGAACTGCCAACCCATTAGTTTGTACTACTTTTAACATATATATAGTCTAGAAAAAATTTAGATATTCTACAATTTCATGGGTAATACGTATTTCGCAGCAAAAAAACCTGCTGCTCCTCAGACCCAAATCATACAACAGTTAATAATAATGAAAATCATCCAGATGATTTTTTGCTGCGAAATACGTATTACCCATGAAATTGTAGAATATTTTAAAAAAATTCTTGATTATATTACTCTGTTAAATTAAAGAAATAAATTTAACATTGAGGTCTTTTTGAGTTTGTGTCTCTCGGAATTTACCTGACTTAAATACCAAATATTCTACGTTATATATATATATATATATATATATATATATATAGAGAGAGAGAGAGAGAGAGAGAGAGACGTAGATATATATATATATATATAGAACGTAGAATATATATATATATATAGAGAGAGAGAGAGAACGTAGTTATATAAGGTAGAATACCTATATATATATATATATATATATATATATATATAAGGTAGAATATATATATATATATATAACATAGAATACCTAAATATATATATATATATATATATATATATAAGGTAGAATACCTATATATATAAGGTAGAATATATATATATATATATATAACATAGAATACCTAAATATATATATATATATATATATATAACGTAGAATCCCTATATATATATATATATTTTAATTCAGATACTTCAATCCAAGGGAACAAAAGCAGGAAGGTAAATTCCAAAAAACCCGATCCTAATTAATATTAAAAATTTATTTTAATATTAAAAAATGATACAGGAAGAGAGCTCCATGTAATAAAATATTACAGAGCAAATATATATGAAAAAAGGATTAATTCAAAAATGTTGAATGGCCATTTCGATATGAAGATCCCCACGGGGGAGGACACATCACCTCAGCAACAGAAAAAACCTTTCAGAAACTGGAGAAAAATTAGTCTACTTTTCCTTTTTAAATAGATTGCAAAGAAATTAAAAAATAAATAATAAAATAAAATAAAAATAAAATAAAGGGAAAGAAAAAGAAAAAGAAAACGAAAAAGAAAAAGAAAAAGATAGAATAAAATCAAATAAATAAGAAAAGAAAAAAAATTGACATCGTCTGGGTTCGCAAAAAAAAGGGAGAATGTATTTATTTATTTGATTTTATTCTATCTTTTTCTTTTTCTTTTTCTTTTTATTTCCCTTTATTTTTATTTTATTTTATTATTTATTTTTTAATTTCTTTGCAATCTATTTAAAAAGGAAAAGTAGACTAATTTTTCTCCAGTTTCTGAAAGGTTTTTTCTGTTGCTGAGGTGATGTGTCGTCCCCCGTGGGGATCTTCATATCGAAATGGCCATTCAACATCTTTGAATTAATCCTTTTTTAATATATATATATATATATATATATATATATATATATATATATAACGTAGAATACCTATATATATATATATATATATATATATAGGTACCTCCAATCAATTTTTAGATACCTAAATTTAAAATGAAAATTCTATCTATAAATATTCTATCTTCAAGCTTTAAAATTAGGTCTATTAGGGATTAAAGTTAATAATTCCAGTCATCAAAATACACTGGTGTATTTTAAACTGAAATTATATCAATTGGAATCCGAAATTTAAAAAAAAAAAAAACTTTAAATTTTCCGCCATTTTTTGAAATTTTTGATTTATTGACAGGTTACGTCAACAGTAGCCAACTTTCTGTTTAAAAAATCTTGAAAAAAAAAAAATACATCACAGACACATTTTTAAAGTCAAAAAATTTGAAATTGAAACTTACCTTAATCTGATTTCATACAGTAGTAATTCCTTACTTTATGAAATTTAAGACAGAAAGCTTATCTTAAATACAGTAGTCCTGTCATCACCGTACTACGAGGTGACGATTGATTGAATATGACAAGCTTCCGTCTGTCAACACCCAAGTAGGGCGTCCGGAAGTGCCAAAATTTTATGTATCTAAAAAACCGGTTTCCGTTTTTTAAATGCATAGTTAGCCATAACATAATATTTTCATCAATTACATAATATTTTAATATGTTCGTTTAGCTTTATAGCTAGATGAATGAATATGCTTTTTGAATAAATAAAAATTAAAATTTCTTTTAAAATAATTTTATAATTTAATGAGAAAGAATGAAATTTTACCCAACTAAATTAAGAAATATTATGCTAATTATTATTTTTTATTAGTTTTTTCAGCAGTTACTTATAGAATTTTAGTTTAGCTTTATAGCTGGATGAATGAATATGCTTTCTGAATAAATAAAAAGTAATTTCTTTTAAAATAATTTTAAAATTTAATAAGAAAGAATGAAATTAAAATAACCCAACCAAGTTAAGACACGCATGAGATGAACAGCAAGGTTCAGATACGGAAATTGTAAAGGGAAAATGTACGGGCGGAAAACTCATATACACAGAAAATTGAGTCACGTGACCTTTTACAGATATATATCCCTTATGGCCATCCGTACAAAAAAAAAAAAAAGCGGGAAAATCAACATGCAAAAATTAACAGGTTTTAATTAATTTACAAAAAACAGCACCCCTTTTGAGAGTAACTGTTGAAATTTTTCGATTAATTAATATATTTGCCACGCATTAATTAAAAAAAAACTGGAGGACCTATAAGGAGGAAATTGTAAAAGACTTATGAAACTTTTAATAAAAATAAAATAAAATAAAATAAAAACAATTCTTGTAAAAATTCATTACTAACGGAAATTTTTTTTTCTATTCAAACTACAATATAATTTTAATTTATGTCTATAAAAGCAATTAAACGTTTATCCAAATAAAAAATGGCAGAGTTTTATTGCATTATTGTTATCTCACTTCGGAGCAGATTTTCTTATAATAGGAAAGTTTTTTAAGAAAAAAAGACAGTTGATTAGCATTCCCCAATGACTCCTGAATTTAATTAAAACTATCCATATGCGGAGGCATAGTCGTATTTTTCGACACTTCTGAAAATTAAATGGTGGTGGTGGGGGGGGGGGGGTAACAAATAAAAAAAAAACGTCTTTACCAATATTTTCTAAAAATAATTGTTTCAAAAATCATTTCAGTCATTTATGAATAAGTCCTGAAATTTTCATCAAAATCAGACGATTATTTGCTTTTTGCAAGAATTTCCAAATTAATGTGTCTTTCACAGTCAAAAAATGCCTTCGCGTAATATTACGTTTTGACTTAATAAACTCTAGCGTCAATTTACCCTCTCATTGACGAGAGAAAAAAATGGTTCTTCCACTAAATGAGCCTGTTAGAACCTGTTAAAATAATTTTAAAAAATTATAACAATAATTAAAAAATACTTTGATCTATCCTCTTCATTATAGCATAAACATTTTGCCGATAAAACTTTGTTTTTATTTAGTTTCAAGCCTTTTCCTTCAGACTATGCTGATTTTCCCACGGTTCAATTAGACGTACCTATATATATATATATATATATATATATATATATATAACGTAGAATACCTATATATATATATATATAATTATAAATTATACTTTAAAACACGTATAAACTACAATATTTCTCTCCGGTCACGCTCAGAGTTTGGATTATTACAGTATAACCCGGGTATAAGAGAAACCCGAATATAAGAGAGAATTTCTCTGGTCCCAAATTAGAGCCTGTGGTAATGTATATAAAATAGACCAAACCTGGATACAAGACAACTCTCTTATATCCGGGTTACACTGTATTTTTTATGTCATAATGTAAGAAGAAACTCAATAGTAGGCAAATGTTGCGGTCATTTTAGACGGCATAAATTTTGCCGTCATTTTTGACTGCATGAGACCACTCGTATCTTTATAAAGTTAAATGTTGACAATTCTTATTTAATTTGTATATTTTCATAAACTAGTAAAATATTGCATAAATTCTGTATGGCTTTTATAGATGAAAGTAATTCATAAATGTTTATGAAATTAAAATACAACATATTTAAGATATTACCTACTTTAAATTACAAGAGGGGTTGAAAGGTTATCTCTATTTATCTTCCCCAAACTGAAACAAACATTTTGTAAAACTCCTTCTTAGTCGAGCTGAAATGTTTTTTTCAGCGATCCTCGTCAAAACTGTCACCCCCACCCCAGAGAAATATTTCACGCCCAACTCCCGCAAAAATGATATGAATTAATTTTAGTGTTAAAATCATTATTTTGTCCTGCCTGACAAAAGCTGCCCCAGTGGTTGATAGTTGCAACGGACCCGGTTCAAGTCAAAATTATCGGTATTTACCCAAGACGTCCCCCACAAAGGCGGGATGTAGCATAAGGAGGATGTGCGTTGTGGTGCAGTGGATATCGGCGCGGAACGAGAAATAGCGGAGCCGAGTTCGAATTCCAGTTGAATTTCTTGCATTCACTTACGCGCAAATACCCTTGGGAAAGGTATTAATCCGTCTTTTCCTTCCAGTTATGGGTTAAATAGCAGGACAGATTGGGTTCTATAGCCTTGGTCGGCAACCGGTCTACCGCAGAAAGAAATGGCAACCTACTGTGGGATAATCTTCTGCCCAGTCAGTCATGTCTCGAAAGAGACATAATCGCCCAAGCGTGTATCACGTATGGCACTTAACTGACTGACTGACTCCAAATGCGTACACTTGGGCAAAAGTTCCTTGTAGATCCCGCATACGGGGTGTCGGGTTCTTGTTTATTTACCTCAGACAAGACTCTGCACTTGGATGTGGCACAAGGCCGATTTTTATTGTGGGAACACAGAACCCTTAAACTCGGACAAATTTTCAAGAAGAACCGGCATAAGGCAGGGTCGGTCTGTTATCTTTTTTTTTCCCCAGACGAGATCCCACTGTTCAGTGGGGCCCTCATTTGAGTTTTTCCCGCGCGAAGGCAGAGAGTCCGACAGCAAAAATCCGCAGATCCTCTCAGAGTTTCTCTGGGCAGCTCACCTTTTTTCAGGTTTTTGATATCGCATGTAAATTTTGACAGTTTTAAAAGCACGAGAACCATGCTTGCGAAACACCGTGGCCTCTTTAACCAAGGACAGGTTAGAATTCCTTGATCTTACTTCACCACATTCCCAAGCTTAAAAGACAGGAGACGGGCCCGCTTTTTTTCCCCTTGGAATCGAATTCGTCCTGCTCTATGTTGACAAAATGTCACATTTCTTGGCTTGCTTGTCACGATAATTGATATAGAAAAGAGAGGCAAGGTAAGAGAACAGGAGAAGCAGCCACTTGGCAAATTTGCACGCTGTATTTATTTTTGCGGTTTTGTGAATTTACTGTGAAATGGATACAATTCGCGCAAGGCAATGATAGGCAGATTGCCTTCATCTCGAGGTCGAAGAGAGGCAAATTGTGCAAACAAATACTTAAATTGCGTTCTAACGGAGTTTCGGATGTCTGTGCTTATTCTTTGTTATTTACATGTTCTCATAACGTTCTATTTGTATTTATCATAAATTAACTACTAATTACTATCATTATTATTGATCATAAAAATATCCGCGAAAATTTCACGGTTTTCCTGTTTGAATTTTTTGATGAATTGTAATTCTTAAGTTAATGAGTGAATAAGCTCATGGCTAGTTCTACGAAAACTTACAATATCCGTAGAATTTCTTTTATTGCATTGTTCAATGTTTAACACCTTTAGCAAAATATTGTAATAACAATTATAAATATGAATGCTGATCGTTATTCTTATAAATGAAAAGATTTGAAATTGACTACTTTTTCCATTTCATTGAAACAGACATTAAACGCTTCTATTTACCTTCTTTGTTTCTTTCATTTTCTCACTGAAACCAAGTAGCGTATTTTCCTCTCTATCCAAACTATTAAAGCGGAATAATTCATTATTTATGAAGTACTTGCAGAGAATAATGGTTAAACGAACGAATGATTAGGTTTTGAAGGTTGTCACAATGCGTTTAGTAGAATACAGGAAGGTAAAGAAGTTTTTGGGTCTTACCTATTTATTCTACATTAATAGTTCGAGATTCTCTCCTGCTTCCCATAAGCATGGACCAAGCGATTCTCCCGGAGAGTAATACACTACGCCTGCTCGGAGTTACCCTGTCCTCAGACCTCAAATGGAACCACTATATTGAATCCATAGCAAAATCTACTGCTAAGAAGGTTGGGTCACTATGTCGATCCAGGATGTTTTTTCCACCTGAATCCATCCTGCATATATACAAGTCAACCATCCGTCCGTGCATGGAGTACTGCTGCTATGTATGGTCAGGTGCCTCTGCCGTTCTCCTCAGTGTTCTTGACAGGCTACAAAGGAGAGTCTGTAATGTGATAGGTACTGATCTGGCGGCTCGACTGCAGCCACTTCTCCATCGTCGAAATGTGGCCTCCCTTTGTCTGTTCCATAAATACTTTCATGGCTTCTTGCTCAGACGAACTTAAGTCACTGATGCCTCCTCAACAGGTGTTTACTCGTGCAACCAGACTGGCAACTGGGTCCCACCCATTCACAGTCAGGTTAGCCAAATGCAGACGACAATTCTACTCCTGCAGCTTCCTATCTCGCACTTCCCGCCTGTGGAACTCGCTCCCGTATTCTTGCTTTCCTGACTGCTACAACCTCCAGAAATTTAAATGCAAAGTCAATACTCATCTACTAACCACTGGACTCTAGCTCTCTCCCCACCCCCGTATAACCTTCCCTTTCTCTCCACCTATGTATCTGTCATCGCACCTGCTTTCTCAGCTTTCTATTGTTCCTTTCTAACTAGTTTGTACTCCTCACTCTTTTCTAATTAATCTTTTGACATTTATGTAGCCCCCTGCACATCAGTGGCGTTTCCGCCTTGCTCGGGGTGAAATGATTAAAAAAAAAAAAATTAAAATCTCATCTTCAGAATGGTAGAAACGCTTGTGTTCAAGTCCGTGCCTTTTAACGAATGGTCATTCCTGGCTGCTGCTGCTGCTGTCGTTAATTGTAGTGAATGCGCGCTTGTGTGTGTGCAAGTGTGCTAGAGCATGTATGTGTGTGTGTATTTATGATATATATATATATATCATAAATACACACACACATATATATATATATGTATATATAAGAGACAATATAAGAGACAATATAAGAGACAATGAATGTTTATTATGTTCAATCATGAGCCGTTCTAAACGTCGTATTTTGGCTTGAATTTCAGTTGAAATTTACATGCTCATTCAGAGATTGCATCTCTGATACTAATAAAAAAATCCAGTACATATATTGGTTTTACTACAACCACGCTCTCACGTAGACTTACATGTCATCTTTCTGATCAGAGTACAATTAAACAACATTTCTCCGAAAAACATAAACATGTAGGTAATATCAAACAGATTTTGGTCAACAATACGTTGATCCTTACTCATACACACAGAGGAACCTTCAGATATTGGAGGCTATGTACATCAAATCTAAACAACCAACACTTAATAAAATCACCTTTAAATCCGGACATAACACGTTACATTGCATTTAAATACATGGTTTTGTTGTCATTTCGCGCTATCACGCGGTGTGACGTCATAGAACCGCATTGCAAATTTGAGAACTTCGTTTGTTATTTTTGGTAACTATTGCCGTTGCCTAGCGGAGTTTTATGTCAACACAAAATAAAATCATCGGTGATGGTAGATGTGATTGTGTTACCGTCTAAATAACCTCTCTGAAGATGGCTCATGTGAGCCGAAAGCTTAGAAGCAAATTAATAAAAAAGTATCCAAATGTTGGAGAATTTTTCTCTTTATTTTCAACTGAAATTAAAGCCAAAATACGACGTTTAGAACGGCTCAGGATTAAACATAATAGACACTTATTGTCTCTTATATGTAACAGGATATGTTTTGAATATATATATATATATATATATATATATATATAGATGTGTGTGTGTGTGTGTGTGTGCATATGTATGTGTTTGCTTTGATATATGGTTTATCTAAATATGTGTTGACCTGACCGTTAGTTTGACTTTTGCCAAAGTGGAAGAGAGCTTTTTATGACTATTGTATGTGTGTGTGCATGTTTATGTGCGTATTCTTCTTGTGTTTTATTTAACTTCATCTTGTGCATTTGAATTCGTTGCAATCATATACGCGCAAATACCCTTGGAAAGGTATTAATCCGTCTATTCCTTCCAGTTATGGGTTAAATAACAGGACAGATTGGGTTCTATAGCCTTGGTCGGCAACCAGTCTGCCACAGAAAGCAATGGCAACCTACTGCGGGATAATCTTCTGCCCAGTCAGTCATGTCTCTTTCGAGATATGATCGTCCAAGCGTGTATCACGTATGGCACTTAACTGACTGACTTGTGCATATATATATATATATATATATATATATATATTAATGATTTTGTCTTATTTCATTTTTTTCTCCTTTTAATGATTTTCAAAGTATTTTTGTAATTATTTTTTGAATTTTACTTTTTATAATCTTTACTAACAAACATCATGGTGTAATGTAGAATTATTTGTCTTTGCAACATTATCACAATAAAATATCGCAATTTAAGAGAGGCAATATATATGAAAACATTCATTTCAACTCAACAAGCAAATTCAAATAATTAACTAGAAAGAGCACTCAAGGACCACAAATCTCCGCCAAGGCAATACCTGCATTACCTCAGCGATTAGCAACAAATGATTATAAAATGAGAAAGAATAACTGCAATGAACTTGACCGCACTCAAGAGTGAAAATACAAAAGATGAACTCTACCGATCTAAAAATTAAATGCACGCTTAAAATGAAACGGGAGGTAATTCAGTATTTAAAATGATTAAGGGAAAATAATTCAGTATTTGGCATTTGAAAGGAAAAGTTAAATTTTATTAATAAAACCAGAAAAATAATCAATAGACTTTATCCCCTACCAGATCGAACTCAAAATCTTATCTGTTCGTGCCAGTCATGAGACCAATCATCCCTGAAAGTTTCACCCGAATACATCTAGCGGTCTTAAGATATTCTGACCACGGATAGACAGACATATGCGACCGAATACAATAACCTCGCATTAAGGCGGAAGTAATACTTGGGTATTATAACAATTTGGAGTCTTTCATCTTAATTCGTTCGATTGCATTTTATAGCAATTTTATCCTAGCCATAAAAGCAGGTTCGTCACCGGGGTTGCTGGTACTCTGGAAAAAGCCGGACTTCGACACCCTTACAAGTATATTTTTAATTTTCACAAACAAAAATGAAAATGTAGAATAATGCATTTATTACAATACGAGTGAAACCCTACCGTCAGAAATGACGGCATAATATTTGAGAGGAATATATATATATATATACAAATGAAGAAGGAAGAAAGGAAATAATTGCAACGTTCAAAACATTAATTTAAGATAATGCTCAATATAAAAACAGAGCAAAGAATATTTATTATTGATTATTACTTTAGAAAATGTACAAACAAACTACTATACAATTGTGCCATCATTATTAACTACCTGATGAGACATTATTTTTTCAATGCCGAAACAAAATGTACAATTTTGTAGTAGTTTGTACACGCTCGAAAGTAATAATTATATATCTATATATATATATATATATACCCCACGGTCTTAATTTTAATAGAGAATATATATATATATATATAATTCATCAAGTTTTTATTAGACCTCAACAGAATGCAGAAAGAACTGGACGGCCATTTCGTCCTGTATTTGAGATTCATCACCAGTGCGCATCCACTACGAGGAATTGAAACCCAGATAGCTACGTTATTAAGCAAACGTCATACCAACTGTACCACGTGCCCCGGTGACGAAGAGGTAATGCGCACTGATGATGACAGGAGGGATATATATATATATATATATATATATATATATATATATATATATATATATAAATGCACAGCGATCTTTATTATAATAGGGAGGATAAAATATAATACAAAAAAACACTCACTATCATTATAAGTCACTTACTCTGCGTTGTTGCAGATTGCGTATCAACATGAGAGATTATTCTCATGTTACTTTTTTTATCCTACTCAGTCATGCTGACTCAAGGCATGTTGGAATAGAGCGCTTGGAGATTTTCCCGCAGTAGATTGCCAGTTCTTTCTATGGTCAACTGATTAGTCATGAAAGCTATACAAGCCAGTCTGTCCTGCTATTAACCCTCTCCAAGCTGGTTTTGAATTCAGAGTTTCCTTCTTCTAGACTGGTTGCCACCCAAAGCTATAGAACCCGTTCTGTGCTGCTATTTTCCCATATCAGAGAGAGGAGATGGATTTATAACTTTCCCAAGGGTATTATCACGGAACTGAATGTAATGAATTCAACTGGAATTCGAACTCGGCTCTCCGATTCCTCGATCCTCAAACATTCATTATCATACCTAAAACATTGTTTAGCCATTAGATCTGCAAATCTTTTCATGACACTTTCAACACTTGTCTTCTTTACAAGATCATTTTCTATTGACAAATAGCGAAAGAATTTAACCTGTCTGGAGTCATAGACGACCGCAAGTATGATCCCAAACACATGGCATGGCGCCATGATGTCCCTTACTCCAGGGGGTACTGCCCAATTTGCCAGTACCTTGAGCCGTCCCTGTATAAAAACAAACATATTTATGAAAATCAATGAATATCTAAACTTATTTATAAATGGAACTTTGTGTGTGTGTCCGTTACATATAGACTCCGAAACGGCTGAACCGATTTTCTTGAAAATTTACACAGTTGTACTATAAGCGTCTGCGAGTGTTCTTAGCTAGGTTTTGTGTCGAGGTACCCCGGATAAATATCAAAAATTGATAATCGAAAAAATCGGGTTATAGAAGGAATGGTCCGATTTTAATCAAATTTCATACACTCATAGACAAAGACATAAGAAACGATATTCAGAAGTTTCAAGGTTGCAGTTCTTACAATAGTGCAGAAAATCGATAAAAGGCAAGATGTTTGTGTGTGTGTCTGTTTATCTGTCTGTATGTCCTTTATACAAATCCACAATTTTTAACTGATTCTCACTAAACTTCACACAAATATTCTTTGGTCTGAGCTCCAGGACCATGGATTAGTTTTAAAGCTTTCATTACACCCGAGCAACGCCAGGCTATACTGCTAGTTAATTGATATGTCTGCTTTTATTGCTTCAATTAAATCTTTTAGTCTCAAGAAGATCGTTATGTCGGCTGTTAATTTACAGCAATAAATCAAGAACGCAAAACTGGGAGTAAGAAGAGGTCCTCAGTGAGATTAAAATTAATATTAATGTCGTAGTTGAATTTACGTGTCAACCCTTGCTAGGTTATTTAAAATCGAAAAGCGTTTGTTTTAGGACAGGTAAATATTGGTCGTTTATATCCTGTAACCGTTTAATTGACTCGAGGACTGGTAAATATTGGTCGTATATATTTGAGACTATATTTACTTGTTTCAGGGATAGGTAAATATTAAACGTTTATACTTTTGAGTCGGGGAGCATTGACTTGATTCGGGTACAGGTAAATATTGGTCGTTTATATTTGAGTTCAAGTATTTACTTCTTTCAGCGATTGGAAAATATTGGTTGTTTATATATTCAAGGATTTAAGTGTGTACGTACTACACACAAAAAATAAACGATCATTACAGGGATAGGTAAATAGTGGTTGTTTATACGTGAGTTGGAGAGCATTTACTTAATTCGAGCACGGATAAATATTGGTTGAGTCTATGTATTTACTTGTATCAAGGTTTTAAGCAATTACTTGGAATATGGTCCTTTTTTTGGTAGGGCATGCAATATCAACTGCCTAGTAGTACTACTGAACTCCAATAGAACTCTAAAGAACTCTTTAGAACATCTAAGAACTCCTATGAACTTCCCAAGAACTCCTCGAGTTAACTTCCTGTTAACTCTTATTGATATAGTCCATTATCTGAGGAATAGGTGTGTTTCACCATAACAGCAACAAAATGTGACACAAGGTCAGAGTTTAATGTGGAACGCCGTACAAAAATTGCTAAAGATCCCTTGGCGCTTCTCTTTTTGGCTCTGGGTATTTATCCCAGGTACTGCTTGGGGTGGGGATAACCCACCAGAGCTTCAGCTGAGGTTTTCAACTTCCCCATCATAACGATTCCAGGCACTGGATTGATATGCGCTTTAGTTTATACGTCTTGTAAAAGATAAGCGTAAATATAGGTTGAGTCTTTAACCTGGAACCCTTTATACGGGACCACATAAAAAACTTCTAAAAACCTCTAAGTAAACATCGTGTTGCCAACTCATATCGCTGTGCCAATCAAAGGTAGAACAAAGATGGAAACAGAAAATAAACAATCATTAAAGCTTCCAAACAAGATTTCCTTTTTGTTTACTGAAGTAACTCCACCTTTTCAATGCATAGATTAAGTTAGAATATTTCCCAGGTATAGAAAACAAATTAATCGCAAGACAGAATGTAACTCAGAGGAATTTTTGTCAGAATCAGTGGAATATCACGTTACCCATAAATCACATATGTGGTGAATTTGGTTGATGTGTCTCAAGGCAATTTAAGTAACGTACTGCGATAAACGGATGTGCGTTGTGGTGCATTGGATATCGGCTCGGAACGAGAAATCGGGGAGCCGAGTTCGAATTCCAGCTGAATTCGTTGCAATCATATACGCGCAAATACCCTTGGGAAAGGTATTAATCCGCCTCTTCTCTCCAGTTATAGGTTAAATAACAGGACAGATTAGGTTCTATAGCCTTGGCTGGCAACCAGTCTACCGCAGAAAGCAATGGCGGGATAATCTTCTGCCCAGTCAGTCATGTCTCTTTCGAGACATGATCGCCCAAGCGTGTATCACGTATGGCACTTTACTGACTGACTGACTGACTGCGATAAACAACAACAACGCTGAATGCATGGTTATCAGCAAAAAGAGCCCGAAATGTCAATCACAGGTGTAATGTCAATTACAAATTGGGGATACAAAAATCAAGCTAGGCACAGAAACTTAAATACATGGGACGTATTCTAAGAGAGGACGGGAAGTGTGACACTGAGATCCGAAGGCCTATTGACATAGCCAGGGACGCATTCCAAAAGCTGAGTAGAGTATTGAGAGACAGGAAAATTTCGTTGGAGACCAAAAAAAAAAAAAGAAAAAAAGAAAGAGTAATGGATTGATATATGGCAGCGAGTGCTGGACAATCCCGTCAAAGATTAAATAGAAACTCGGAACAGCAGAAATGTGGTTCTACAGAAAGATGCTTAGGATACAATATTTTCTTTTTTGTTTTTAATCGTATCACCCCGAACAAGGCGGTAACGCCACTGATGTGCAGGGGGCTACGTAATAGTGAAAAGACTGGAAAAGAGAAAGCCGGAAACCACATCCTAAACAGGGAACAAGGGATGAGCCTCTTAACCTGTTCAATAGACGTGGGTGGAGTGTGAACCGGGCGATAGATAGATCTATCTACTCCAATTTTGACTGACCGAACATGTGAGCAACGAAAAGTTTTTGGAGAGAGGAAAAGAAAAAAAAAAAAAAGGAAAAAAAAAGGGAAACTTACACTTAACATCAGAAAGCGACAAATAAAATTTGTTGGACTCGTAATGAGGAAGGAAAGCTTGATGAATCTAATACTCACAGGGCGGAAAGGGAGACAGTGGAAAACAACGCGAGACATAATTGACGGGTTTGAGTAAGTTGATGTTAGGACAGAGTCTGAGATAGATACCGAGAGAAAAAGTAAGAACGACATGGGATATGAGGATGTGGAGGGTCATATTCGCCTACGTCCAGGAAAAAACACGACACATTTAATGTGTCGTGTTTTTTCCTGAACTGTGATCCCACACGAACAAACCTACGGAGACAACCGCCTCTGTTCGGACTGGAAAGATTTCTAATATTAAATTCTCGTTCAAGAACAGTCACGCACTGAATACAGCTGACGAATATATTTCAGCGAAGAAAACTTCATTTTTATTTCTCTGAATCAGTTAGAAACGATTGCCAAATTATCTCGTGAGAAGTTTCATTTCCGAAGTACTGTCCTCGGTTTTCTTTATCTGATAGTAAATCTGACCATAGTTAAAGACTATTCATATCGCATTTATATCGTTTCTTTAAAAGGACCGAGTAGTCAGTGTTACTTTCGGCTGGAATTTATAAATTTTTCTATTAAAAAATGTTTCAGAGGAATAGGCTTCTCAAGTTCAGTAACCAGTATTAATGGTATCCTCCTTCCTGACCTTTAGCTTGGAGTAATGTAGAACGTCAACATCTTGATTATGACATTATTTTCTCTTCTCAAGTCCAGTAGCTGCTATCGCTCTTTCCTGTATTGCTACAGGTTTCCTTCCTAAACTTTTGTTTCAAGTAGTGTGTAAAATCAACATCTTGATTACGTCATTATTTTCTCTTCTTGAGTCCAGTAGCTGTTATCTCTCTTACTAGTAATGATAAAGGCTTTCTTCCTAACCTTTTGTTTCAAGTAGTGTGGATTGTCAACATCTTGATTATGTCATTATTTTCTCTTCTAGCTAAATGTGATATCAATTTTAGTTGTTACTGCTGTCCTCTAGTGATGTTGTTTCTGTTATTTAGTTGTTGTTTTTTGTGATTATGTAGCGCAAGTCTACGAGGTTTGAAGAAAGATGGTCCTTGCTAAGACCTACAGGTTTCATTTGCCCGAATTCATTTTAATAATCGATCTGAGAAAACTATTATATACAACTGACAGTTTAGATATTTCGGAATAAATTAGATTCGAAAGAATAAAAACAAGGTCACCTGGCGCGACAGACGAGATTCGACAACACACACATATATCTCGATCGGAAGTGATTGAACGACTCTATATATCCCAATCCTTGTGTTTTTATACCTCTCAAAAAGGAGTGGCAGCGAGATAATATCTTAAAATGAAGAAAGTGATATGATTTTTTTTTAATCGTATCACCCCGAGCAAGGCGGTAACGCCACTGATGTGCAGGGGGCTACGTAGTAGTGAAAAGATTGGAAAAGATAAAGCCAGAAACCACATCCTAAACAGGGAACAAGGGATGAGCCTCTTAACCTGTTCAATAGACATGGGTGGAGTGTGAACCGGGCGATAGATAGATCTATCTACTCCAATTGAAAAAAAAAAGTGAGAAGATTTGAAAAGAGAAAGCCGGAAATCACATCCTAAACAGGGAACAAGGGATGAACCTCTTAACCTGTTTAATAGACGTGGGTGGAGTGTGAACCGGGCGATAGACAGATCTATCTACTCCAATTAGATTGGAAAAGAGAAAGCCAGAAACCACATCCTAAACAGGGAACAAGGGATGAACCTCTTAACCTGTTCAATAGACATGGGTGGAGTGTGAATCTATCTACTCCAATTGAAAAAAAAAAAGTGAGAAGATTGGAAAAGAGAAAGCCGGACTATGATTATTTTCATAAAGGACGTTATCGTCTCTTTAATTAAATGTAAAGTCTTCCTTACTACTAACGCACTGTGCGAACAGCAACAAGCAATTATTTTACAATTTTATTCCGCTTGTTTGCATCTACAACCGTTATTATTTTCTGGCTAGGATCATGGTGTAGTATCTTTTGAACTGGAGTCAGTTAGGCTTTCAAACTGAGAAATCCATATAACAGGATCAAGCAAGAAGAAACTGGGAAGAGCGAGTAAGAAAAAGAGAGAAAGTCAAGTCGAAAAAGTATGAGACGACGAGAGAAAAAAAAGAAAAGAAAAATAATTTGAATAAAAAAAATGCAGAGAAAAATCAATGAAAATCAGAGAAGCGGGAATACGGGAAAATGAGCAAAAGACAGGAGAGGGGATTGAACGAAAGAGAGGGTGAGAGAAGAGGGGGAAATGAAAGAAAAAGGAGGAGAAATGAACGAAAGACGGGATGGGGAAAGAGGGGGAAATGGACGAAAGATAGGGAGGGGGATAAGGGAGAAATTAACGAAAAACAAAAAGTGGGCAATGAACGAAAGACAGGGAGAAGGAAAGAGGGGAAAATGGACAAAAGACAGGGAGGGGAAAGAGGGGAAATAAACGAAAAACAGGGAGGGGGAAAGAGGGGAGAATGAACGAAAGAAAGGGAGGGGGAAAGAGAGGAAAATGGACGAAAGACAGGGAGGAAGAAAGAGGGAAAAATGGACGCAAGACAGGGAAATAGACGAAACACAGGGAGGGGGAAAGAGGGGCAATGGACGAAAGACAGGGAGGAGGAAAGAGAGGGGGGAAGTGAACAAAAGACTGAGAAGGATAAATCAACGAAAGAAAGGAAGGGGGAAACGAAGAAAACACCTGAAGTAAAAAAAAAGAGGTGGGAAATGAACGAAAGACGGAGACGATGAAGGGAAAGAAAGGAGCGAAAAATAAAGAAGTGGGAGGATAGAAATGAACAAAAAACAGACGTGAGGTTAGGTGGGTTCATTTTACGACAGATCAACCGTTGTTATGTTATTCAGTATGAAATGCTGTACCTGACATCGATAATAAGATTAAGCAAGACAGAAATTTGAAAAGCAAAAGAGCAGAGGAGAGGCAAAAGATGGCGTGAAGTCGAAAAGTACGAGACAAGAGAAAACGAAAAGATAATAATCTGAACGAAAAAAAGAATTTACACAGAGACACGAGAAAGGGATAGAAATGAATGACAGAAAAAGGGGTAAGGGGATAAACATTTTTACATTGATGTTCACCCTGTATAAAACCCAAGAGCCACTCGAGGTAGCGTGCTACAGAGTAAGAAAAAAACTAACGCACTAATGTTACTAAATTGAAAAAAAAAAGCTTTAGAAGGAACCGGAAACCTAATTCTAAACAAGAAACAAGGTATAAACCTCTACTTTTGTTCAAAATACCTAGGAGGAGTGTGAACATGACGATAGGGGAATTTATGAACGAAAAACGGAAAGTGGGTAAGAGGTGGAAAGATAAAGAGGGGTAAGTGATAGAAATGAATGAAAAAGAGAGAAGGATGAGAATAGAAAAAACCAAAGACAGAGAGTGGGAAAGGATAAGAAATTAACTAAAGAGAGAGAAGAAAGAGAATGGAAATGAACAAAATCGAGACGTAAGGTTAGGTAGGTTCATTTGACGACCGATCAGCCATTGTTAAGTTATTCAATACCAAATTTTGTATCGGACACCCACTGAGGATCGAATTCTCTATTCAATAATAGAAGTAAAAAAAAAACAAACAAACAAAAAAAAAACAACTCGCCAACGATTACCCCTCGCCAAAGGGTCTATAGAGTTCATCAACATCTTGATGAGTCACGCACTATTAATAATGAGTTCTTTAGTTTTGCGCTGAAAACTTTACTCGGCGCCTAATATTTTTACTTAGTATTTTCTATGACATATGAACAAGAAACAATTTTGGAAGTTTCTAAAGACACCAACAATCGCTCTGCAATCTAAAATGGGAACAAAATTTTCTCACACATATAACATCTCTATGTGTCATGCAGAGTTAAAGTTTTTTGTTTGTTTGTTTTTTTTTTTCACACTTTATACAAAATAATTATGAGCGTCACCTAACAATGCGACATACACCAAAACAAAATGAATGACGCTAATGAAGAAGCCAAAGAAAGGTGTTACTCCCAAATATTTCTCAAGGTCTTCAAATGCACAAGAAAAAACGACGAGAACATTAAAAATGAGGACAAAAAAGAACGCCATGTGCTGCGTCCTTTCAGTACGTTGGCGTCCATAGCTCTCAAACAATTTCCTTTCCTTTGTTTTTCATTTCGTTCATCATCCGTTACACCCAATGGTGTGTAGGGCAGCAACAAAGCTTCTCCACCTCTGCCTATCTTGGGCCAGACTAGTCAATGAACCCCAAGAGTACTTTCATCTCATTCTCCACCGTATTTCTCCATGTCGTTCTTGGTCTTCCCCTCTTTCTTTTGTCATCTAAGGTCTAGTGCAGTGCTGTTCTTGTGATTGACTGCCCAATCCATCTCCACCGCCTTCTTGTAATAATGATGATGCCTATATTCTCTTGCTTGCATCTCTTCAACAGGTCTTCATTGGAGATCTTCTCTGGCCAAAATATTCTCAGTATTTGTCGGAGGCATATGGTGTGAAAGGATCGTAGTTTGGCGAGATCCATCTTAGTCATTCTCCAGCACTCAGATCCTTTGTAGCTCTTATTAAAATTTTATATTTTTTGTTATTTCTCCTAAACCTTTTTTTCGCCATCCATTTACTCAGGATTGCTACCTAAATTACGGTTTGTTTTTCTCTATCTCTCTTGCCTTCTATCTATCCCGTGAGTATCAAGTTTTCTAAATCTTCTTTCTTCATTATGCGCCCTAGGAATGTCTCTTACTGATATTAACAGCAGGGTTACTTTTGTTTACATTTTCTCTAAAACTAAAATCCATTGTATTGTCAACATCCTCCTGTCGAATTCTATTTCTTTTGCCACGCGTCTCTTCATCTGTGAAAAGATTTTTCAGCATTTACTGCCAAAAAGGGGAACTGATATTAGCAGTTCAGTACTCTCTTTTTTTGTTTCTAACGAAATTTTCCTGTTTTCTAATAATTTGTATAGGTTTTGGAAGACGTCTTTAGCTATCACAATGCATCTTCGGATTTCAATGTCACACTTTCCGTTTTCTGTTAAAATACTTATCAGATATTTAAATTGTTGTACTTGTTTTATTTTGGTATCTTCACTTTTTAATTGATATGTTGGGCTGTAGCTTTTATTAAAAACCATATGTTCTATCTTTTTACAATGTTGAGTCCTTTTTCTCTCGTTTTTCTTGACTGCTTTCCGTAAGAGTTCTGGGAGTTTTTTTGTTTTTTTTCGTGTCTGATTTTCCATGTTATCTGCAAATTTGATGCTGTTAAGATTGTGGCCGGTAATAATTAATCCTGGTAGAACTGAAGACGTAGGGAGATGGTTAATGTTTGTTTGATTCGGCCTTGTGTCAGACATAACCAAACTCCCTACAGCTTACAAGTTTTATGCAGAATTATCATCATCAGAATTATCAGAAAGTTTTCATCAGAAGGTTAGTTGTCGGCAGGTTGGAACGTGTAGAATAGTGTAAGAATAAAATATGCATTTTTAATTTTAAAATAGAAATTTATTAAAAGAAATGAATAACAAGAATTCTTAGAAATTAATGTTCAATTAGAAAGTTAAGGGCATCAACAATTGTAGAAAATGTTCATAGTAATTGTTGAAAGAGTACATGTTTACGTACGTATGTATGTGTTTGTTTGGTAAAAATGTCTTTGGATGGAGAAGAAGAAGTAAAAGAAATCAGCAGATGAGAAGGAAAGAGAAAGAGAACAAGGTGCGACCTGACCTTATCTCCGGGTCAATTTGAAGTTGAAGTTACATTTTAGTTGTTTCGTCGCGCGGCTCCCATCTGACTGTGTGTGTCGACTAGCCCTGATGGGGGCCTTTTATACTAATTTTAAATTTTTGCACTTGATCGCGAAGTCCCTTTTTGTCTTGGAAATCGCTCCCATTGGTCTGCAAACTAGTTTAACACCTACTTGCGAAATCCGGTTTCGTCTTTTTCTTTAAGCACATGGTCAATCCTTTTTCTATTTGGAAAAAAAACAGGATTTCACTCGTCATTGTGAATTTTTGTAAAAATGAAGAAGATTGATTATAATTCTGAATTTCTTATTCACTACAGAACTTCTAATTCTCTTGAAATCGCCTTACTGTATAGATTAAATAATTCAGGTGGCTTTTCTGCAATTCTTAAGCTGAAGAACATCCTAAAAAATATTAAAATTTTTGTACTTATTTAGTGTCACTTATTTGTAATTCGCAAATTGTGCTGTACCTTTTGCTGATAAACATACATTGTCTTTTTAGTCCTTCCTTCTTGCTTTCTTTCACTACCTTCTGTAAGATTTATCGTAGTTTCTTTTCTTTGTCTGCTATCAACACAGTGTCATCTGAATATCTTATGTTGTTAAGATTGTGGCCGCCAATAAGGAATCCTGGTAGGCGTTCCAATTATCTCAAAATCGCCTCACTGTCGAATAGGTTCGATGAAAAGACACGTCCTATTAAGTAATATGTAAATATATTTCTGCATCATTTCCTCACAATGAACAATGTGTCAGTTTTTGTTTGTAACTTCTGTCAAGTTAACCTAGACAGAGATGTAAAAGAATTTTGTCCAAGTTGCAAGAAAACAGTGAAGTTAAATTACATCACCGTTTTTGCTGCTTGAAATTAACACTATACTGATCAGCTATTATGCCCCATATAAATACAGACCATGCTCGACATTGCTTAACTTCAGTGAACAAACGGCAAACGGCTTTAGAATAAGAATATCTTAATTACGTCATTATTTTATCTTCTCAAGTCCAGTAGCTGTTATCGCTCTTTCCTGTACTGATAGTGATTTCCTTCCTAATCCTAATATGTTGTTGCAGGATTAGATTTTTCGGGACTGGGCTTACCTCATAAGTGAAAGAGGAAGAGAGAACAGCTACTACAGTTTGATCTTTAACACAAATTTCTCCAAGTTTGTATGTTATTCGATCATTTTTTTTTTTGTAACTACCAGGAAGGATTATACTGAAATTGTTTTGGTAAATTTCACTTTTCCATTTACTCTGAGTGCATCGTTTTGTTGAGGTGTCTAATCTGTTGCGAAAATAAGAAAAACGAGAGAGCGTTTCGCTGGGCTTATGTGTGTTCCTATGTGCATTGAGAGGTTAATTTAAACAGCAGTGGACCAAACAACTGTGTTATTATTTGCCTGTTCGCATGTACGAGCATTACGTTTTTCTATCAAAGATCAGAGTGTATAATTTGTTCGATTATCAATCTTTCTAAGCTGAAATGAGTGGTGATTTATTGCCAAGAAACATAGATTATAATATTAAATGAAAAGGGTATGGGACAGAGAGGACAGGAAAAATAGAGCGTATAATAGAGGAAAGGTCAGAACAGTATATATATATATATATATATATATATATATATATATATATATATATATATATATATATTAAGAAGCTTTTTTTGTAGCTCGTTGGTGGTATTTCTGAATTTAAGTTTGTTAATCAGTTCAAACAAGTCGTTCGCAAAGTTCAATAACTGACTGTCAGGTGGTGGGTGTTTTGTAATTTAAATCCATAAAAAATCTGTGTCTTCCAAGATGGAGAAATTCTGTTATTTACGGAGAATTTCTATCTTGTCTTGTTTGTAACGCCGGAAACTCCGAGTCGTGCCACCGACGTAGGATTTTATATATATATATATATATATATATATATATATATATATATATATATATATATATAATATTGAGAAGAACATTCAGCACATTGACACAGAATTAGGATTTATTTCGACAATGTAAATTATAATGCTCCGGATAAAATCTATGGAGCTCTCTATTTTTATCTAATTAATAATTTATAGTAACTGGATAAAATCTTTTGGATTATACTCTCTGTCTTTACCGGTCTGCCATTCTCTCATATGGTTCCCTCCGACGGGGAATTAGCTCTTCCTTTTGGTATATATAATGACCTGCGCGACTTCCGTAGAAAAGTTAACAAAAAAAGTTAACGGCAGTTGACGACAGCTACTACTTAGGCAATAATACATATCTCTATATTACTTATTATTAACACTTTCTTTGAATATCTTGTTTCTTGTTATACTAACATGCTGTTTAAACTTGCCTTCTTGTTCCGTGTCTTACTTCCGGCACAAACCGGTCACTACAACTTTGCGGCTAAGTTTCACCACCACTCCACAATAAATTGGCGACGAAGATCCACAACAATATATATATATATATACACGAAAAATATATGCACGAAAAATCTGAAACGTTCAGTCAGATTTTTCGTGTGTTTTTGCTCTACAATTGTATTTTAGTACTTTCGTATCGAGCACTTTTTCTTGTGTTTGGTTCTGTTTGGGATTTTTTTTTCTTTACTGCGGAATTTTGAATGTTTGTTCTTGTTCCGCTGGTTTCTTTTTTTTCTCCCCATTTATCTGACGGCTTAATATGCCGGATTGTAACGGTTCTGTTTGTTAATGGTTTTTCCGGGAGTTTATATTGACATAAATTTACGGAGTGCATTCTTACAGAGTCTAAGTAGTTATTATTATCATATATATATATATATATATATATATATATATATATATATATATATATATATATATTTCACCTTAAAATGGTTTGAAGATCGCGTGAAACTCGAGGTACGACTAGGACCATCCTTCCATAGAAATTAAATCGAACGATTTTTCCTCTGTCTAGTCTCTGATCATTTTACATTACTGAGTAGGAAGGTTTGCTTTTAGGCCTTTTTCCTTTTTTTTCGAGACTGTATCTACATAAGTGATATAACTTTGTTTCAAGCGGTTATAATATTAAAACTGCTGAGGTTAGTCGTCGTAACGTCTGTTAAGAATACTTTTGACAAACTCTAACTAGATTAAGAAGACTCACTTGGAGTTCTTTATTTAAGGCGTCTAGCGTAATTTATTTGTATACCCGGAAATGTATTATTTACTTCACAACACCCGCCCCACTTTTGAGATTTCTGTTTATTAGTATTTTAATTTATTTATTAGTATTTTAATTTATTTATTAGTATTCACCCACTCCTTTTTTCTGGCGAGTTCACCAACGTACTGAACTTTTTATTTTTTACGTTTTCGGCCAATCTCAAGTTTTTTTCTCTAAGTTTTCTTTTTCGGGTAATCGTACTTGTAGGTTCAATGAATTTTTGGAGTGTTGTTACATCAAAAGTATCATACTCTACTTGCATAGGTTTTTTTTTTCTTTCTTGCAGGCATTTATTCAGTGAACTTTTTCTTTAATTGATTTCAATGTCTTTTGTGTCCCCGTTGTTTCCTTTTTACCATATATATCATCTTTTCAATTTGTGACATTATTACATCATCTTTCCATCGTTTTCATTTTTATATACTCTGAAAAACACCTTTTCGCCAACTTTGAAAAGTTCAGTCAGTCAGTTAAGTGCCATACGTGATACACGCTTGGGCGATCATGTCTCGAAAGAGACATGACTGACTGGGCAGAAGATTATCACGCAGTAGGTTGCCATTGCTTTCTGCGGTAGACTGGTTGCCGACCAAGGCTATAGAACCCAATCTGTCCTGTTATTTAACCCATAACTGGAAGGAATAGACAGATTAATACCTTTCCCAAGGGCATTTGCGCGTAAGTGAATGCAATGATCAGCTGGAATTCGAACTCGGCTCCGCGATTTCTCGTTCCGATCCGATAAAAATTAAATGTCCTTTTTGTTATCCGTTCTTATTTCCTTTTGACCTGGTAACAACTTGTCGTCTACAGACTTTATTTTTCCTGTGAAAAGCAATACTGCCGGCGACATACCAACCGGCGTATTGGGATTCGACTTTATCTGGTATACCCTAAAAAATTTTATTGTGCTTCTTTGCTCACTTTTTTCATAACTCTCTTAAAAGTAGTCACAAACAGTTCACCCAGTCAGTTTGACCTTAGGTGATATGGTGAAGTAGTAATATGTTCAATCGAGAACATTTAACCAAAATAATCAAATTTTTAATCAGTGAGTTGTGTACAGTTACCCGAGACTATGACATCTGGAATGCCATATCTTGGAAACAGTCCTTGAAAAAGAAGTCACTGTAACCATATAAGTTGTTTTTTTTTGCACTTACAAATTTTAAACCATTTAGTAAAGCTATCCTCTACCACAAGATAATGTGATCCATTTATTGGACCTGCGATATCTATGTGCAGGCTTAACCATGGATTATCTGTCTTTGGCCAACGTTGTAATTTCGTGAGAGATGATTTTGCTGCCAGAGCAGAGCCTCCGCAGGCTTTTACTACTTTTTAAAACTGAATGCATGGTCTCAGCAAAAAGAGCAACCCAAAATGCCAAATACAGGTGGGAGATACCAGAATCAACCAAGTACAAAAATTTAAATACCTAGGAAGTGTTTTAACAAGAGATGGTAACTGCGACACAGAAATCCAAAGGTGAATTGGCATGGCGAAGGACACGTTCCAGAAGCTGAGTAAAGTACTAAGACACAGGAAAATTTCATTAGAAACAAAGAAGAGAGTGCTAGACTGCTATGTGATGTCAGTTCTTCAATATGGCAGTGAATGCTGGACAATATCATCGAAGATGAGGAAAAAACTTGAAGCAGCAGAAATGTGGTTCTACAGAAGGATGCTGCGGATATCAGTTAATATCAGTGTTGGAGATTCCGAGTGAGAAACCACACAAAATAATAAATAACAAAAACAGATTTGGAGATAGAAAATCTAAGTTATATTGAACAAGATATACAAACTAGAATATGGGTTAGTCAATTTAGGAATACTATTAGTAGAAATAATTATATACATTCTTGAAGTGAAATAGTATGTCCGAGTAATGAGTCTATATCCAAACAACTCCAGCTAGCTCTGCACCAACTTACTAACCAGCTAAGCAACTCTATAACTCCTTTGCAACTACTCAACCATTGCTGTTCTCGGTAGAGGCAGGATTATATGTACACATCAGGTGAGTCCATTCTTATTTGTAAAAAGGGGTGATCCCCAACAATCAATAATAATAATAATAATAATAATTATCATCATCATCATCATTATTATTATTATTATTATATATATTCCTTTTCTTAAATATGCTAGAGTGTATTAATTTTAAAGGTGCATTTTTATAAAGAAAGGAAAACATCCGTATAATTCTAAAACTCTAATCTTGTATGTGAGTGCGTACAGTACACCGAAAGACGATTCTCCGACAGGGCAACTGGTCGACGCTTTATGTCTTTCCAAGTTCAAGCTCTCATCCAGTTATTTTTAATTTTTTTAAAATAAGAACATTCTTTCTAAGCCTTTTAAGTCCTTCAGTCGTCATCATGGAGTTTGTCAAAACAGAACGAGAAGACAGAAAACTTTTGAGGGATATCGTTGACAAAACTAGAGAATCTGAAATTTACTGGAGGTGCGAACAACAAAAACAGTGCAACGGATGATAATGCAATTAGCAGAATGTGTTCGGAAGACTCGTGCACCAACACCGGGACAGTTTGCCGACAGTTTATATATAAAAAAGACTGAAAGCGTCGACCAATTGAATTGTCTGTTAATGAACTGTTTGAGTGCACAGAACAACAGCTTCACCATGCCACGTGTTGATGTTATGTTTCCATAGCAAACAGGTTCTCACCGGGTAAATGTGCTTCGCCTTATAACTTAACTGAGTATTATTGTCATTCTCCTAGATAGGTTGCTAACAAAAGTTAGTCTTTCCTGCTATTAATCACTGGTTGGGAGAAGAAATAAACATATTAGTAAATCCATGAATCGATTTAAAAATAAAACGCTACTGTCTACGGTAGCCGGACAATTCGCCGACAGGACAATTGGTCGACGCTTTAAATATTTTCAAGTTCAAGCTCTTATGCAGTTTTATTTTATTTTATTTTTTTAAGAACATTCTTTCTAAGCCCTTCAGTCATCATCATGGAGATTGTCAAGACAGAACGAGAAGACTGAAAGCTTTTGAAGGATACGCCTATGTTGTTGACAAAACCAGAGAATCTTTGAAAATTTACTGGAGGTGCGAACAACGTAAAAAACTGTGCAACGCAAGACGTCTTCGAAACACTCGTATACACCGACAGTTTATAAAGAAATGGATGAGAGCTTAAACTTGACAAGACTTGAATAGTCGACTGCCTTGTCGGCGAATTGTCTGGCGACACTTGTATGTATGTATGTATGTATGTATGTATGTGTGTGTGTTTTGTGTGTGCATAATACCTCAACCAATTTAGAAGCATATTGTATCTTGATACCCTGCCGAATGCAGTGCCAAATTTCATCAAAATTAGACAAGGTGTTCTTCAGCTAGAATAGATTCATTTTCCTGTTTTTACGGCATTTTTAATAGAAAATTTCGTAATTGTTTTTGATACACATTTTAATATCAATCCGCGTATTAAAATAAAAAAAACCAAAAAACACTTGCATATTACAACTATTATGTGTATGAAAAATAAATATTCATAATACATTATCATTATAAAAACATTATTAAATATTTACTACATTACATTAGAACTTTTTATAAATAAATATCTCAGGTGTTTGACAACTACTTGATAGGTAAACACTATACTCGTTCTTGTAGTGTACTCGGTATGAATAAAATAAAGTTGTTTCCGGCCTGGATTTTCTTGTCATTTGTATTCATCATGTTTCCCTTTTTTTTCCACAATTTTTAATAAGCAACTTAGGAAAACGAGCTAGCGTTTCCTTTTGACATGAAGTGGAAAGATTTAAAAATGAGACTGAATCAATTTTAAGATCTGCTGCTAGAAAAGTTCAATGTTTTGTGCTAGACAATTATTTTCAACAGAAAATATGTGCGTTGTGGATGTCGGCTCGGAACGAGAAATCAGAAAGCCGAGCTCGAATTTCAGTTGAACTCGTTTCGTTCACTTATGCACCCTTGCAAAAGGTATTCATCCATCTCTTCCCCTCCAGCTATGGGTTAAATAGGAGGACATTGGGTTCTATAGCCTTGGTTGGCAACCAGTTTACTGCAGAAAATAATGACAACCTACTGTGAGAAAATCTTCTGCCCAGCCAGTTATGTCTCTTTCGAGACATGATTGTCCAAGTGTGTATCACGTATTTTACTTGACTGACTGACTGACTGACTGACTGACTGATATCTTACACATTCATAAGTCCACAATTTACCCATGCAATGAATGTTGCTATCACTTCTGGTCTGGCGCTTCTGCTATGCATGATCCTGACCTGGAATCTTGGCTTCAGTTACTATCCTGCCACTATAATCTTGCTATAATCTATGAATATTTTGATGGTAATTGCTTTTCTCCCTATGCCTTTCCCCTTTGGTACCTAGACTTAATGAATTTCAGTACTGGTTTGTCAGCCAGGTCTCAGCATTTTACAGGGTAGATTTAATTTTGAAGTTCTATGATAACAGTCTCTTCTCTGGCATTTTCGCTTGTGAAGCTCTCTTCTTGCCGTTTGCTTTCCAATCAATTGTTACCTTCTTAAATCATATTCTTTTTTTTCATATTCTCTCACACTCTGTAAATCCTTGTTTCTTAGTGGTTTTATTGCCTTTCTTGGGGTGAAATGATAAAAAAATAAGATTTTGACCAGTAATGATGTTGTTTAATTTTGGCATAAGAATTAGTATGAACGGTCTGAAGCTCTTGCTGTATAGCTTAGAGATCCTTGATAAAATCCAAATAAGAATCAGCAATATTATAGATCCTGATCTGGCCTTCTAGCTGCACTCATTTTTCCACCACCATAAAGTTACCTCCCTGTGCCTTTTCTGTGAATACTTTCATGATAATTGTTCAGATGAGCACTTTGCTATGTTAATAGACTTTATGAATTTAAGCTGTATAGCTAAGAGATCCTTGAAGAATCAGCAATATTATAGATCCTGATCTGGCCTCCCGGCTGCACTCATTTTTCCACCACCATAAAGTTACATCCCTGTGCCTTTTCTGTGAATATTTTCATGATAATTGTTCAGATGAGCACTTTGCTATGTTAAGAGATTTTATGAATTTAAGTGCAGTACTAGACTGGCACTGAGATCTCATGAGTTTACAGTAGAGTTGGTGAAATATAACCATAATTTCTATGCTAACAGTTTCTTTTCTAACACTTGTCACCAGTGGAACTCTCCGGACTCCATGCTTTCCACTCAACCATAAGCTTTAAAAATGTAAATGTAATGTTAATTGCCAACTACTGTCTTCCTGATTACTCACCTTTTGCTCTCACCCCTTAGTAATGTTTCTGTTTTCTAATACTTCCACATCAAATATCCCTTGTATATTAGAAACTTTACTGTTTTTCTTGGGTTAAACTCGATTAAAGAAAAGTATTAAAAAAAATTATTTAGTAGGTCACTCTTTTTTTTATTTTATTTTATTTTTTTCAATTGGAGTAGATAGACTAAGCTATCGCCCGGTTCACACTCCACCCACATCTATTGAACAGGTGAAGAGGCTCATCCTTTGTTTCCTGTTTAGGATGTGGTTCCCAGTTTTTCTCTTTTCCAGTCTTTTCACTCTTACGTAGCCCCCTGCGCATCAGTGGCGTTTTCACCTTGCTTGGGGTGATATGATTAAAAAAAAAAAAGTCTAAGTAACACATAATTTTGAGTTATTTAAGCTCTACTGACATCAGTAGCAGAGTTGCTTAAGACTGACTCAAATTTGGGAAGATCATGTATATTCATGTTACTGCTCTAAAGCCGAAATTTAAAAAGTTCTCATCCTAAACCAGGAATCGGCGACCTTTTGAAGAGTGAAAGCCAAAAAGCTATGTAGAGTCATGGAGGAAGGCCAAACAGCTATGGCTTCAGTGTCATGGAGGAGAACTATGTTATTAAATATGTGAATACAATTTTGAAATGATTTGGAAATTATTTTCGATAATTTTTGACTTGGAAAATCTGTTTTGATTTTTTTCTTATTTTTATTTACTAAAAAACGAACTCTACCAGGAAGTGAAAAATTTCGGAGTTGCAGAAAGTATTTCACGTCTTTCTCAATCAGATAAAGAAACAGGTTTCTAAAGCATGAAAAAAAGAAAATATCTGATGGGAATTTTGTAAAAATTAATATTACATCTTAAAAATAAATGTTTCATAAATAAGTATTGAAAAAGAAATTCCATTAAAATCGGTTGAAAACACTATTTTATTCATTTAAAAGTGCCCGCTCACAAAAGCCATTTCACAGAAAAAGTGAGAGTGAGGACATACGCTAAATTTGGCAATCCCTACAAATAAAAAATAAAAGTAAAACACATTCTCCAGGTAAAAAGAAATAAATTTTTAAATTTCGACGCAATATATTCAGATTATAAACTGTCACTTTGGTTTGGTTTACCTATATCGAGTCCAGAGTAAGGTAGCAGGCCGGACAAGATTTGCCTGTGGGCTGGGGGTTGCTGACCGCTGTCCTAAACTATTTTCCAAAATCTGACCAAATATCAAAATGTTTTTAATTCCCTTCCTGGCTGGAGAAAGAACTTTTCAGCACCCCACCATTTGTTTATATATTAATTGCATAACATGGACTGTTGTCTTTTTTGTTCTCTTGTATGGTGACAAAATTACACAGAATTTATCATATGTCTGTTTTCCTTTCTATGTTGGTATTAGGTTGATGGAATTTTCTGAGCTAAGCAGTATTTTTCCTTGTTAATATCAAAATGGTGACAATGTGATGACAACCAAATAGAAAAAAATACTTGACAGACAGCAGGAAACATTTGAAAGTTTATGTCGTTGCAAAACCTACTTCACTGCTTCAGAGAAGTGTTGTAAAGTGGCTGACACCCCTGCAGCACTATCAATGATGGAATGACCCATGATTGAAATGGTCTATTTAAGTAAAGAATAGTAGCATTTGAGGCATAATATTTCGAGTGTCGTTCGAGTAATATTTGGACTGATTACTTTGGCAACTATTACAATCTAAACTCTTCCTCTCTGTGTTGCAAGTTTTGTCTTGTCTGTCATTGTAATTACTGTACTGTTTTTTGTACAGTGTAACCCTGATATAAGAGAGTTGTCGGGACTGGATATAAGAGAACTCATATCCGGGTTTCTCTTCTATCTGGGTTTGATCTATTTTATATACATTACCACAGGCTCTAATTTGGAACCAGAGAAAATCTATCTTATATCCGGGTGTCTCTTATATCCGGGTTATACTGTATATCTATTTAGTACCAGATATTGTGCTGAATAATAATGCAGGACACTTTCTCTGTGTATCGTATCCACCTCGGTGATACAAGAACAAGTTAAATAAATTCTAAAAGATTAACATAATCAAAATCCCTAATAAGTTGGGGACATGGGTTAGCAATCCCCTGGCTTATCACTAAAGAAGAGAACTATGCTGAAATAAGCAACAATAATCCTCATCTTAAGTAGATTTGCATACCTAAACAAATTTTTGCCAGATTTGTTTTGGGAATAACTAATTAAATGCTGACATGTTACTTTTTATCACAGCTTATGGCTATTACTTTTAAAGGAACCATTTTCACTATGAATATATTTATTCCATTTTATTATTGTTGCATTTCAGAATAAACATTTTCTATATTATTAGTTTATTCCATCTTCTTATTGTTGCTTTTCAGAAGAAGCATTTTTGTTGTTATTTTATTACTATTTTTATTCTATTATCATTGCTTTTTAGACAAGCATTTTCACTATTTTATTACTAGTTTTATTCCCATCTTACTATTGTTGCTTTTTAGATGAAGCATTTTTCTGGTATTATTTTTATTACTAGTTTTAATTCTATTTTATTATTGTTGCTTTTTAGATGAAGCATTTTCACAATTATTTGTGCTAGTTATATTCCATCTTATTATTGTTGCTTTTAGATGAAGCATTTTCACAATTATTATTTTTATTACTAGTTTAATTCTATTTTATTATTGTTTATTTTTAGATGAAGCATTTTCACAATTATTATTTTATTAGTTTAATTCTGTTTGTGTATTTGCTTTTTAGATGAAGCATTTCTGATATATTTACTAGTTATATTCCATCTTATTATTGTTGCTTTTTAGATGGTATTTTCACAATTATTGTTTTATTGCTAGTTTAATTCTGTTTTTATTATTGTTGTACAGATGACATTTTCACCAATTATTTTGTATAGTTTATATTCCATCTTATTATTGTTGCTTTTTGATAGGCACCATTTCCACAATTATTATTTTATTACTAGTTTAATTCTATTTTTATTATTGTTGCTTTTTAGATGAAGCATTTTCACAATTATTATTTTGTGTTTAATTCATTTTTTGTTATTGTTGCTTTTTAGATGGTGTTTTCACCAATTATTTTATTACTGGTCCCATATTCCATCTTATTATTGTTGCTTTTAGATGAGCTTGTTTCACAATTATTTTATTACTAGTTATATTCCATCTTATTAATTTGCTTTTAGATGCAAACATTTCCACAATTATTATTTTTGTACTAGTTTAATTCTATTTGTGTGTTGCTTTTTAGATGAAGCATTTTTCTGATTATTATTTTATTAGTTTTAATTCCTTTGTTATTGTTGCTTTTTAGATGAAGCATTTTCACAATTATTTTATTACTAGTTATATTCCATCTTATTGTTTCTTTAGCTTTTTAGATGAAGCATTTTCCACAATTATTATTTTATTGCTAGTTTAATTCTATTTTAATGTGTTGCTTTTTAGATGAAGCATTTTCACAATTATTTTATTACTGAATTTATATTCCATCTTGTTATTGCTTTTTAAGGTAAACATTTTCACAATTATTATTTTATTACTAGTTAATTCTATTTTATTATTGTTGCTTTTTAGATGAAGCCATTTCACAATTATTACTTGTTTTATTGGTTTAATTCTTTATTGTTGCTTTTTAGATGAAGCATTTTCACAATTATTTTATTACTAGTTATATTCCATCTTATTATTGTTGCTTTTTTAGATGAAGCATTTTCACAATTATTTTGTTACTAGTTATATTCATCTTATTATTATTTACTTTTTAGATGAAGCATTTCTAATTATTATTTTATTACTAGTTTAGTTTATTTTATTATTGTTGCTTTTAAGGTGACATTTTCTGAGTATTATTTTATTAGTTTAATTCTATTTTATTATTGTTGCTTTTTAGATGAAGCATTTTCACAATTATTTTATTACTGGTTATATTCCATCTTATTATTGTTGCTTTTTAGATGAAGCATTTTTCTAGTGTATTTTTATTATAGTTTAATTCTATTTTGTGTATTTGCTTTTAGATGAAGCATTTCACAATTATTTTATTACTAGTTATATTCCATCTTATTATTTGTTTACTTTTTAGATGAAGCATTTTCTAGTGTTTATTACTAGTTTAATTATTATTTATTATTTTTACTTTTTAGATGAAGCATTTTCACAATTATTTTATTACTAGTTATATTCCATCTTATTATTGTTGCTTTTTAGATGAAGCATTTTTACAATTATTATTTTATTACTAGTTTAATTCTATTTTATTATTGTTGCTATTTAGATGAAGCAATTTGATAATTATTATTTTATTCCATTTTATTATTTTTGCTTTTTAGTTGAAGCATTTTCAGTTATTATTTTATTACTAGTTTAATTCTATTTTATTATTGTTGCTATTTAGATGAAGCAATTTGATAATTATTATTTTATTCCATTTTATTATTTTTGCTTTTTAGTTGAAGCATTTTCACAGTTATTATTTTATTACTAGTTTAATTCTATTTTATTATTGTTGCTATTTAGATGAAGCAATTTGATAATTATTATTTTATTCCATTTTATTATTTTTGCTTTTTAGTTGAAGCATTTTCACAGTTATTATTTTATTACTAGATTTATTTCATCATATTCCTTTTTATTTTTGAATGAATCATTTTTACAATTATTATTTTTTCATTATTATTGCAACATTTTTCGTATTAATATATTACTGGTGCTATTTTCATATTTTCTTGATAGATTAAGAGTTATTACGTTTTTAGTTTTACGTTTTTCTATATCAAAAATTAACTTAAAGAAGATAATATGCAAAGATATTAAAAACAAAAAATAATTCAAGCCATTTAGAAAACTATTTCGCAAAATACTTTACTCTGAATTAGATCCAATTTTCTGAACAGAAACACAAGAAACACAATATATTTTGTTATCACAGAATAATTTTAAAACTCTATAATAGAGAGAGAAAGAGAGAAACAGGCTATCCCTATTTCACTGTAATCCAATCTTCTTGAACCTTTAAATACAGTTAAATCCACAGTTTAAATTATATTCTGAAATCAGATCTTCCATAAAGAATTTTTAGTAAACAGGAAATTGCTTATTGATAGAAAAATTTCTGAGATAATTAGTTTTGAAAACATTTGGCATATTGGAAATATTTTTTTTTATCAATTCAACCCCAATCAAGGCAATAAAGTCACTAAGATGTCAGGATTTAGTGAATGTGAGAAAATATGAGAAAAACAGTAAAAAACTCTATTAAGGAGGGAGAACAATAAAAGAACAAAAATTAAGATAGAAGATACCAATTGCATTTCAATTTTTGAAGATTAAAATTGACTGGAAAGCAAGAAGCCAGAAGAGAGTTCCACAAATGAGAAGTGTGACAAAACAAACTGTTATCATATAACTTAAAGTTATTTTGAGCCACTTTAACTGTTAAATGTTAAGATTGTTTAGCCAATCAAGTACTACACTTAAATTCATAAAGTCCAAGTACCAAAGAAAAAAGTTCATCAAAACAGTTACTATGAAAATATTTATAGATGCTATGATAGGGCAGTGTGAATGTGACTGAGGCCAAGATGCCAAATAACATTGCAGATTCACCAAAACAGAGGTTGAGAATAATAGTATATCAACAAATACAAGACTCGCATGATGCATGAAGTAGACACACTGTTCATGAACTGCTAGTCAGTATAAACAAATCCCTTCTACCACAATAGTGTCCATGTATACAAGAGGATAGGAACATGCCATTCTTGTATATAGGTAGGTATACAACACAAGAGGATAGGAACATGCCATTCTTGTATATAGGTAGGTATACAACACAAGAGGATAGGAACATGCCATTCTTGTATATAGGTAGGTATACAACACAAGAGGATAGGAACATGCCATTCTTGTATATAGGTAGGTATACAACACAAGAGGATAGGAACATGCCATTCTTGTATATAGGTAGGTATACAACACAAGAGGATAGGAACATGCCATTCTTGTATATCGGTAGGACAACACATTTAAAATTACTTGTTTATCTGACTAGATATTGCTTAACTTCTTTCTTTGCATGGAATCTAATGTATTAATGTGATATGGCAGTAAGCCCATTAAAACTGGTTCTTGTAAACAGAAACTCAGTCAGTTAACTGCTATATGTGACACATGCTTGGGCAATCATGTCTCTTGTGAAACATGCCATTTCTTTCTGCAGTAGACTAGTTGCCAACCAAGGCAATATAGAACCCAATCTGTCCTGCTATTCAACCCATAGCTAGAGAGGTGAATTAATACCTTTCTCAAGGGTATTTGTGTGTAAGTGAATGAAACAAATTCAATTGGAATTCGAACTTGGAAATGCGAATTATGGATGGTCTTTGAATGCCTTTGAAATTTTTTTTTATTTATGATTAAAATTTGTCTGTGCTTTTACTGTTTGATTGGCAAATACATTAAAAAACATTGCACTATATATATATATATATATATATATGTGTGTGTGTGTGTGTGTGTGTGTGTGTGTGTATGTTCTTTCTTCTCTTACTTCAATGGGAGATTAGATACTATAATTAGAACAATCAGTCTCCATATCAGAAATACGTTACAAAGAGAATATAATGAAAAGTAGGAAAACAAAAATAAGTAGCCATTCACTTTGACGTCATTTTGCAGATATATTTAAAAACTTGATAGCAGGCCAGAGGAAAAAAATACTTTAAAAAGAATTAATAGGAAACATTTCAGCAAAATAACAAGGAGTTGCTGACTTTCAAGATTGTTTTAGTACGAGATGGTCAGATGACCAAACACGCTTCCTCTCCCCTCCAGTAAAGGTGTTTTGTGTTTTATATCAAGTGTGTATTTAATAGTCAATTACATATTTCTTATTTGTTTTTCATGCTTACTTTCTTTTAACCAATTATTTTACTAAATTCACTGTTTTTTTTATTTGTGGTTATTAATTTTTTTAATCACATGAGTCTATTAACATATTTAAAAGTTCTAAATGTATTTATGCTGAAAGACAAAACACAAGCAAAAATTAAAGAATGCAATAAAATTATCTTTCTGTTTCAGTAGTGGAATAACAGAAGCCCGGTAATTATCAGAAATTACCGTTATTATAGGGAAAGAGAGAGAAAGAAGAATTTCTGGAATTGGTTCTTTTTTAATGTCTGCAGTGGCAAAAAGCCAGAAAATTGGAATTCCCCAATAAAAGATGGGAAAGAAAAGAAAAAGAAGATATGTGGGTTTGTTCAATATTAAGTACAAAAATAGGTGCTATCTTCATTATGCATTTCATGTTCATCTGGGAGATAAGGAAAACAAAAGAAGCAGAGTGCAAGGCTGATACGAGAAAGAGAGAAAGAGATATTAATCAGTTGTCTGTTGTTTTTCTCCACTCTGAGGTAAATTATAATGAAAGTAGGTAAGGCAGATAAAAAGGAACTTTAAAAAATACAAAAAGGAAACCAATGTCGAAATTACTGTATCATTTCTCTCGATAAAAAATGAAAATAAATTGGAGTGTGGGTGAAGGTAGAAGGAAGATTTGTACAAAAATAAGTTTATAAACATATAAAAAATAAAAATAAAAATGAAGTGTTCAATTTCCTTTTAGTTGAAGAAAAATAGATATTTTAGGACTTCAGTATCAGTATATAGGAACAATAGGTTTGGGAATGTAAATTTTTGGTAGTAGAGGTGGGTGTAGAATAAATTCTGATGCTTGTTATTTAAAGTTGGTAACTGGCAAAGGATAAAAAGAAATATATATATTAGTTACATATAAATCAAAATATAAAGATAATAAAAAGAAAAAAATTAAAAAAGAAAAGAGAAATAGAAAAAAAAATGAAAGGAAAGAAAAAAGGAAAAGATAAATGTAATAAAATGAAAAACAAAAGAATGAAAATAAAAGGAAGAGGAAAGGTAAAGAAATAAAAAGGAACAGAAGCATGAAAGAAAATAATTACGAAAGCAAAAAAAAAAACAAAAGAAAAAAGAAAGAAAAAAAATGAAAGGAAAACAAAAAAGAAAAGATAAAGAGGAAAAAAGAAAGAAATGAAGAGAAAACAAAAAAGAAAAGATAGTATTAAAGAGGAGAAAAAGAAAAAAGAGAAATGAAAGGAAAGCAAGAAAAAAGATAGAGGTAAAGAGAAGAAAAAGAAAGAAAAGACATGAAGGGAAAGAAAAAAGAAAAGATAAAGAGGAGAAAAAGAAAGAAAAGAAATGAAAAGAAACCAAAAAAAAGAAAAGATAAAGAGGAGAAAAAGAAAGAGGAGAAAGGAAAAGAAAGCAAAAAAGAAAAGACAGAGATAAAAAGAAGAAAAAAGAAAAGAAATGAAAGGAAAGTAAAAAAGAAAAGATTGAGGTAAAGTGTAGAAAAATAGAAAAGAACTGAAAAGAAAGCAAAAAAGAAAGGATAAAGAGGAGAAAAAGAAAGAAAAGAAATGCAAAGAAAGCAAAAAAAAAAATAGAGATAAAGAGGAGAAAAAGAAAGAAATGAAAGGGAAACAAAAAAGAAAAGACCAAAGTAAAGAGAAGAATGAAAGGAAAGCAAAAAAGAAAAGAATGATATAAGGAGGACAAAAAGAAAGAAAAATGGAAACAAAAAAAGGAAAGAAGTATTTAATTCTTGTGCAGGGATCTTTGCTAACTAGCAGATAAACTTGAGTCTTTTCCCTCTTCCTAATTCTCTATGATATTTCATGCATTTTCTTTCAAGATGTTAACATTTTAAACTATCAAATAAAATTTAAGACATCAATGCTAGAAAAAGCTATTATAATTTTCAGAAAAATTCCTTAGAAGATAACCTATGCTCTTTATTAGCCCTTCAAATGCAAGTCTTTTTCCAGTCGTACAATCCATGTCTAATGTGGGAATCCTTGCTGCCGGCAGCTATGTCCAGTCTCTCCGGTGGTTCTGGCCGTTAAAAATTAAAACCACTCAGTCCTCCTCTGGTGAGCTGAAGGAATCACCACTATTCACCACGTTGTGAATTTTTAATCAGCATAGCAGTTTCCAGGTCTTTCAGAACAGTTCAATGGTAAAGGATAAGATGGCTGGATCCCTACGCAGAAAGAAATCACTATTCATGCAAAATAAGTCATTGTCGCAACCGCAAGGATATAAAGAAAAAGAAATATAAGCGACACTTCCAGTTCCTGTACAAAGAGTCTTTTAAGACTCTTTTATGTCATTACCAAAGAAATTACATGAATACAAAGTTTTTCAACGAGATTCACTCATTTGGGTCAGAAAGTAACAGAAAGAGAGAGACACATTCAGTCAGATATAACTCCAACTGATCTAAGAGAGGTAATTTCGTGGTTCTTCATCTATGCACAATACACAGCAGTTTCTCTCTTCGGCTTTGTTGACAAATTTAGTTAGATTCGTACGAGCTTTATCTGGCAATCAGTTTACAAGAGAAATTAACGGCAACCCCGTGCGGAAAAATATTATGCTTAGTTATTCATGTCTCTTTTAGTGTTATAACAGAAGGCGGAAAAAGCGCTACAGAGATCCGAAGGAGAATTGGCATGGCGAAGGAAGCATTCCAGAAGTTGAGTAAAGTATTAAGAAATGGGACAATTTCACTAGAAACAAAGAAGAGAGTACTGGATTGCTATGTGACATCAGTTCTTCAATATGGCAGTGAATGCTGGACAATATCATCAAAGATGAAGGAAAAAATTGAAGCAACTGAAATGTGGTTCTACAGAAAGATGCTGCGAATATCATGGATCGAGCATGTGAGCAATGATGAGGTCTTGGGAATGATGGAAACAAAAAGGAAACTAATACTGAGTATCAGGAAGAGACAGCTGAAGTTCCTGGGGCACGCAATGAGGAAGGAGGGCTTGGAGAATCTGATACCAACAGGCCAGACAGAGGGAAAAAGAGACAAGGGAAAGCAACTGATAACATATTTGAGGGACCTAATCAGGTGGATGATGGAACGAAGGTTGCATGGTGTAACAGGAGAAGGCGTGCTAAGAGCCACCAGGGATAGGGAGATGTGGAAAGCCATGATCGTCTATGTCCTGAAGGAACAGGGCACATAGAAGAAGATCCTAAAAAAACATAAACAAGATGAAGATAAATTTTGACTTGCTACAACCCTGTGATGGTTGACTGTCTCAGCTGAAAAAAATTTAATGATATTTATTGTTAGAATTAGAATAGAATAAGAACGAATAATACAATAGAATAAGAATAACATGACAGAATAGAGTAAGAATGCTTAATACAATAGGATAGAATAAGACCTAATAATAGAATAAATTGAATAAGAATGAATAATACAATAGAATAAAATAAGAATGAATAACACGAGAGAATGGAATAAGAATGAATAACATGACAGAATAGAATAAAAATAAATAATACAATAGAATAGAATAAGAATGAATAATAGGATAGAATAGAGTAAGAATGAATAATACTATAGAATAGAATAAGAATGAATAATAGGATAGAATAGAATAGAATAAGAATAAATAATACAATAGAATAGAATAAGAATGCTTAATATGACAGAATAGAATAAGATTTAATAATACAATAGAAAAAATAAGAATAAATAGTACAATAGAGTAAAAATGCTTAATACAATAGGATAGAATAAGACTTAATATGATAGAATAGAATAAGAATGCTTAATATGATACAATTTGTTATGTAGATTTGTTCCTACCTTATATTTATAAAAAATATACATATTTTTAGATGAAGCTACCTCAAAAATCTAAATGGCACTCCTTTAAGTAGCCTCATCAGATTATATGACCTACACATCCCACAGTGGCCCAAATACTCTAAATTGTTTCAAATTGTTCAAAGAAGCCATAACAAAACTGAAAATAAAGAAGCCATAACAAAACTGAAAATAAACAAATCTCTTCTGTTCTTCTATCTTCATTTTGTTTTTAGTTTTATTAGGAGCTGAAGAAAAGAAGAACCTTGAGGAACTCTCTAATCTTGGGCTCCCTAGGCTACTGCCACAGCCAAAATCCTTAGTAGACCATATACAGTTGGAGCCCACAGTAGCCCATATGTAAATCCGGATCTGGTTCATACCAATTTTAGCATGAAATTGGCTGGAAACTAGTCTACCGAAGAAAGCAATGGCAACCTACTGTGGGATAATCTTCTGCCCAGTCAGTCATGTCTCTTCTGAGACATGATCGCCCAAAGTTTGTATCACGTATGGCACTTAACTGATATGAAAATAATTTTATAAACTAAATTTTAAATAAATATTCATAAATAATATCAATATATTTATGATAATAAGGATTATAATAGAATAATTTTAATTTATAATACATTAAATTTATCCATATATAATTATTTTTCTCTCTGTGTAATGTAACACTTTTCACAAACATGACCTTCAGTATTCAAGTAGCCCCCACAAAAACTGAATGTGTCATATGATCTGTTTAACAGATGGGTGTCCATGCTAAGTGTATAAAAGGGTAAAAGCTCTCCAGTCTCTATAACCTGTGTTATGAAACCATGAAAATAATTTTACACTGAAATTTTTGAGATGGAAAATTAGATGGATAATTATTCATTTTCTGTTTGGGTCAGTATTCCCCTTTTGCAATGTGGTGCAATGGATATCAGCTTGGAATGAGAAATCGGAGAACCGAGTTCAAATTCCAGTTGAATTTGTTGCATTCACTTACTTGGGAAAATTATTAATCCATCTCCTCTCCCTCCAGCTGTGACTTGAATAGCTGGACAGAATTGATTCTATAGCCTTGATTGGCAACCAGTCTACTGCAGAAAGAAATGGCAATCTACTCTGCCTAATATTCTGCCTAGTCAGTTAAAGGTTGAAAAAGACATAATTGCACAAGTGTGCATCACATATGGCACTTTACTGACTGAATCTCATTTTTGATGAGCACATAATGGATATTGGCATGAAAAGTGGAATTGTTTCTCCTCCCACCATCTATGTGTTAAATAGCAGAGTAGATCGGGTACTCTAATCTTAGATAGCAACCAGCCTAAGAGAAGAAAAGTCCTGAATTTCAAACTGTGAAGAAAGTAATGAGAAACATCTAAATTATCATTCCCAAGAATGTGTGGCAATTCGCAGATAATAAAGTGGAGGAACATGTGGAGAGTCATGATCCCTTACATACTGAGGAGACATGGCATTTAAAAGTTATCTTGATTGCAAAGCTAAGACAAGAAGACATTCCTAGGGAAAGGCTGATAAAAAAAGGTGTCAAAACACCATAAGACTTTTGTGGAAAGGGCTGGGAATCTGCAGGATTATCTTTGAGTTCTCTTGACTTGACCAAAATGAGAAGGTAGCAGAAGAAAGTAACAGATACTAAACTTGGACAATGTCACACCAATATCCAAAGGTACACTGGAATAGTGAAAGATGTGTGATGAGTAGATTAGACTAGCATCATAGACCGGCATTGCCCATGCAATTTAAAACATTTAAGTAGTATGAGAAAATTACAGAGGAAAATATTTACATTTTTTGTTGACTAAATGAATTTAACATAAAAATAAAAATTATTTATTTTGTTTTGCTGAAATTAGAAATATAAAAACTATTATGCTCTCAGTTCAGCAATTTTCGAAGAATATTTAAAAATGTAGACATTTAATTTTAGAGGAAAAGTTACATTAATGCCACACAAATTACAAACAGTTGATTTCCTGCATAAAATATTTAGCAAAAAAAAAAAAGCTTTATTTTTTTAATTTTATTTTCTGAAGTATGAAATATTAAATCTGAAAAAGAAAAAAGACTTAAATAATTGAATTAACAATTGGCACTTTTCTTTTTACATATTTTGTTTTTGTTTGAAAAACACTTTTTTTTAAGAATATTTCTTTTGTTTCAAAATTATGGGGAAAAATATTCACATTTTTTTGTTGACCCAATGAATTTTTAAAACGTCGGAATAAAAATTAAATATTAAGGCTCATTATTGTTTTTTTAATAAAAATATATTTTAGTTGCATTTGATACGTGTGCTTTGATTTCTGTGACGTAATTCAGCAACCATCTTAGATCTTAGATGTTTTACTAAGCAAATGTAAACAATCGGCTCCATTGGCCAAAAAGTGCGAAAGGGAAAATTGCTGAACTTAAACTCAAAAAATGTGTCGACTTGGCTTCCCTGTAGATATGTATCCCTAGAAAGTTTGAATGGCGTAGCTTAAAAAATGCATAGGTGCATAGGGAACAGTCACACACAGACTCATAGACTGCTTTTTATATATATATATATTGATAAAGATTAAGCAGTAACAATGTATGTTCTTTTCTTTTCAGAGTTACTCTCTCTCTCTCTCTTTCACATACTTTCTTTTTCCCTTTTCTTTCACCTGTTTTTTTCTTCTGGACTGAAACCCATGACATAGACATGACTCGGATAGTAACTTGTACAAATTTGGTCAACAGCAGTTCATGCAATGTAAAAGAAATGAAACGATCTGAAATGAGCCAATTATTGTCTCCCCTGCCATATTTGAATCAACTGTGTGTTGGAAAAATATAAAAGATGATGGTCAACACATGTAAGGGAGTAGAAGAATAAGCCATTAAAAAAAAGAGAGAAAATCCTGGGACATGTAATGAGGAAGTAGAACTTGATATTCACAGATTGGATAAATGGAAACAGAGACAGAGAAAAGCAGCATGAGATGTACTTGTTAGGTCTGAGCAAATGGTTAACGGTGCTGGGCTTAGAAGAGATACCAAGAGAAAAATTATTGAGAGCGACAAGGGACAGAGCCAAGTGGAACTCCATGATTGCCTACATTCTAAAGGGACATGGCACATGAAGAAGAAGATAGCGTTATTCATCACTTTGAAAGAAGACTTTTGTTCAAATGCAAAGAAGAGAGACGGACTTGCTAATTATTCACAAAGTCAAATTCAATCATCAGAAAATACAAAAATATCTGATAAACAAACTAAGTCACAAACATTCAACTCTTTCACTGCACAAACATAAATATGATGATGAACATTAATCTTCCAAACACAAAAACATTTGAATACATCTTACATAATGACACACACACACATACACACAAGCCGGTTATTTAAAACATTAACTGATATGTGCAACTTGAAACCAGAAAAATAACAATAATTATTCTAATACTACATAAAAAAAAATATACTTTAAAATAAAAAATAAATAATGTTGGTATCATCTTAATGTGGCATTCATATTTATTCATTATATTGTTCTTGCATATTAATCACCAGTAACTGTAGTTACAACAACCCATATTTATTAGAATGCCCAACTAAGAACCTTCATACAATAGATGTATTCACAAAGCTCAGCAAAATATTAAGAAACAAAAATTTTCATCAGAAACAAAAAAGTGGTGAACTATTCAGTCAGTTAAGTGCCATACGTGATACACGCTTGGGCGATCATGTCTCAAAAGAGACATGACTGACTGGGCAGAAGATTATCCCGCAGTAGGTTGCCATTGCTTTCTGCGGTAGACTGGTTGCCAGCCAAGGCTATAGAACCCAATCTGTCCTGTTATTTAACCCATAACTGGAGGAAAGAGACGGATTAATACCTTTCCCAAGGGTATTTACACGCAAATACCCTTGGGAAAGATATTAATCTGTCTCTTCCCTCCAGTTATGGGTTAAATAACAAAACAGATTGGGGGTGAACTATTAGTCATCCCAGATAGCAGTGAATGCTGGACAACCTCCTCAAAGATGAAAAAGAAGCTTGAGGCAAAAAATGATTTTTAAGGAAAAGAAAAACAAAATAGATGCTTATACTTTATATCATAAAATGGCAGCTGAAATTTCAAGGATAAATAAAGAGGACAGAATGCTTGGAAAATCTGACATGCACAGGATAAATCAAAGGCAAGGGGGACAAAGGAATGCAGTGATCTTGTGTGAATTGATAGCAAAACAGGGATTAGGAAGGAGGTGAAAAACCAAATTTACTAAAAGCTATAAAGAATGGAAAGTTGTAGAGAATCATGATCGCCAGGAAGGAACATGATAGAGAGCTGGAGAATAGCATCTTGGCCCAATTGCCACTTGATATGCAAATAAGCTCATCATATTGATCTTACTATTGTTTCTAATTTACAAAATTTCACAGTAAAATTCTCCGAACGGTAAAGAAAATATTAATGCTAAAAGATGCCAAAAGGTGGTCAGAGGCAAAATTTCTGAACAAGAGTGCATTCATTGTTCGTCAAATTTTCTGAAACTGCTTGATGGCTAGCCTCATAAACTGCCAGCATTAAAGATGGGTAATGTGAGCAGTTTGCTGAAGAACCACACCTACTAGCGACACTTGATTGGACTTAGAGATCATGTAAGTTTTGGGTCTGACATATTTGTGTGGGCGGATGAGAATAGAAGAAGAGGGGAGTGGGGGAGAGAGAGAGAGAAGTTTGTGAGAAGAAGAAATGGAAGAGACAGTTCAGAAAGAAAAGATCTGAAGGTAGAACTACAAGTTGAATTGACAGACATTTTAAAGGTTATTGATTTGAACTAACTTGACCTCCTTGTGGTGAGTGCAAATGTGCATGAAATACATTAATGTGCACATATGCAGTTTTGCCAGTATAATTGTAATATACTTGAGTGTGTGTTTGTGTGTGTGTGTGTATATATATATATATATATATATATATATATATATATATATATACCATAATAGAATATAAATTTTTATATATCAAGAACAGTTTTGGAAGAAAACGTATTGTACTAGATGAAACATGTTTGAATGAAGATATGATACCTACATATATATATATATATATATATATATATATATATATATATTATTTTACATCTATAGCACAATTTGGAATTTCATGTGCTATGCAATCATTAGGTTCTTGTAATGAACTTACTGTTTTGGGATTTGAACATATACTTTATAGTTATTTTATTATATTGAACACTGTTTTATTAACACCAGAAATATATTTATGTATGTGCATGTACTTACATTGATATCAATATATATATATATATATATATATATATATCTATATGAAAAAGTGGAGGAAGATTTTTGTGATGTGTGTTTCTTCCAAAACTGTTCTTGATATATAAAAATTCATATATTATTATGCCATATATATATATATATATATATACACGCACACAAACACACACTCAAGTATATTAGATATGCCTATACAAATAATCTATTTATTTTTATAATAATCCTTTCCAGTTCTGAAATCATTTTTTTGATGTTAAAATGAAATTCATCAAGGAAGGTAGTACAGTGTTTATATATACAGTTCTGGTGAGCTCAGCTTTCTTACATTGGGACACTAGTTTTGAAAAACAAATACATAGCTACAACAGATGAATTCAAAATTTTAAAATAATTAAAACAAAATACGTTCACACGTATTTTTAAAAAAAATCACCACCAATATGATCACAATTACAATAAGTTTGTCTTTGTAATTCAGCCCTGAAGATGATCGCAGAGGAGATTGAAAGTATTTGGGTTGAAAAAACTATGGTACCTTCTTTGATGAATTTCATCTTACCATCAAGAAACTGATTAGAGAACTAGAAAGGATTATTATAAAAATATTGAATATATTATTCAATGAAACATGTTTGAATAATGAGAAAAATATAGTTTTAATGTATGCTACCTTTATGTATTAAATTACTCAATATCAGTGAAACTATATTTATTTAAGGGGCTTACGGCCAATCATGTTGAATACACCGGTTCTCGCTTGATCACCGAAGTTAAGCAACGTTGGGCCTGGTCAGGACTGAGATGAGTGACCGCTTGGGAATACCAGGTGCTGTAAGCATATAGTGATGGATGTGCATTGTGGTGTAGTGGATATTGGCTCGGAAAGAGAAATCGGTGAGTTGAGTTTGAATTCTAGTTGAATACCCTACATTCACTTAAGCCCTGGTACCCTTGGGAAAGGTATTAATATGTCCCTTCCCTCCAGTTATGGGTTAAATAACAAGGGTAGGACTTGGGGACCCTGCTCTTAAAAACAAATCCCAATGAATCTTGATACTGGCAAAGAAAAATGTTGTAAAATAAAATAACCTTACCCAAAATCATTGGTTATGACCTTAAATGATCCCATAAGGATTGATAGGTCAAACCTTGAAATAAACAAGGAAACTATTTAACAATGTTTATTTCATATATCAAATTGCACAATCAGAAAACCTTAAAGAAAATGTGTTATGTAGCAGGAGTCATATATCTATATATCTCTCTCTCTCTCTATATATATATATATATATATATATAAAATTTTGTGAACTATTGCAAAAAAAATGATAATTCTGGATTACAAAAACAACAAATAGAACTTGATGACCAGTAGAATCAAATCAAAATCAATGAAAACAATTTTGAAGAAAAAAAAAACACAAAATCAAATTTCACAAGCCAGTGTCAAAATTTTCTAGTCAAGAAAAGTTGAATGATTTCCAAAACTGAAGAAGTTTAATGGGCCAGTGTAAAAAAAAAAAAAAAACAACAAACAAACACACACTGCATGTATATGAACTCTCCAGACATTGTTCTTTCAATGTTGAAACAATATATATATATATATATGTGTGTGTGTGTGTGTGTTTTAGCATGAAACATATGGTTGCTGCTGGGTGTTGACTTCAGTATCCATTTTTAGCAATTTTTCCCCTTTGCTGAAACATAGGCGATCATGGCCTTCTACCTCTTTTTATCACTTGTAGCTCTTGATAGATTCTGCCTGATTGTTTCTTCCAAACCATGCTCTGTCATTCTTTTGCTCAAGTCCATCAAATATGTCATATGTTGCTTTCTCTTATCTTTCTTTTCTTTATTTGTTCTGTGAGTATCAGATTCTCCAAGCTCTCCTCCCTTATTATACATCCCAGAAACTTATGTGAGTGCATATATATATATATGCACTCACACACAGGAAGTGGAAAAAATAGTGGATACATTTTGAAATTTCAAGCAATTTTTTTCCAATATGGGGTAGAACCGCCTTTGGCAGTAATTATCGTGTGAATTCTGTGTGAGATCAACTCCTGCAAAGTTTAAATTGTTTCCAGAGGTATTTTTATTCATTCCCCAGTCAAAGCAGCCTCCAATTTTTTCAATGATGATGGTGGAGGATATTGACTCCTCACTTGTTTTTCTAAAACAAACCATATATAATCAATGATGTGGAGATCTGGGGACTGTGGTAGCCAAATAAGTTGTTCTACTTCATGAGAATGTTTCTCATGCAATTTAGCTACAACTTTAGCAATATGAATAGGTGCATTATCATTTTGAAAGATGACATTACCCTCCCAAAACAATTCCTGAAACATAGGATGAAGTTGATCACTTATAATTCTAAAATAATTCTAAAATAATCCTGACCATTGATTTTTTAATAACCTTATTTAAATAAAATCTTTTAAAAAATTAGAATTTTAACAAAAAAATGAAGTACTACTAATATTAAATCAACAAACATAAAAACATAAAAACAGAGAAGATTTTGACAGTTTAACTGAATTTTCCAAATTATGCGATTAGGGTAAAAGGTGTTTCCATTATTTTGTCTACCTACTATGTATTTATATATATAGGCAATACCACAGAACAAAAATGCAGATCTAAATATACACAATTTTATGCTCATACACACACAAACATAGGTGCATTAACAATTTTCTATCAACTGTTGATCTGTCACCTCTTTAAATACAAATTTATTAGCACACATTCAAATTTTATGTAATAGCAGGTGATCCCTTGCTTGTTTACACAAGATCCATCCTGACATATTTTGCTGATATGTACACAGAGTTATGACTTCAAAGCAAAATGCAAGTGTCCGTGGTGGGTTCAAGCATAGATGACAGTCAATATTGATGCAACCAAAGGTGAAAGCATTGAAAAACACCCAACCACAGTGTTTCAATTCAGAATGTATGTATAGTAATGGTTCGTTGATTCTATAAGATATAAAGAAACAATAAGTACTGTATTGTGTACTAATACCTGAACCTGCTTCTAAGATAGATTAGATTAAATGCCATATCATTAAAAAAATTGCTTTCTGACCATGAGATCCAGGTTCAAATGTCGTTAGGATTGATTTGTCAAGAAGGTGACTACTTGATAATATCAGCCTAACAAAACAACTCTAATGTAATGTACAGCATCTTTGGAGAATATCTGAAAACCATACCCTGGTTTGATCCAAGCTTTTTGAGTGAAATTTGATAGGTGGATGTGCTTGGTTGCGATCAATTATTTCACGAGCATGAAGACACAAGTCATCGTGTCTGAGGGTTTAAGAGTATTCAGAAAACTGATCACACTAAATTATGCACTCTTCCAGAAAATGTAATTAATGTCCACTCAGCATAGTTGCAGTATAAACCATAGGTAGGCACTGTGGTTTGAGAAGATGTTTGTAATAAGATTTAGATAGCTACCCTGGCAGATCAGTACATGCAGAAACAAATAGTAGTTGACCATCTCACATTTATTATCAATGCCTGTATCTATTCATCCTATACAACAAGGCAATTCTGAGAGAACTAGAAATCCTGCCAAAGTTTAACATAGGCTGCCACAGTCTGAACAATATAAGATATGCTGATGATACAATACTGATAGCAGACATGGAAAGAAAACTACAAGACCTCCTACAGAAGGTAGCTAAAGAAAGCAAAAAGAAAGGACTAAACATAACCTACAAGAAAACTGAATACATGGTCAACAGCAAAAATAGAAGCCAAAAATGACAACTACAAGTCGGGAATACTGAAATCAACCAGGTACAGATACTGTATAACCCGGATATAAGAAAAACTCGGATATAAGAGAGCTTTTATCCAGTCCTGGCAACTCTCTTTTATCAGGGTTACACTGTATTTAAATACCTGGAAAGTGTTTTAATAGAGGACAGAAAGTGCAACACTGAGCTCTGAAGGCAGATGGTCAGGCCAATGATGCATTCAAAAAGCCAAGCAGAGTATTGCAGGACAGGAAAATTTTGTTGGAAACAAAGAAAAGAGTACTGTTATATGATTGCTGTTCTTTCATATGGCAATGAATGCTGGACAATCTCATCAAAGAAGGAAAGACTTGAAGCAACTAAAATGTGGTTTAATAGAAGAATGCTAAGGATATCATATGAGTAAACACAAACAAAACTTGTACTTAGCATCAGTAAGAGATAGCTGAAGTTTCTTAGATGTATAATAATGGAGGAGGGCTTGGAGAATCTGATACTCACAAGACAAAGAGAAAGAGAGACAGGGGAAAGCAACATACGGCATAGTTGATTGACTTGATCAAATGGATAACAGCAAGGTTTGGGAGAAACAATAAGGCAAAATCTATTAAGAGCTACAAGAAACAAGAAGATGTGGAGGGTCATGATCGCCAATGTCCTGAAGAGGCATGGCACATAGAAGAAGAAGTACTAAACTGTAACTTTTACCCTAATGAATTTTATTCAGTCATTTAAGTCAAATATAATTTACTTTGAAAATAGTTTTATGTAAGTTTATAATCGTTGATGATGTTGTCAAGATACACGAAATATATAAAGGGAAGGACAAAGACATGTGGGATTACCTTACCTTGTCTGTCAATAGATTTTGTTTATAAGTTTTTTAAGATCATAGTTGACAACAAAGCAAGAAGCTTGAGGAGAGTTCTACACTTATGAAATATTAAAGAAGAAACTTTTAGCATAGAACTTAGGCTTAGACTTAAAAATTTCAACAGTAAAATGATGAGACCGAACTGCCAATCTAATACTGCACTTATCTTTATGAAGTCAAAGTATATGAAAAAAAGAAGCTCATTAGAACAATTACTTTGAAAATATTTAAAGAAATGGTTCAGGAAAGCTATGATATGGTGATGGGAAAATGACAAATGTTGAGATGCTAGGTCAGGACTATTAATATTGCAGATTTTTGAATTTTGTAAGCACCATATTAGAAGTGGCAGCAGTAATTAATCAATGATGAACAAATTTTAATGATGTATTTACATTAAATATTGAAATTTTTCTACTTTTCTACTAAAGTGGGGGAACGGTTTTTATTGCTATCAAATCGTAAAATTATTAAATAAATACGTCAGATTTTATTATGCATGTAAATTTTTTTCCACAATAAAATTATTTACCAATTGATGACAGGAAAATGTTCAAGATATATTTACATTAAATATTAACATATTTCTACTGAACATAAGGTGAGGGATCGTTTATTTCTATTATTTCATATGACAAACTGATCCCCCACTAAAATTATTCTGTTATGTTATATTTTAAGATGCAAGTTAATGTTTTCTTATTACAGTTAGTATTAACCAAGTGAATCTGATAAAACTTTCAAAATAAGATCAATATGCCATGTGATTTTTTTCAGCTTAGAATATCTTTTTTATAAGAAATATTAAAGTTTTTACTGAACACAAAGTGAGGGAGCAGTTTTCTATTGTTTTTATATAATAAACTGATCCCCCATAAAATTATTACTCTATGCTTATATTTATTAGAGATATTACCATAACTAATTTTTCAAGGAACAGGGAATCTGATTTTTAAGCTAAATATCGATTTGCCAAATTGCAAATAAATGATGAAATAGAAAAAAACTCTCACATTTTACCTTCAAAAGATTTTCAGAGTCATCACGGTTTTATCAATGGTGTCATATATGTACTTTTTTTTTCAGATTTTTTAATGCAGGCATTTTAATTTGTATCAGTCAGTTAAGTGCCATATGTGAAACACGCTTAGGCGATCATGTCTCGAAAGAGACATGACTGACTGGGCAGAAGATTATTACGCAGTAGGTTGCCAGCCAAAGCTATAGAACCCAATCTGTCCTGTTATTTAACTCATAACTGGAAGGAAGAGACGGATTAATACCTTTCCCAAAGGTATTTGCGTGTAAGTGAGTGCAATGAATTCAACTGGAATTTGAACTCGGCTCACCGATTTCCCATTCCGAACTGATATCCACTGCACTACAACGCACATGCATTAATTTGTATATAACGTCTATAAAATGGAGCAGCTTGAGAATGAAACCCAAGCATATACAAAACCTCCCTTTATATTTCATAACATAGCTTACACATTTTTTTTTTTAATCGTATCACCCCAAGCAAGGCAGTAATGCCACTGATGTGCAGGGGGCTACATAAGAGTAAAAAAGATTAAGTAAAAGAGAGTGAAGAGAAAGTCAAACTAGTTAGAAAGGAGCAAGAGAAGGATGGGAATACAGGTTTGATGACAGTTGCAAAGGTGGAGAGAAAGGAAAGGATATACTGAGTGGTGAAGAAAGAACTACAGTCAAGTGGTTAAGAAATGAGTATTGACATTGCATTTAAATTCCTGGTGGTTGTAGCCGTCAGGAAAGCAAGAATATGGAAGTGAGTTCCACAGGCGCGAAGTGCGAAAAAAGAAGATGCAGGAGGAGAATCATCGCCTGCATTTGGTTGATCTAACTGTGAATGGGTGCGACCCAGTTTTTTTTTTTTAATCATTTCACCCCGAGCAAGGCAGAAATGCCACTGATGAGCTGGGGGCTACATAACTGTAAAAAGATTAATTAGAAAAGAGTGCGGAGTACAAACTAGTTAGAAAGGAGCAATAGGAAGCTGAGAATGCAGGTGCGATGACAGATACATAGGTGGAGAGAAAGGGAAGGATATACGGGGGTGGGGAGAGAGCTAGAGTCCAGTGGTTAATAGATGAGTATTGACATTGCATTTAAATTTCTGGAGGTTGTAGCAGTCAGGAAAGCAAGAATATGGGAGAGAGTTCCACAGGTGGGAAGTGCGAGAGAAGAAGCTGCAGGAGAGAATTGTCGTCTGCATTTGACTAACCTGACTGTGAATGGGTGGGACCTAGTTGCCAGTCTGGTTGCACGAGTAAACACCTGTTGAGGAGGCACCAGTGACTTAATATCCTGAAGATAGTTTTACATAAGTGACATATATTCACTCCAATGCTGACGAATCCACTCAAGACATGATCGAGATCATCATTTTTTGATCAATACAGTGTTTTTCTATTTTTTATTAAGTTCTGTTTGTCACTTTCAATATAAAACTTCAACAATTTCTCCCTTTGTTTTCTTAGGTCATATATGGTGTTTGTTCCTGTGCCAAACTCCTTCATGCATAAGACCTCTATCCCATATACTAACAGTTTGACTTTCTGCGATTTTGATAAACATAAATACTTTCGTTTTTTCTTTTTACTACCCATATGGGGATCTGCAGGATTTTTTGACATTTTGAATAATATCTTTACTGAGTACAAAACATCTGGTAAGTAATCCAGAAATGATGATCACAAACAAAAACTGGCACCAAATTTGGCTTGGAAACCCGCACCCAGGACAGATGAGATCAATTATAACAGCAGCAAACCCTTCCCAGTGCTTTCTTAAATTTTCCATTTGCGGAAAGTTTTTTTTTATAATCATTTCACCCCAAGCAAGGCGATTTTACTGCCACTGTTGTGCGTGTGCAACAAGTTACATAGGGGAAAGTGATGAGAAAGAGGAGTTAATTATAGGGGATATCAGGAGGAGGGTAATAGACAGATGAGAATACCGATGTAATGGGGGTGGAGGGGATGGAAAAAAGAACTTGAGAGAAAGGATGTGAGTTAGTGAGATAGAAGATGTCTATTGACCTTACATTTAAATTCCTGAAGGTTGTAGCTGTCAGGGAAGCAAGTATATGGAAAGAAATTTCACAGGCAGGAAGTGCGAGAAAAGAAGCTGTTAGAGTAGAAATTGCAGTTACATTTTATCGGTTTTACTGTAAAAGGGTGGGACCTAGTTGTTAATCTAGTAGCTCATGTAAATTCATATATAGTGGGCACCAGTGAGCTAATTTTATTAGAGCAGAAGATGTGAAAGTATTTGTAGAAGAGTCACAGGGAAGCCACGTCACGCTGGTGAGAGAGTGATTGCAGCCGAGCTGACAAGTCGGTATCGATCACATTACAGATTCTCCGTTGGATTTTGTCAAGAACCCCAAGGTGAACAGCAGGGGTACCTAACCAGATGCAGCAGCAGTATTCAATGCACAGGCAAATGGTAGATTTATATATGTGCAGGATGGATTCAGACGGGAAAAACTTCCTGGTCCTGCACAGTGAACCGACCTTCTTAGCGGCGGATTTAGCTATGGATTCGATATAGTCATTCCACTTGTGGTCCGCTGAGATTGTTAGGCCAAGTAGGCGTAGTGTTTTGCTTTTGGGGAGGCTAGCCTGATCCATGCTAATGGGGTGTAGGAGCGATTATCTATGATGGTTAATAGATAGCAACTTCGTTTTGGAAGCATTAAAATTTAAGAGCTATTTCTTACCCCAGTCCACCACAGATTGGATGTCCTTCTCAAGCTCATCAGCAAGATTAGCTTTGTCAAGTAGGCAAGAGTAAACGATGGAGTCATCAACGTATATGCCTACTTGGGATCTTATTACATCAGGGAGATCGTGAATGTAAATAAGGAAAAGCTAGGACCTAGAATAAAGCCTTGAGGGACACCTGCGTTTGTATGGTTGTGTTGGGAGGCATGTCAGCACCTGAAAAATCTTTGAATATGGGAGATTTTCAGATTTCAGAAATTTGTAAAAAGGTCACTCAACCTATATATATATATATATATATATTTGTTATTACTTTAACCATTATATTTAGTGATACATGTTTTTGAGTAGATATCTCCGTTTTTTAAGCGTAATTAAGTGTAATTCCATATCTACCAGCCTGTGTATTTGAGAGTCTGAATAACAGAAATGTGTTTTCTGGTAGTGTGTGAAAATACATTTTCCATATTAAGATTTCCAACTACACAGGCTGGTAGACATGAATTACACCGTTTAAAAAACAGGGATGACTATTCAAAAACATGCATTTACATTGTTCAGACTATTGTCCTCATATTCACAATGCTTCACCTGTTGTACTCTCCAACCTTCTTCAGGTGATTATAATTTTTAACTGAACCCTTTATTTCAACCATTGGGGCAGATTGTTCTCATTCCATGAGTCATGCTACTTCCAGTTGTCTCAGTTATCTCCATTTAACTGAACTCTCCAAGTTTTTTGTTCACCTCTGCTGTAGCCAGGTAATGAACTCACAACTCTTTGGGTCAAATCACTTCATCCAACCAACTTTTATCCACTAGACCATGTGTCCTAGAAAACAGATAAGTGTTACTGAAACATCTAAAAAAGGAATGAGTCGTGGAACTAAAACAATTTATCCCAATGAATGAAAGAAGTCTTCCTGAAGAAGTTCAGAGCACCCATTGGCTGAAATGTTGTGAAAATGACATTAAAGATGAAGACAACAGTCTAAGCAACGTAAATAACTTATCTCAGAAATATAGACACACATCAAAAACAGTAATGGTTAAAGTAGAAAGAAATAATGTCAGATAATAAATAAAATCCATTATAAAAAACGTAACGCTTATACAGTGTATGACAGAAATATCTCCCATATTTTAAACGGTCACCTGCATGCTGCTAGTAAACTTAGGAAAATGGCAATGGTATCTTCATCTAGGTAATTTCTTACTATTTTTGGCCAATACCACTAGTTGTCATTATGGACTGTACTGCACATAGCATGTATTTACATTTAAAACATTTTTTTAAACTGGTGAATGTGTAAATGCAATACAAGAGTGCTCTCAGTGCTGATTTCATGTCCTGTTGGAAATGATGCTGTTTGAGATAATAAATCAATACGCCTATGGGTCAGAAATTTCAGTGTCACAGATTCAGTTCTTAAAAGAAAGCAACCTGAAAGCACTTGAACTTCTGTGTAATAGAGAACCTTAGAAATTGTTTACAACAGTGCATGACAAATAGAAGCTATCATTTAGAGGATATCATGTTCAAAGTTAAATGAGAAAAAAATGTAACCCTTTGTTTAAAGAACAGTGAAATAAACTTTTAATAGCAGTCCCCTTGGTTTTTTTGCCAGCCTTTAAAATGTGGAAGCTATTTCTGTCTCACCTTTATGTATATGTATTCACATATTACATCACCACATTGACTACAGTTTCACCTTTTAACTCTTTAAAGCTGGTTTGGTTATTCAATAACATAACCATAATGAAGATCCAAAAGGTCAAACTGCAGTAGTGTCATGAGGGAGTTATATTATTTTAAAATAAACATTCTTAAAAATAAAATAAACATTCTAGTATTTCTTTACAGTTGAGGTGTTTAACCTTTTTTGAAATTGACAATAATGGATCAGTTTCAAAATAAACTTTAAATCTAATTTGATTTGGAGTAAAACTTACACATGAAAGAGTAAAGGAAAATCTTAAAAGTTAAATTAAAATTCCATTAAATTAATAGGTAGAATATTTTTAGAACAGAGGTTATACATTTTGTGCTTAGGGTCAAGGATGGATTATTTGTTTTTAATTTTAGGGAAAAAAACAAAACACATACATAATAAAAAAAAATTATATATATAACTAAAAGAAAGAGACCAGAGGATAATTGTAATTAGTTTTAACTGACTTGTCATCCACTGATGGACTTTATCAAGGCAAGAAGCAAAATTCAGTTTTCCTCTTGTCTATTTCTTTTAGTCATATTGTTTTTCTTTCCAGATTATATCTGAGTATATATATATATATATATATATATATATATATATATATATATATATATATAATATTTTTATTAGAATCACTTATAATGAAAATATTATAATAAAAGTATATTGCTATACTTTCTGTTAAGCACTTTCAAAAAGGAAATGCTACCAACTGCATTTTTGAAAGTGAATGTGCTCAATAGAAAGTAGGGCAGTATATTATTATGATAATATCTTTATTATAAGTGATTATAACAAAACATTTTACATCACCACACAAAAGCTTTCATATTTCAGTAATATGAATTCTACTTCATCAGGTGATAGTTGGTAAAATGGTCCAGTCACCAATGATCCCTGACAAAGTACAATTGATAGTACTGAAACATGAAAGCTTTTGTGTAGCAATGTAAAATGTCTTATCATAATCATTTGCAATAAAAATATTACTGTAATAATTATATATATATATTTATAGTTATCTGCAGACAGTTCTGTTTCACTGTATCACAGCTCATCTGTATGGTTAGACAACCGATTGCTTCCAGCCAGAATTGAAACTCAACTGATTTGACATCAGACAAAGATTCTACCTCTAAGCTATCGGACACACAGTGGAGGAAGACAGATTTTATATACAGACTAAACTATCGCCCGGTTCACACTCCACCCACGTCTATTGTACAGGTTTAGAGGCTCATCCCTTGTTCCCTGTTTAGGATGTGGCTTCCGGCTTTCTCTTTTCAAAATCATTTCACTCTTGCGTAGCCCCCTGCACATCAGTGGCGTTACCGCCTTGCTCGGGGTGATATGATTAAGAAATATATATATATATATATATATATAAAACGGCCAACAAGGAAGATTTTATTAATTTTTTATTTAATTTTTCACTATTCTTACATGTTTATTTTTTGCTGGAGATAAGAAATGAAAAAATATTCCATAATTTTTGACTTACCAGGTGTAAGAAATTTCAACTTTTTCACAGGCCATTTTCAAGGATGTTATTTTTTCAGTGTTGTTATGTCCTCATGTTTGACAGCAATGTAATTTTTTGTTTTTGAAGAAAAGAAACTTTTAAAACTGTCACGTGATGCATGCAGTGGACATCGTGTGAGCGTCTGTCTATTATAATAGCCAATGCCTTAAAAGATATAAAATAGCAGTAATAACAAACTTCTTAAATATCAAAATCAAAATCAAAATCCTCCTCCTAAAAATAGTTTTGATGAACTAAAACACATGGAACAAACATTAGTCAACAATAATTTCCCCAACTACATCATCAATAAACAAATTATTCTTACAAAATATACGACACTAGTATTAAAAATAACACACAAGAAAACATCAACATATTTTATTGCAGCCAAATGCACATTAATTATAAACAGAACGAATTTTCTATACGAAAAATTATTAAACACCATATTTCTGTTGTAATTCCTCAGAAACAAGTAAAATTTATAATGTAAAATGGAAGACAGCAAATCTTGTCGTTTCTAATCATAATAACTTTATCAAATCTAAACTAGCGATGACTAATGTATTAATTTCAATGCCCTGTACAAAATTGTGTTTCTTATCATAAATCAATTACCTATATTGGCCATACTACCACTTCTCTGAGTAGACACCTTACATGCCATCTGTCTAGTAATAATAGTTCAATAAAAAAATTTATTAACCCATAACTTACAAGAACCTTTAAGAAAAGTTTTGTTTGAAAATACAAAAATACTATTTAAATCACAATATCAAAAACACCTTGCTATAAGAGAGTTACTATATACTATATATAGATTTTCTCTTAACATCAGCCTTACATTATTTAACTGTGGAAATGGAGTTTTGAAAGTTTTTTTTTTAAAAACAGACAGATATGCATCACATGACAGCTTTAAAGAACTCCCTTTTCAAAAACAAAAAAAAAAAACACACACACACATGAAAGAAAAAATATTACATTACAATCAAACATGAGAACATAAGAACATCTTTGAAATTGGCCTGTGAAGAGGCTGAAAGTGCTTGGAAAGTTGAAAATTGGGGAACATTTTTATATTCCTTATCAGGCTTATGGCCTATCATGTTGAATACACCGGTTCTCGCTTGATCACCAAAGTTAAGCAACGTTGAGCCTGGTCAGTACTTAGATGGGTGACTGCTCAGGAATACCAGGTGCTGTAAGCGTTTAGTGACGGCTGTGCGTTGTGGTGCAGTGGATATCAGCTCGGAAAGAAAAATCGGTAAGCCGAGTTTGAATTCCAGTTTAATATTCTGCATTCACTTAAGCACTGGTACCCTTGGGAAAGGTATTAATCCGTCTTTTCCACCCAGTTATGGGTTAAATAACAAGGGTAGAACTTGGGGACCCTGCCCTTAAAAAACAAATCCCAATGAATCTTGATACCCGAAAAAGAAAAATGTATTACTAGACAAAAAACTTATATAAAAACAACAATAAACAATAAATTGTTGAAAGAAAAAAAAGGTATTACCAGCAATAAATAAAATTTAGTTGGCAATAAATGACCCGCCGAGGTTGATATGCCTTAAAAACAAAACAACCAACCAACTAACGTTCCTTATCTCCAGCTAAAAGAAAACATATAAGAATACTGAAAAAATTAAATAAAAAATAATGAAATCTTCCTTACTGATTGTTTTTAATGAAACATTGCTCTACTAGTATGTATATATATGAAATGAATTGTTTGAACATTATTTTTTATCGATACTCGTATTTAAGTAAATATTCTGTTTTTAATGAAACAGTATTATATATTTTTATCTACCGGCCTGATTATTTACGATAAATTTTTATTACGAAAATTATGACATTCGACCGGATTCGAACCTGCGACCCCTATCTATAGAGGGGAAGCTACCAGTTGATCTAGTAACGTCTTAGACCTCTCGACCACGAATAGCCTCTAGTCTAAACGAGGTTTTTACCAAACCTAGACTAGAGGCTATTCGTGGTCGAGAGGTCTAAGACGTTATCAAATGGTAGCTTCCCTTTTATAGATAGGGGTCGCAGGTTCGAATCCGGCCGAATGGCACACATTTTCGTAATAAAAATTTATCGTAAATAAGCAGGCCGGTAGATAAAAATATATAATACTGTTTCAGTAAAAACAGCATATCTACTTAAATACGAGTATCGATAACAAATAATGTTCAAACAATTCATTTCAAATTGTCGGTTGCTTATAATCAAGTTTCGTTAAAATTCGTTGATTTCCGTTATATATATATATATATATATAGAATAGAAAATGTGAGAGGATGTGAATGTTTAGTTTAAAGTGTATATTTATTGTTGTATAAAGATATTATACATATGATATTTTAAGTGTCCACATAATGGTATTTGAGACGATACACGTGTTTCGAGTTTAAGATTGACTCGCTTCAGGCAAATGAATTTGTGGCTTTAATGTTTCTGAGGGCCAGGTTCTTGTTTATAAATAGGTAAGTGTAAAATTAAAATAAGAATAAAGAAATAAATCAAATCAGTGAAGTGAAAAATAAAAAAAATAAATTATTAAGTAAATCAAATCAAACACATGTAGCGTCACAAATACCATTATGGACACTTAAAATATCAGAATATGTATAATATCTTTATACTACAATAAATATATACTTTAAACTAAACGTTCATGGCCTGTCACACTTTTTATTCTCTATCAATTTCTCTAGGTAGAACAACCCTAATTCCTTCTCTGATTATATATATATATATATATATATATATATATGTGTGTGTGTGTGTGTGTGTGTGTGTGTCATCCACAGACAGATCTGTTTCGCTGTATCACAGCTCATCAGTATGGTTAGACATCCGATTACTTTTTACCCAGGATTGAAACCCGACTGAATTGGCGTCATTCGGCAATTCTACCTCTAAGCTATGGGCACTCGGTAGAAGGAGACAGACATTTTAGCATGTATATTATCATTCTACACGCCCAATAGCTGAGAGTGTTCTAATTCATTGCTGAATGGGGAGGGGTGGAGAAATACAACATAAGCAGGTTCTAATTTTGCATTGAGAAATGCAGAAGATAAGTTAAGCTTGAAATTTAATTTTTTGAATGTTATGAAACATTTCACATTTCAGAGTAAAAAAATAAAACAACCAAATCAAATATCTATCCTGCAATCGCCATCTTTAACTTTCTTGGGTGGCTTTTTATCAACTCTGCTATGAGTGTCAGCCGCTTACCGTTTGTACTTAATTTCATACACTTCTTTATTCTCATCCAAGTAACAATGTTTTTTTTTTTTTTACTTTTCTCTCTTTTTTAAATATGAACCAGATCAATATGCATGGCCTCCACATAAACTCATCTTATGTTCAGGGGAAGGATAAATAACGTTTTATATATTTTTTTATTTTGTCTGCAAGAAAAAAGATGCCAAACTGTCAGTGGTGTGCCGCCTTGATCATCAAAATGGGGGAGAGGTAATTTCTAAGTATAACGGATGTGTAAAAACACAATCAACTCAACATTTTATGCGTAGATGTAGCCCTACAGGTTATGTTGGCACTTTTCCAAAACACACCATTAACAGCCTGAGACTAAAACCAGGAACTTCTTAACATGGAATTAATGAAATCTTGTAAGAATACCAAATTTTCTGCACCTGTCAGATCTTTTCTATTCTGTCTGAACTGACTTCCAATTATATTTTATTGAAGACTTTCTCATATTGAGACGCGTTAGGGTGGCATCCATGATTTATAATCAATAAGACATTTATACGAGGTTTTGAGGGGGAGAAGGTTTTAAAACTGCATTTTAAAGAAAAGAAAAAAGAAAGAAAGAAAAGAAAAAAGAAAGAAAGAAAAATATTAACGAGAAATAATTGCTTAAGGAATAAAAATCAGTTGGAGTTCATTTTGATTATATTATATTATATTATAATATTATATTTTGCATTGGCAGCATTTAAACGCATCTTGCGCATTTATAAATCTGATATTCATCTGTACATTAAATATTACTGCTGATCTGAAGCTTCTGTAATGTATCTTAATATTCTCTACAAAATCCAAAGTAGAGTCTTATCAGTTCTGATCTGACCTTGATCTCAACTTATGTCACTTTCTGAACATAGTTTCCTAATGTCTTTATATATATATACTAGCTGTATAGCCCAGCGTTGCTCGGGTGTAATGAAAGCTTTAAAATTAATCCATGGTCCTGGAGCTCAGACTCTTTGGACGTTGGCACGAAAGACTAAAAAGCAATAGTCGTTAAAGCGAAATCGTAGACTGAAAGAAAAATGAATGGATGTAAGTCAAATTTTGATTTCCTGGTATCGATATCAAATAAATTTTTTTCGTCGTAAACTGAATTTTAAAGGCTAAATAACTTCTCTGAGTAAATGGTATCATGGCTGAGACTAAGAACTACAATTACACCTACTTAGAGCCAAACCCGAAGCAAAAACGAAAATAAAAGGGCTGAAAAAAATACAGACATACAGGCAGATAAACAGACACACACACAAACATCTTGCCTTATATATATATATATATATATGGAGAAAATATATATATATATATATATATATTGTCGATTTTCTACACTATTGTAAGAACTGCAACCTTGAAACTTCTGAATATCGTTTCTTATGTCTTTGTCTATGAGTGTATCAAATTTGATTAAAATCAGACCATTCCTTTTAAAACCCGATATTTTCGATTATCGATTTTCAATATTTATCGGGGGTACCTCGACACAAAACCTAGCTAAGAACACTACTTTCTACTACAATTTCTACTCCAACAGCTTCTTTTCTCGCACTTCCCGCCCGTGGAATTCCCTTCCGCATGCTTGCTTCCCTGACGGCTATAACCTCCAGGAGTTTAAATGTAAGGTCAATCGACACCTCCTAACACACTAACCCTCCCATTCTCCCCAACTCTCCCCCCATGTACATCCTAACTTGTCTATCGACCTGTGTAACCCCTGCGCTATAGTGGCAGTGGAATGCTTTGCTTGGGGTGACATGATTTAAAAAAAAAAAATGCTAGCAGTATAGCCCGGTGTTGCTTGGGTGTAATGAAAGCTTTAAAACTAATCCATGGTCCTGGAGCTCAGACTCTTTGGACGTTGGCACGAAAGACTAAAAAGCAATAGTTGTTTCCAGTTAAATCAAAATTGTAGACTGAAAGAAAAATGAATGGATGTAAGTCAAATTTTAATTTCCTGGTATCAATATCAAATAAGTTTTTTTGTCGTAAACTGAATTTTGAAGGCTAAATAAGTCCTCTGAGTAAATGGTATCATGGCTGAGACTAAGAACTACAATTATACCTACTTAGAGCCAAACCCAAAGCTAAAATAAAATAAAAATACAGACATACAGGCAGATAAACACACACAAACATCTTGCCTTTTATATATATATTTATATATATTATCGATTTTCTGCACTATTGTAAGAACTGCAACCTTGAAACTTGTGAATATCATTTCTTATGTTTTTGTCTATGAGGGGATCAAATTTGATTTGAACCACTCCTTCTATAACCCAATTTTTTCGATAATCGATTTTCGATATTTATCGGGGGTACCTCGACACAAAACCTAGCTAAGAATCCTCGCAGATGCTTATAGTACAACTGTGTAAATTTTCAAGAAAATTGGTTCAGCCGTTTCGGAGTCTATAGGTAACGGACAGACACACACACACAGAGACAAAGTTCCATTTATAAATAAGTTTAGAGATATATATATCTTAAATATTTCACCCCAAGCAAGGCAGCCTCACTGCCACTGGTGTGCAGAGGGTTACATAGGAGGAAAGTAATGAGAAAGAGGGACAGGTTATAGGAGGTGTCAGGAAGTGGGTAAGAGAAGAATAAGATACTGGTGTGATGAGAGTGGAGTGGACAGAGAAAAGAGCATGAGAGAAAGGATGCGAGTCAGTGAGATAGGAGATGACGATTGACCTTACATTAAAATTTTTGGAGATTGTAGCTGTTGGGGAAGCATTTATACATAAGCGAATTCCTCAGGCAGGAAGTGCAAGAAATATTTTCATGGTAATTCTTCTGATAAACTTTCCTCCTTGGTACCTTGACTGCATGAGTTTAAACATACTTCTTCTATAAACCGTGTCCCTTCAGGACATAGGTGATCATGGCCCTCCACATCACCCTATCCCTAGTAGCTCTGAACACCCTTTCTTCTGTTATCCCTCAAAAATTCTGCTCTGTCTTCCATTTGCTCAAGCCCATCAAGTATACTGCATATTAAATGTAACGTACTTCATGTTAAATATTAGTTTCCTATTTGTTTTCATCCTCTCCAAAACCATGTCGTTGCTCACATGTTCAGTCCATGGTATCCTCAGCATCCTTCTGTAGAACCACACGTTGATTGCTTCAAATCTCCCTTGCATCTTTGATGAGATTGTCCATTATTCACTGCCATATTGAAGAACAGACATTGAATAACAATCCAGAACTCTCTTCCAGTGAAATTTTCCTATCTCTCAATACTCTATTCAATTTCTGAAATGCATTGTTAGCCATGTCAATTTGCCTTTTGTTCTCAAAGTTTTGTTCATTGAGCAAAATCATTGCATAACTTGGCCCTGAAAAGAGCTGGTAATATAAATTAAAGACAATCTTAATTAAAGTTCTTAATGAACCAATTATATTTTCTATAGAAAAATAGTTTGTCTCTTGCTGATGATCATCTCTGTGTCATTGAATGGGAGGAATCAATATCTGACTGAATCTCAACTGTCTTTTTTGTCTAAGGGATACATCTACTTTAAATCTTCTATCTTCATACGTTTGATTAGCCAACAGAAAAAAAAAACATCAATGAAAATTATCTTGTTATATCATGCTATTTATGGACTTTCTCAACAAGAAATAAAAAAAGAGGGGAAAAACAATTTTTGTTTTACATATGATGCAATATAAATACAGTCATTATCTTGAAAGAAGGCAGGACCAACACCAAATATAAAGAAACCCAGATATCTTTTTTGGGGTCTATATCCCAGGAAGAGAAAGACTGCATTAATTATATATTTTTTAACCCCTCCTCCTCCATTTTTTTTAACTTGTAAGAAAGCTGGTATTAACACTGTCTGCTTTTGAAATACTTTACTGATTAATTTTTTAATAATTTAAAAATAAATATCTTTTAAAATAAGCATTTTTAATAAGCTTACCTTTTATTTAATATGAGTAAGCCCATGCCATAAAAAATGACAGCAAAATATATCAATATGCCATCAAAAATAATAGCTACATATACACTGATGTATATATCACTGAGTATCTTACATAAAGACATAAGAAAAAACAAACAAAATAATCCAAAGGATATATATATATATATCTCCTTCACTATTTGATGGCATAATTATTGCAATAAACAAAATAATAAAACACTGTTAACATGTGGCCAGACGTTTCATAACTGGTAGTAAAGAGAATGAACTGAGCTGATGCTGTCTCACTATTGTCTCTTTAATGAACTGAGCTGACATTGCCTTGCAATTATTTCTCTCTCCATGAGTTTGACAGAAGGGAAATTTATATATATATATATATATATATATATATATATATATATACACACACACAATGGTTTTTATTTTAATATAGAGTATTCATAGATTTTATTACTAAAATTTATGAAATCATATAATTGATTTCTAATAATATATATTAATAAAAAAAATTACAAGAGAGGAAAGCTTTTATGCTGATACCTTACATTTTTTGAGGAACTATTTCAAATTTGGATTTTTTTTTTAGAAACTTGCATTCATACACAGAGAAAAATACTTCAGGATGTTGGCAATCATGGTTCTCCACAACTTCCTATCCTTTGTAGCTCTTTAAAAATGTAGTCTTTCTGTTATCTTTCCTAAACCCTGTTATACTATTAGCTAACGAGCTTGTTAAATAGGTCATGCATTGTGATCCCTGGTCACTCTTGTCTTCAACATGTCCAGTAAGTATCAGATTTTCTAAACCCTCTTTCCTCATTATGTGCCCTAGACATTTCAACTCAAAATATCCTTTTTGTTTCCATTCTCTCTAAAACCTTGTCGTTGCTCACATGGTTGATTAATGGTATTCTCAACATCCTTCTGTAGAACATTTCTGTTGCTTCAAGTCTCTTCTTCATCTGTGAGATGTCTAATATTCACCGCCATATAGGAGACTGATATCACATAACAGTTCAGTACTCTTTTCTTTGTTTCTAATGAAATTTTCCTGTTTCTTAATACTTTGCTTAGCTTTTGAAAAACATATTTCACTATCCCAATGCACATTCAAATTTTGGTATCACACTTGCTGTCCTCTGTTAAAACACTTCCCAGATATTTAGATTTTTTGTATCTGGTTAATTTTGTTGTTTCCAATCTTAAATTTGCATATTGGGCTGTTTCGTTTGCTGACAACCATGTTTTCTGTCTTCTTGTAATAAATGTGCATTGTGGTGCAATGGATATCGACTTGGAATGACAAATCGGAGAGCTGAATTCAAATTCCGGTTGAATTCCTTAAATTCACTGATGCACAAATACCCTTGGGAAAGGTATGGATCCATCTCTTCCCTCCAGTTATGGGTTAAATAATAGGACAGATTGGATTCCATAGCCTTGGCTGGCAACAAGTCTACCGCAGAAAGCAATAGCAACTTATTGCGAGATAATCTTCTGCCCAGTCAGTCATGTCTCTTTTGAGATATGATCGCCCAAAGTGTGTATTACGTATGGCACTTACCTGACTGTTATGGATGCTTAGTCATTGCTTTTTGTTTTTCTTCACAACCTTCTGTGGAGTTTTTTGTAGCTTCTTTTCTGTGCCTGCCATCAACACTATCATTTGCATATCTTTAACTCTAAGATTGTGTCCATCTATAATAAATTTTGGTAGGATAACTAAATCCCTCAGCATCACCTCTCTGTAAAAGTTGAATAAGTCTGGTGAGATGACACATCCTTGTCTTGCACACCTTTTAATCTTTGTATATTTACTGAATTCATTTTCTATCTACATGCAAGTTGTGTGCAATCCAATATGTTCTGAATTATTTTAATATTCTTCCCATATATGTTAAGCTTTCCTAGCAGTTCAAACAGTTCTTTGTGATGTTTGAAAATTTTTTTAAAAATCTTTTAATGTTAAGGTAAAGAAAATACTGAAGTCACTAAGTGATGTAAATTTTAAAACTGTTTTAAACAAAAGTAAATTAATTATGCGCAAATACCCTTGGGAAAGGTATTAATCCATCTCTTCCTTCCAGTTATGGGTTAAATAACAAAATAGATCGGGTTCTATAGCCTTAGCTGGCAACCAGTCTACTGCAGAAAGCAATGGCAACCTACTGCGGGATAATGTTCTACCCAGTCAGTCATGTCTCTTTTGAGACATGATCGCCAAAGCGTGTTCCACATATGGCACTTAATTGACTGAGTGAAATTAACGGGATCACAATAAAGTCAGTTTTTCTCAGGACCCCACTATTATTTTATCTACCATCACTTCTTTATTGTTTTAAAAAAAATAATTAAAATTGTAATAAAACGAAAATATATGATGAAAGTGAATTTATGCATTTATTTTAAGAATTTACAACAAAAATATTAAGCACTCTTTACTTATTAGATTGTTCATAAACAAAAATAATTTTATATTTACAACATCAGGCAGAACTCCTATTCCACCTAATGGTTGTTATTTCATGAAACTCTTAGTCACAGATTATGTTAGATTTAAGTTCTGACAACTTTGGCATTGAGTGCACAGTTTAGTTTCTATTTTAAGCTTTTAGCTTATTTTAAGCTTTAGTTTTTATTCTTACTATATATATATATAAGGAAATGAAAGAGCAGAGAGATTAAAGCCCATTGTTCAGGCATTTACTTTTATAATGAGATCTCAATACAAAGTAGCGCTTAATATTGTATTTTTTTTATTATGTTTCATAAAAGCATTACATGATTACACGAAATTTTCATGCTTCAGAACAACACTGTTCTTCTTCAGGTGATATTTTAAAATAAATGTTGAAAATGATTTATTTAGAAAATATAAAATGAATTCATGGCTATTTGGAAAATTAAGGAGTAGTAGTTGGAGCTTTCAGAGAGAGTCCTCTTGGTTAAACTGAAAGGAAGAGCCTTCAACATATCTATTATAGTAGTTTATGCACCAACAACTCAAAGCACTGAGGAAGAAATAGAATAATTCTACTCCATATTGGACAATGCCAAGGCTCAGTGTAAAAGCCAAGAAATTAGAATCATAGTGGGTGACTTGAATGTCAAGGAAGGTAAAGAGAGGGAAGGGGAGATGACTGGCAACTTTGGATTAGGTGTTCGCAATGAACAAGAAGAAAAATGGGTCCAATGGTAATGACCAAATGACTAGGTAATAACTAACACCTGGTTTCAAGAATACCCACAATGTCTGTGGACATAGAGAAGCCCAGGAAGCAACAGGAAAAATCAAATAAACTACATAACCATAAACAAGGGATTCAGGAACGCAGTGGTTCAATGAAAAACCCTTCCAGGCACTGACTGTAGAAGTGACTATGTCCCAGTCATCTGCAAACTAATGATAAAACCAAATAAACTATATAATCATAAACAAGAGATTCAGGAACTCAGAGGTTCGACAAAAATACGCCACAAAGAATTGATGGAGATGCTCAGCAGCCTCGATATTTTTGGGAAACACATCAGAGTAATCAAGAATCTCTCCTGGCAGCAAAAGGTCTGCATATGGACAGGTAACAATTTCAGCAGATCTACAAAGATAGAAAGGGGCATAAGACAAGGATGTACAGTGAGAATATTTTGAGGACCCTAGATGCTATGCCAGGATTTGTTATTAGAAGCCACAATTTGAACAACATAAGGTATGCAGATGATACAGTGCTGATTGCAGACACTGGAAGAAAACTACAAGACCTCCTACAGAAGGTAGCTGAAGAGAGTGGCAAAAGAGGACTACAAATAAACTGCAAGAAAACCGAATGCATGGTCATCAGCAAAAAGAGCAACCCAAAATGCCAAATACAGGTGGGGAATACTAGAATGAAGCAAGTACAAAAATTTAAATACCTAGAAAATATTTTAACAGGGGATGGAAAGTGCAACACAGAGATCCGAAAGCAAATTGGCATGGTGAAGGACACATTCCAGAAGCTGAGTAAAGTATTAAGACATAGGAAAATTTCACTAGAAACAAAGAAACGAGTGTTAGATTGCTATGGGATGTCAGTTCTTCAATACGGCAGTGAATGTTGAACAATATCATCAAAGATGAAGGAAAAACTTGAAGCAGCAGAAATGTGGTTCTACAGAAGGATGTTGCGGATGTCATGGACTGAGCATGTGTGCAATGATGAGGTGTTGGAAAAAATGGCAATGTAAAAAAAATTAATAGTGAGCATCAGGAAGAGACAAATGAAGTTTCTGGGACATGCAATGAGGAAGGAGGGCTTGGAGAACCTGATACTGACAGGCCAGATAGAAGGAAAAAGAGACAAAGGAAGGCAGCAGATAACATATTTGAAGGGCCTGAGCAGGTGGACGATACAACGGGGGTTGTGTGGTGTAACAGAAGAAAACGTACTAAGAGCCACCAGGGATAGGGAGACGTGGAGAACCATGATCGCCTACGTCATGGAAAAACAGTGCACATAGAAGAAGAAGAAGTTGGAAGAAGTTTAAAATATACTTGTAGGTTTGAAAATATTGTTCAGTCAAAAATGAGAATTAGGTTGAATGAAGATGAAAATTTGGATTGTAAAAGGAAACAGAGTAGCTTAATGTGAAGGCATGACACTTTTTAATTTTATCTGGGTAAGATACATACTGGGACAATAAATTATTTAAATGGGTAAACAACAATTTTTAACAGCAGGTTGGATTTAAGTTTTATTTTTCTTAAATTTGACTTTGTACTCCCTCATCCAGTTGAATCCATTGTATTCATTTACGCACAAATACCCTTGGGAAAGGTATTAATCCGTCTCTTCCTTCCAGTTATGGGTTAAATAGCAGGACAGACTGGGTTCTGTAGCCTTGGTCGGCAACCAGTCTACCGCAGAAAGCAATGGCAACCTACTGCGGGATAATCTTATGCCCAGTCAGTCATGTCTCTTTCGAGACATGATCGCCCAAGCGTTTATCACGTATGGCACTTAACTGACTGACTCTCTCATCAGTAAAAGGGATTGTTTAGTTTAGAATTAGAATTTAGTAATTATGTTACATTAAGGGATATTCGAGTTAAAAAAGAAACAAATATGTATTGTGTGGGTCATTTATTTTTGTAAATTAAGAACATAAGTTATAAATGAACAATTGTAATAAATTAAATTTTAGAGAAAAATATCTTCTATGTTTACATAAAGCCATCAATTCATTTCTATGATTCAACAGCATTTTATTTTTAGGGAACCTAAAATCTGCAGCTTTTCATACAAGCACAAAATGCCTTTAAAAAAGATTGTAATAACAAAATTACAATATATATATATATATATATATATATATATATATTGTAATAACAAAATTACAATATTTTTTTTTTTTAATCATATCGCCCCGAGCAAGGCGGTAACGTCACTGATGTGCAGAGGTCACGTAAGAGTGAAAAGATTGGAAAAGAGAAAGCCGGAAACCACATTCTAAACAGGGAACAAGGGATGAGCCTCTACACCTGTTTAATAGACATGGGTGGAGTGTGAACCAGGCAATAGTTTAGTCTATCTACTCCAATTGAAAAAAAAAAAAAGAGTGAAAAGATTGGAAAAGAGAAAGCCAGAAACCACATCCTAAACAGGGAACAAGGGATGAGCCTCTACAACACCTGTTCAATCGACGTGGGTGGAGTTTGAACCGGGATGTTATAGTGGATACTCATATTTGAAACAGATGTGCAGGGGTCTACGTAAGAGTGAAAAGATTGGAAAAGAGAAAGCCGGAAACCACATCCTAAACAGGGAAGAAGGGATGAGCCTCTACACCTGTTCAATAGACGTGGGTGGAGTGTGAACCGGGCGATAGTTCAGTCTATCTACTCCAATTAGTCTATCTACTCCAATACATATATACATATATATATAAATTCAACCACAATTTTGATTTTATAAATTAAAAATGCCACTGTAATAAAAAGAGGAAACAATTTATTCAGAAGAAAAGTTCTTGAGATCGCCACTATCCAGTACTACCAAAATATCAATTTGCTCCCCGGATTTTTCCCAATCTCACCTTAACTTATGGAAATTATACTTAAACAGACTAACATACATCATAAAACTTTCAAAGAAAACGGTTGAATTCCCTTCATTTTAACATCTCGTGACTTTGCGCTACACATGAAGAAATTCTAAAAACTAAAATATTCTGTTGATCTTTTGAAATGATTTGTGAGCGTCTTTGTGGTTGCCAACACTGTTTATAGATACGTAATTTAGAATAAAGCTCATTTCGTCTTTTTGCCTTGATAAAGTCCATTACAGGACGAAACGCGTAGGCGATTTAAAATACAGTTTTCCTCTTGTCTTTATTTTATTTAACCATATATATATATATATATATATATATACATACACATGTGTATGTGTGTGTATATGTGATCATATATATATATATATATATGTATATATTAGGACTTTGAATAAATTCTTGCTGATTTTTCATGAAAAGTAATGTTTCCTTTACAAAAATTAACAAGAAACATGTCTCTGAAAATATTGTCTATTGTGAGTCAATACTTTTTCCCGTTTTTCTGGCAACATTTGAATTCCATGTCGGAAAAACATGTCTTTTGCAGCTAACCCATTTTTGGCATCTTCATCAGAATAAAAATGCTGCTCAACCAGGCTATGTGTCATCGATCAAAACAAGTGATAAACAGACAGAGCAATGGCTGGCGAATACAGTGAATGGTATAGGACTTCCCATTTAAGCAATTCCAAATAAATTTTCCCCCATTTTGCAGCATGTGGTTTAGCATTGTCAAGTTGCAAAATCACTTTGTTATGTCTCTGCTCATATAGTGGTCATTTTTTTTCTTCAATTGCATCAATTTTTTTTCTTCAGTTGCATCAATTGTAGTTGACAGTGATCTCCTATGATGGTTTTGATTGGTTTGAGTGACTCACAATAAACTACACCCAGCTGATCCCACCAAATGCAGAGCAGATATTTTAAACTATGGATATTTGGCTTTGCTGCTAATAATGAATTAAAGTAATAAGTGAATATATAGAACACTCTAACTACTGGTGCATGATACATTATACGCTAAAAGTCTGCCTCCTTCTACCGAGCCCCTATAGCTCAGAGGTAGAATTGCCGAATGACACCAATTCGGTTGGGTTTCAATCCTGGGTAAAAGCAATTGGATGTCTAACCATACTGATGAGCTGTGATACAGCGAATCAGATCTGTCTGTGAATGACTATATATATATAAGTTAAAATAAAAGTTCACAGAAATTACTCTGCTCATAAAAGTGTAAGATAAAGTAATTGATTTTATTAACAAATATCATATTGTGTTTAAAATATATTATGATAAGATACAGAACAAGTAGGAAATGCTTATCAATCTAACATTTACTCACTTGTATTAAAGCTTTATCAGACAAGGAGATATGGAGAAAAAGAAGAAAAAAATCTTGGTATATTTGCTTTTGTGCTGTCTGGTTTTCATTGATTAATCAGATTTTATGCATATTCGACTTTTTAAGCAAATGTTCTAATAGGCATGTCATCTCTCCTTGAATTCAGAATGCCACAAATTTCACTCAGTTTAACAAGATTTTACAGGTGAAATTTTTTTATTTTTTTTTTTAATCATATCACTCTGGGCAAGGCGGTAAGGCCACTGGTGTGCAGAGGTCACGTAAGAGTGAAAAGATTGTAAAGGAGAAAGCCGGAAACCATATACTAAACAGGGAACAAGGGATGAGCCTCTGCACCTGTTCAATAAACGTGGGTGGAGTGTGAACCAGGCGATAGTTCAGTCTATCTACTTCAATTAAAAAAAAAAATATCTGCCTTTTTCTGAATTCCTTTCATACATAATTAATACGTTTTACTTTCTAAATTGTCAGGTTGGAAGAGCAGTGATTGCTAAGTGATCCTCAATACAGATACAGCATTGATTTTCCAGCAGTTAAATTTCCAGAATGACGGCTGATTCAATAATCCACCTCTGACCTACCAATCAGGCACATCACATATATTTAAAGCGTTAGGATTGTTACAAGTTTTAAATAAAACAAATGTAAAATTTTAATTAACAGGGAAAATGAAAGAGCTGCAAACTTACATGCAATTTTTAAATGGTTCTCACGAGTTACAAATGGCCAAAAACTATTAAACGTTATTGTACACATACTTTTTAAGCAATCTACACTTCTTCTTCATGTGTTACGTCTCGTCAGGATGTCGGCAATCATGGACTTCCATTTGCCCCCGTCCTTGTCACTCTTAATATTTTTCCTCTTGGTATCTCTCCCAAACTCTGCTGTGCCATCCACCTGCCCAAACCCATCAAGTAGGTCTTGCATTACTTTCCTCTGTCTTGCTTTCCCTCTATCTATCTTGTGAGTATTAGATTCTCCAAACCCTCCTTCCACATTATGTGTTCCAGGAACCTCAGCTCTCTGTTCCTGATGTTAAGTATGAGCTTTCTCATTTTCATCCTCTCCAACACCACATTGTCACGCATGTGCTCGATCCATGGCATCCTTAACATCCTTCTTTAGAACTATGTAGTTAAAAATAGCCAAAGACTTTTACATGCAGTTCTGAAATGGACGATACTACTTAAAAATAGCCAATGACTTTTACATTGTACAATATAAATATATGATATCATGTGAATTTCAATACTTTAGAAATATTTGCAATAACTCATTTTGAGAGGGTGAGAGATTTTCCACCTACACATTGTTCATCATACTGCATATATATCAGCACAAATTTTTCTTTCATATATATCCAAAGATTGTGATGTGTTTTAAGAAAGACATAGTCTTAAAACAGAAAGAAGATATTGTAAAGTTATTTGGTGATGGGAATATTAAACATTTTGAAACAGTTAAACACAGATCAAAGAACAATAAAAAATTAAAAAAGTAAGTGAGTGAAAATATCAGTAAAAAAACTGACTTGGAGAAAAATAAATAAGAAAAAGCGAACAGTAAGAACACTGATCAAAGGAATGAAAGGAACTAACCCTACCACTTTTAAGTAAACATTACAAAGAGAAACAACAAAGTTAGGCAAAGAAGTATATGAAACTACATTTCACAACAGTAATTTTTACCACTGGGTGAATCTGATAGTTGAGCTCGATCCTGAGTCCTTTCAATTGTAGGCACAGTATAGTAATGGTTAGCAGCTCAGACTGAAGAATCGGAGAGCTGAGTTCAAATTCCAATCAAATTCATTACATTCACTTATGTGCTGATACTTTTAAGAAAGATACGAATCTATCTCTTGTTCTCTCAGCTATTGGTAAATAGCAAAATAAACTTAGTTCTCTAGCCTTGGTTGGCAACCAGTCTACTGTAGTAAGAATTGGCAACCTTCTGTAGAAAGATTTTCACACCACATGCGATTGAGGATTGCTTGTCGTACCAAATAATCTTATAAAACTTCCTCTAGCAAAGAAGCTAGTTCGACCAACCCAGGGTGAATGCCATCACAGCCACTGCCAGCTTTCATGGAAATCAGTCAGTTAAGTGCCATATGTGACATACGCTTGGGCTATCATGGCTCAAAAGAGACATGACTGATTGGGCAGAAGATTATTCCGCAGTAGGTTGACATTGCTTTCTGCAGTAGACTGGTTGCCGACCAAGGCTATAGAACCCAATCTGTCCTGTTATTTAACCCATAACTGGACGGAATAGACGGATTAATACCTTTCCCAAGGGTATTTGCGTGTAAGTGAATGCAATGAATTCTGCTGGAATTCAAACTCGGCTCCCCGATTTCTCTTTCCAAGCCGATATCCAATACACCACAACACACATCCTATTCATGGAAATAGTCAACCAAACCAACTTAAAAGATAACAAGCACCAGGTGGAGTAACCTTCCAGGGTCAAGTATTGTAAATAAAAAATAAAAATTACCTAAATAAAATTGTAGGTACCGACTAAGTTAAGAATGGTGTTATTAACAAAATATGCAGAGAAATGTTTTAAGGTTTTAGATAAAACATTTTTACGGCGATACAAATCACAACAAAAAAGCTTTAAGCTAAAAGATTTTTCATGCAAGTAAATGCTCCTTCACATTTCGGCACACTTGCTCACCTTGCCAAAAAGATTTCAAAGATGCCAAATTAATAGAATGCCTTTTAGCCTCTCCAGATATCAATACAACAAAAAAAAACAAAAACATGGTCTATCATTAAAAGAGATGTATAGGAAAACAGAAAACAATATTAGAGCAAAGATGATCTCTGGAGGGCAATACAAAATGCTGAAGTAATGTTAATATGAAAACAGTAGAAATCACAACAAAATAAACAGATTCAAATCTGACAAAGGTTATAGAACATTAAGGAATTCATATTAATATGTAAAATAATAAAAGACTTCATTGAGGTATATGAGTTGATTTGTTCGGATTTTTTACAATATATTAAACTTTTTTAAATTATTCAAAGCCAAAAATATTTTGGGATTTCGGGCAAGAATTTTTAAGAGATAATAATAATTTACTGATACAAGTCTTACTATTTAACCCATAGCTGGGGGAAAAGATGGATTCATACCTTTTGCAATGGTATTTTTGCATAAGTTAATATAATAAACCTGAATGAACTTGGAATACGATTATCAATTTCTAATCCCATATATCACCATACACATCCAAGCTTACAATAGTCATCCATCTGCATACTAACCAAGCTCAACATTGCTTAACTTTGGTGATCAGATGAGAACCTGTGTTTCAATATGATATGGCTGTAATCTGGGGCATATGGTATATTGTGTTAATTTAACATGTTTCCATGGTCTTGGGGATGTATATATAAAAGAAAAAATATTCTGCACTATCTGGGAAATGTTTTAACAGAGAACAGTAAATATTACGCAGAAATTTAAAGGCACAGTGAAAGATGCCTTCCAAAAGCTAAGCAATGTATTAAAAAATGGGAAAATTTTATTAGAAACAAAAAAGATTGCTGAATAGTTACATGCTATCAGCTCTCCAATATAGTAGTGAATGTAAAACAATAACCTCCTTAGCTGACAAAGAGACTGGAGGTAAAATAAATTTGGTTCTACAGAAGGATGCTGAGAATAACATGGTTACAACATGTGAGTCACAGCAAAATTTAAAGGAAAATTAAAACAAAAAGCATGCTTATACTTAGAATCAGGATGGGAAATTATTGAACAGCTAATGATGAAAAAGTGCATGGAGAATTTGATACTCACAAGACTTATTGCAGGTAAGTGGGTCATATAAAAGCAATGAGTAACCTATCTAACAGATTTGTGGAAATAGATAGCAAAACAGATATTTTTTCACTAATGTTTATCTTATACAAGGCCTGAGGGTCACTCAGGGTAAATAGTTACTGTGTGGAATTGTATTAGCATAAGAAAGTGTAAGATAACAGGAAAGATAGTTAATTCTAGACTTGGAGATGTGATATGACCTTAGGCATTTTCTTAATTATTATTTTATCAAAATACCTAAAACAATGTTACTCATTATCTGATGCATGACAGTTTGATATCTCTTTTAATTTGTATAAAATTATATTAGTTGGTTGTTTTGTTTTTATGTCATATCAACCTGGGTGGGTCATTTATTGCCAAACAAATTTTATTTATTTATTGCTGATAATACCTTTTTCTTTCAACAGTTTATTGTTGTTTTTTTTTTATATAAGTTTTGTCTAGTAATACTTTTTCTTTTTGAGAATCAAGATTCATTGGGATTTGTTTTTAAGAGCAGGGTCCCCAAGTCCTACCCTGTTATTTAACCCATAACTGGAGGGAAGAGACGGATAAATACCTTTCCCAAGGGTACCAGTGCTTAAGTGAATGCAGGGTATTCAACTGAAATCTGAACTCAGCTCACCGATATCTCTTTCTGAGCCGATATCCACTGCACCACAACGCACATCTGTCACTAAACGCTTACAGCACCTGGTATTCCCAAGCGGTCACCCATCTAAGTACTGACCAGGCTCAACATTGCTTAACTTTGGTGATCGAGCGAGAACTGGTGTATTCAATGTGATAGGCCATAAGCCATAAAATTATGTAGCTTAACCAGAAAACAAAGATTTTTTTTCTGGGAAACACTTCTGGAGACAAGCGGTACCTCATGTGTCCAACCCAAAGACAAAAGAATATCATGTTTTCTGAAAGCCAAGTATTGCTCTGTTTGATGTAACTTTGGGCACATCTTTTGAGAAAATATCTCAGTTTCTAACCTTCCTAATATTTTAAACATATGAGTTGTATATAATTAGTGGACCAGATGATGATTATCTTCTTATCTCTATATTCTGTCTCACTTTTCTATCCTTTGTAAGGTTTCCCTTTTAAACATCCCACCATTTTCCCTGTCTGCTATCCATTTAGATAAGCTTGTCAAGTAGGTGTCCCTATAGCGGGTTGCTTATCTATTCTTTTCTGTTAGTAGTGGAGAGTCCGTTATAGTGAAGGGTAGTTGTATACTGTTGCAGGTTAACAGAATTTGGCCTTGTTGTAGATAGCTCACTATAAGTCATAAAATGATTACAAATCAAGAAAGGCAATTTGAGTAGAAAAATAACATTTTATATATAACACATATCAATTAATGTTTTTACAATTGAAATAATACGTGAAGTATAGGTCCGACTGAGGTTAAAATGTTCATGGCAATAAAATGCTGAAAGAGAATTAATGCTGACGAATTTGGGAGCGTCTAAGTAAGGAATGTCTTTGATGTATTCGCTCCTTAGGTCAGTAAGTAGTTTTTGAGGCAGGGAAGAAGAAAAGAGGTAAGGGAGGCGAGTGTAGTAAGCCACTTGACTTGGGTCAAGGGAGATACTAATTACTCTCTTCTCCTTGAGTTGGTCTGTCTGTCAATGCTTTCTGTATCCGCTTTTTACGTCTTCTTTTTGGATCACAGCAGCTCATTTGGGATTTCACACTTGTATTTGGTTCTGGGCTTCCTGTTGGCTGATAAATAAAATTTGTGTAGGCTCGTGAACTGGAATTTTAATATTTAATTAATTTTTAGTTTTCAACTGGAACATCTGTGCGGAGCCGGCGGTGCACGGACGACTTTGGTCATTTGCTTTTTGGTCGTGAAAGTGCAAACATCCGGTCCATTGCTTTTGCTCGGTATCACCACATCCCAATAACATCCCATGTTGCTTTTGACTTTGATATATCATTTGAGTGTCAAATTTTTTCAAGCCCTCTTTCTTCATCATGTCTCCATGAAATTTCAACTGACTCTCTGATTCTAAGTAAAAGTGTCCTTTTTGTTGTCATCTTCCTTAAAACTTGATTTTTGCTTACATGCCATGTCTGTCATATTCTCAGCATCCTTCTATAGAACTAAATCTCTGTTGCCCCAAAACTTCTCTTCATCTGTGAGAAAAGTGCCCAGCATTCACTGCCATATAAGAGGATTGATATCATGTACCTATATAGGAGGGTTGATATTATTTTTTCTTATTTTGTAATAAAATTTTCCCATTTCTTAAGATTTTGCTATACTTTTGAAAGGCATCATCTGTTATTCATATGCACCTTTGAATTTCATTGTTATATTTTCGATCATTTGTTAAAAAACTTCCATATCTTGCAGTGCATAATACAAATGTACATTGTGTTGTAATAAATATCAGCTGAGCAATAAAAGAGACATGTTCAAATTCCAGTTGAATTTACACAAATGCCCTTGGGAAAGATATGAATCCATCTTTTCTCTCTCCAGCTGTGGGTTGAATAACAGGACAGATTGTGTTCTACAGCCTTGACTAGCAACCAATATACTGCAGAAAGAAAAGGCAACCTACTGAGGGAAAATCTTTTGCCTAATCAGTCATTAATGGAAACAGACATGATCAGACAAATGAGTTTCATGTATGACACTGAAGTGACCGAATACAAACCTGATGGTCAAGCAAAAAGTAAGAATCCGGTACTGTTCTGAAATCAAAATTCCAGGAAATGTATAAGTTTACACGACCGGGCATAGATATTAGGCCACCCCAGTTCTTTTAAAAGAAATGATGTATTTCATACAATTTTTAGTATTTATTGTCAAATGAAAATAGAATGGTCCTTTTGTTATTATTACTTTGCAAAATTTTACAAGGCAAGGACGCAAAGATGAACTCATCCAAATCACCCTAAATTTTCTTCATTCTTTCATTGATGAAACTGCAATATAGGTAATTATTAAATTATTACAAATTCATTTGATGCACATGTTATTGTGCAGTATCAACAAAAGAACGATTCTATTTTCCTTTACAATTTTTCACTTGGCAATAAATACTAAAAAATAGATCATTTTTTTAAAAACACTGGGGTGGCTTAATAATTATAGTTGTCCACAAGATGATCCAAGATGCAAACTATGATTTGTAGATGTCAGAATCAAGCAATTTCAAAAATTTAAATATCAGTGAAACCACAGGATATGTAATTATTAAATATTTATAAATTCATCTGATGCACATGTTATTGTGCAGTATTAACAAAAGAACCATTCTATTTTCATTTACAATTATTCACTTGTCAATAAATGCTAAAAGATAGTATGAAATACATCATTTTTTTAAACACTGAGGTGGCCTTATAATTATTGCCAGTAGTGTATATACGAACTTATATAAAAGTCAATTTAAACGAGTTTCCCTCATTTCGATAAGAAACACTGTACACCTAATGTTGATAAATTCTCTTCAGTAACAATTTTTCCATGAGAAAGATATGTACTTATTATACTAAGATTGTATCTCATTTTCTGATTATAAAAACAGACGAATTGGATCTTTCCCCAAACTGAAAGCAATACAAAATTAGTTGCCTCTTTGATGAAAAATTTTGCAATCTCTTTTTCCTGCCAGCATTCCAACCACATCTCGAAAGCACCACCAAAAAGAAACTGCATAATAACCAATGGGCATGTCTGAGGAGTTTGCTTTCAATGAGATGAACATTTCAGAAGACATTCTTCCCAAACCAGACGGAAGCACATCAAAAAGCCTTCCTGCAAGGTCTGCTGCCTCTGAGTTTAGTACAGCTTAGCTTTATTAGCACAGAGGTAAACAAGTTAAATTCTTTGTTGCTAAGCATCTTGTATTATAGGTGATAAGTAAGGCTTAGCTGATTACATTCCTTTTGCCCACAAGTTGACCTTGTATGGTCAACTCGTACAGTTGTTCTTGGCCCTCCAAATTATTATCTCATTTGCCAATTCCTAAAAATTCATTCATAGAAAAAAATGCTCCAGTTTTATGCCAAGTTTCATATAGTTTCTGATTCTATTTTTATTTCTATCATTTCAACATAAAATGCATCAGGTCAAATTTTCTATCTATCTCAGTTTATATCTATCTCTCTATCAATTTATCGCAGCTTCTTCCTATCTATCACAGCCTATATATATATATATGAAATTATTTGTTTAAACATTATTTTTTATCGATACTCATATTTAAGTAGATATTCTGTTTATAATCAAACAGTATTATATATTTTATTTCTACTGCCCTGATGATTTACAAAAAATTTTTGTTACAAAAATTTGTGAAATTTAGCAGGATTCGAATATGCAACCCCTATCCACATAGGGGAAGCCACCAAGGTTTGAATCCCGTCAAAGGACACAAAAAACAAATCAATGTAGTAATAAAGAAAACAAAATAAAATCAATTCTCTTCTAGGTAAGAATTTCAATGGATAAAATGAACAAAATATAACAACACTATTAACATTATTTGAACTATTGTCCTCATCTTTGTTGCCATTTATATGATGTTTTGGTTGTTGTATGCTCTGGCCTTCTTCAGGTGCTAGTATTTTCGAACTGAACCCTTTATTATGGGGTTTATCATTCTCATTTCTTGTGTGAAGCCTAGTTTGGTAGTCGTGAGTTATCTCCCCCTAACCTGACTCTCTAAGTTACTTGTTCACTATTGCTGTAGCCTGGAATTGAACTCTTTGGGTCAAGGCACTGGAACTAACCAATGCCTGTATCTACTGGGCCATGTCTCCTTAAGAACAATAACAACTGAATTTCTGGGACTTATAAACATAAAGTTTTTTACCAGAGTTTATATTGAATTTTTTGATGTTTCTCTTGTATTTTTTGATGATAGTGGTTTTCTCTAGTATTTGATATTACTAGTATTTTTTACCACCAGAGTTCATATTGCATTTTTGTGATGTTTCTCTAGTATTTTTTGATGATAGTGGTTTTCTCTAGTATTTGATATTACTCGTATTTTTTACCACCAGAGCTCATATTGCCATTTTTTTGACACTAATGATTTTCTCTGGCACTACGAATTACTGGTTCCCATATTGTATTCATTTCTATGCTTGGTCAGCTTAGGAGATTTTTGTTGCCAAGCATATTGCTGATTTCTTAAGTTTATGTAGCTTCCAATGGGGTTCTTTATTATTTCAACTTCATCCCATAGGGGGTGGTGTTCACATTTCTCCCTCCATATGTGGTCAGGTATGCCTGATTTTTTTTATCTCCCCTCATGTTTCTTTCTCTTTTTCTCTCTTCTTCCCCTCCATATGGGTCATATACGGGTTAGTTTGTAATCTCTGGTATCTAAGGTAATATCAAAACTTGACCCCCGTAAGGCAAGGTGATGGAATCTCGGTCATTGTCCTTAAGAAATGTGCCCCTGAACTCTCCTCTGTCCTCTCTAAACTCTATAATTACTGCCTTTCTACTTACCGTTTTCCTGCATGCTGGAAGTTCTCTTCTGTTGTTCCTGTATTTAAGAACTTAGGGGAACCCTTGGACCCATCCAACTATCGCCCTATTAGCCTTCTACCAATTTTCGGAAAAGTGTTCGAGGCTATTATCAATGCTGAAATAGTTTAACATCTTACTGCACATAAACTATTCTCAGACAGGCAGTACAGCTTCTGCTTTGCCAGGTCTACAGTCGATATGCTAATGACCATCACTGAGTATATATACCAGGCCCTTGACATGTCTGGCAAGGCTCGTGATGTTGCCCTGGATATCTCCAAGGCTTTTGATAGGGTTTAACACACTAGCCTTCTATGCAAGCTACAGGACCATGGTATCACAGGAGGCTTGCTTGATCTGATTCAGTCTTTTCTATCTAACTGCATATTAAAGGTAGTCTTGAATGAGCATGCCTTCACATCCTACTGCACAATTACTGGTCTCCCCAAGGACTCTATCCTAGGCCCGACACTCATCCTGATCTTCATAGATGATCTCCCAGATGTGATCAAGTCTCAAGTAGGCATCTATGCAGATGACACCACAATTTACTCTGGCATTAGTAAGAAATCCGGCAACACAGACAAACATAACCTCACTGCTGATCTTGAGAAGGAGCTATACTCAGTGGTGGACTGGGGTAAGAAGTGGCTTGTAAATTTCAATGCTTCTAAAACAAAACTGCTGTCAACCATTACAGCCCCCCCCAATAAGCATGGACCAAGTGAATCTCTCTGAGAGCAATATACTGCACCTCCTTGGCCTTACCCTATCTTCCGATCTCAAGTGGAATCATTACATTGAGTCAATAGCTAAATCCACTGCTAGGAAGGTTGGGTCACGTGTCAGGCCAGGAAGTTTTTTCTACCTGAATCCATCTTGCACATATACAAATCAACCATCCATCCATGCATAGAATAGTGCTGTCATATATGGTCAGGCGCCCCTGCTGTTCATCTAAAAGGAAAATCTGTAATGTGATAGGTTCCGATATAGCAACTCGACACCAGCCACTTTCTCACTGGTGGGATGTGGCTTCCCTCTGTCTATTCTACAAATATTTTCATGGCATCTGCTCCGATGAACTTAAGTCACTGGTGCCGTCAACAGAAGAATTTACTCATGCAACTCGATTGGCATCAATGTCCCATCCTTTTACAGTTAAATCTGCCAAATGCAGCCAACAATTCTACTCCAGCAGCTTCTTTTCTTGCACTTCCCACCTGTGGAACTCTCTCCCATATTCTTGCTTTCCTGATGGCTACAACCTCCAGGAATTTAAATGCAATGTCAATACTCATCTCTTATCCACTTGACTCCAGTTCTTTCTACATCACCCTGTATAGCTTTTTCTTTTCCTTTCTCTCTACCTTCGCAACTGTCTTCACACCTGTGTTCCCTTCCTTCTCTTGCCCTTTCACTTTCACCCCCTATAACTGGTTCGTCTTTCTCTTCACTATCCTCCTGTCTAGACTTTTACTCTTATGTAGTCCTCTACACATTTGTGGTGGTACCGCCTTGCTAAGGGTGAAACGTTTTAAAAAAAAAAAACACGACTTGAATCTAATCCTACTTTTTGGCTCTAGCATAAGCAAAATCTTCTCATCTATTAAATGGTTGAAATTTCATTCAATATCAAATAACCAAACAAGGTTAAGCATCATTTTCAAATTCTGAGGTTTGGAAAAAAAAACATATTTTAACAAATTATTTCACACAACCTGAAAAGTAAGAATTCCATTCATAAGCTACAAATAGAACAACCGAAAGGTAGTTGTCTTTTTTGAGTAATTCATTCTTTAAAATATTCAGTGCATCAACATTTTTTTATGAAAGACATTTTCACAGAATCCGGACAAAGCAGAAAAGATTACTGGAGCCTTCTTACTCAAGTTATATATGCCATTTTTTGCCAGCTGCAATGTTCTCCTGCTTATATGAAATACATTAATCTCTTTGAAGTGTTACAGGGAATTTTTTTTAAGAGTACGGAATATTGCCAAAGTAATGTTCCTGATTTACGATTCTGATACACTTACATCTGACCTTAAGACAAATTCTGGAAACCAAAACTCAAATATAAAAAAGTATTTCTAGACTTGAATAATTGACTTACTGATTAATTTGTTTTTTGTGGCTTACCAACCCCTTGTGGGTTATTTAAAGCTGAAAAAAATTTGGATTGTAAGAATAATTTTTTTTTTCATAAGTAAATGTTGCATTAGCAGTTTTTAAGAGAATACAAACGATTTCTCCAGATACAAATCCTAGTATTTAACCCATAGATGGTGGGGGTAAGGAAATGGATTAATAGCATTTCCAAAGTTGTTTGAGTGGAAGTGAATATAATGCCTAAGTACTCTTGGGAAAAATATGAACCAATCTTGTCTTTCCAGTCACAGATTAAATAGTATACTTGAATAAGTTTCTATAGTATAACCAAGATTCACTCACTTTTACTGTGTGTACATATATAAACATGATGTTAGAATAAAATGAAAGAACAGAGAAGGACACCTATTCCAATCTAATATGTTTCACTATTATTATTTTATTTTTCAAGTCTTATTTTATCAAGCTATATTTCAATGATTCACAATATAAATGAAAACAGCATTTATACATTTTCAACACATTTTCAACAATTTAATTGGAAAGGCCTACAGACCTTACCTTTGCACACATACACACACACACCATATCATACATGTTACTGTCCAGAAGATTTCTCACACATATATTTCAACATTGTCCTTTGTTTTAATACACTTGACATGTGTATTAACACACATACATACATACATGTAGGCAGGCAAGCATTTTTATACATACATATCAGTTAGTTAAGTGCCATACATGAAATGCGCTTGGATGATCATGTCTCGAAATAGACATGACTGACTGGGCAGGTGATTATCCTGCAGTAAATTGCCATTGCCTTCTGCAGTAGACTGGTTGCCGGCCAAGGCTATAGAACCCAATCTGTTCTGTTATTTAACCCATAACTGGAAGGAATAGACATATTAATACCTTTCCCAAGGGTATTTGCACGTATGTCAATGCAATGAATTCGGCTGGAATTCGAACTCGGCCCCCCAATTTCTCATTCCGAGCTGATATCCAATGCACCACAATGCACATCCTGCAACAATGCACATCCATATGCATACAAAATATTCCATGCACATACATTTAAAAATAATTATCCACCGTTTGAAGACATGTGATACATAACTGACCAATAAGAATTAAGCCCAAATCACAACAATTTGTAACATACAACGTGTGTTAGCACGTTCAATACCCTGTCTTCATCAACCACTGAACAGGGGTGATGTCACAGTTTCGGTGGCTACCAGTATAACTGTCTTTTTGAAAAATTTCATTTTTCTCTTGATCTCTGAAGAAGCTTTAATAAAAGTGAAACATGTTAGATTGAAATACATTGCCCACTTTGTTTTTTTTCTTTATTCTATGATCATGTCAAATTCAGATCTATATATTTAACTCATACATAAACATGTTTCTTTCTTTCTTTATTTTTCTTTTTTTTTTCAATTGGAATAGATAGACTAAACTATTGCCCAGTTCACACTCCACCCATGTCTATCAAACAGGTGAAGAGGCTCATCCCTTGTTTCCTGTTTAGGATGTGGTTTCCAGCTTTCTCTTTTCCTTTTCACTCTTACGTAGCCCCCTGCTTGGGGTGATATGATTAAAAAAAAAAAATGAATTTTATATGTAAGCAATCATGACCTATTATTACTATAAATGTTATTGGATACAAATGTTTGAATAGACATATTTTATACTATTAGCCAATGTAAAGCTCAAGAGCCACTTAAGGTAGAGGGCTACTAAATGAGATTGTTGTAAAGGCATACAAGGATGGAATAAAAGGTGCATATTATGAGTATATGTAAGATAAATAATGATTGGCCCTATACATGAAGTGGTATGGCTACAGTAACTGGGAGAAGCAGTCTATCATGTAACAATAAAATAGAAAGCTTTCTTAGTGGAACTTCCTCTTTGCCCATGGAACACAAAAGTAATGAGGATGAATTGGCTCAGTGTACTAGACATATAAGGAGAAAGTTCCATTCAGACAGCTTTTCTCTGAAATCTCCCAATCCTATGTAGGTGCTTCCCTAAGCCAAGAACATACCACTTGTTCAGCAGGATTCCTACTCTCCTGATTTGGCACCATGCAATTTCTGGCTCTTCTCAAATCTGAAAACCATGCTGAAACAGAAGCAATTTGAGTTGTGAGAGGAAATTATGAGAAAACCAACAGTGAAGCTCCAGAGCATATCCAAAAGTGTTACCAACAGTGGCAAAACCACTGGGAGAAGTGTGTGAACTCCCAAGGGAAGAATTTTGAAGTTGATTAAAAACAGTTTATATGTACAAAAGTGATATTTTATGCTCAAAAGTTGGATATAAACCCGGCTATAAGAGAGATTTTCGCTGATCCCAAATTAGAGCCTGTGGTAATGTATATAAAATAAACCGAACCCGGATATAAGAGAATTTTAATCCAGTCCTGACAACTCTCTTATACCAGGGTTACACTGTATTAGAAGAGATCTTGTATACATGCATACATACTTATGTACATAAAAATTTTAGATGGAGTACATCTCTAAAATGACAAAATGAATAAAGACTAAAGGGAAACTTATCTCAGCCAGGATACTTGCCACAACATAAAATCTTTACATTTTCCTTAATAAAGTCCCTCAGAGAATAAAATGCCTGAGCTAAAATAAATTTTACTTTATATTTTTCTCTTTATATCTATTTATCTATTTATCTACCTATCTATCTATCTATCTATCTATATATATATATATATATATATAATGCTGAGTTGTAATGATGCTTAGTGCCAAGGTTGTCATTTTTTTTTCAGTAGTTTATTGATAAAATATATTTTGGTAGACATGTTTTTTGTCAAAAAGTGCCTGATACAGAGATAGAGTATCAATAAGGTAATTAAATGAAATTTAGCCCTGACTAAAATTAACCCTGATAAATAATGACATCACCATGGTGCCTTCACAAAACTTTAAAGTCAGCATGACTGCTCAGTTATATAAGAAACTTCTCCACATAAATCCTATATATATATATATATATATATATATATATATATATATATATTCATATTTATTCAGAAATTATAACATGGATATTTTACAATATCACTACAAAAGTAGCTATTTTGTTTCGACACTTCTTGTGTCTTGTCAAGTGATGTGGTTTATTTTAAATTGAATGTTTTTAAAAGGTTAAAAACAAGCAAGACCCCTTTAATCAGGGAGGCATTGTTGTATGTACAATGCGGACCAATCAGAGTAAAGCAACTTCTAATTTGGAGAATATGTAAGCAGACTTAAAAATAATCTTGGTGGGCATTCTTTGGACAAGGAATATTATTCCACCCATACTTGGTTCTATATACATATATATATATCTTAATTTGAGATTTTTCTCAGGTTTAGAAATGTACACAGAAGTGATACACAGCAAAATCTTTTATGTCATTTGAAAAAATATTTTGTGATACAAGATAGTTTGTTTTGATTTATTAATTTTATTAATTATCATGTATTTTCAGATCCTTAAAATGGAATGTCAAGTGGATAAAACTAACCATTTTCGACACCATTTGTTCTTTTGCATTTAATTGAAGTGCTACAACTTTTGAAACTGCATATCAGATTTGTACTGTGCATGGAGAAGAAGCAATATTTCAAAGCATTGCTGATCTTTGGTTTTCATGCTTCAAAAATGGGAATTTTGAACGAGGGAACAACTGCTTGATGAAGGGAGATTAAATCAACTTTTTCATGAAAATCCATGTCAAATAACCAGAGAATTGGAGGAGCAGATAGATTGTGAAAAATAAAATCTGTAATGAACCACCTTCACTCAATGGGAAAAGTTTAGAAACTCGTTACTTGGAGCGAAAAAAACAAAAATCAACACTCCACAATTGCCACAAGTTTTCTCACCTGACATCCCTCAACACATGGTCACAAACAGCATTCTCTTCATCACATTGTCACTGGCAAAGAAAAATGGTGCCTTAATGTCAATATGAAGCAGTGAAAAGAATAACTTAGCCCCATAAAACAAGTGACTCTGGGAGCAAAATGATAACTATATCCTTGAAAGACCATGTTGTTTTGATGGGGAAATGCAAAGTCATAATTCATTATGAACAGTTTGTGCATAACCAAACACTCAATGCAGAGCTCTACATTCAATAATTGCACCAAATCAACAAAGCAATTCAGCAAAAAAGACAAAAGAATAGGCAAAATGGTGTTCACCTGCAACACAACAATGCCAATCTTCAAATATGACCAAAGATGTGATTCAAGAACTCGAACGGGAAGTGCTAACTCATCCTTCATTCTCTCCAGACTTGGTTCCATCAGATTTTCATCACTTTTGAATGCTTTATGTAATTTGTCATTTAATAATGATGTGGAATTGAGGGCTTGCTTGGACAAATTCTTTGAGTTAATCTTAGGAGAATCCTATCACTGACGCGCTAAGCAAATTATTTAATGATAGGAGGAAGTCAGACACAATAACGGAGAATATAATATTGATTAATGTGCTGTAGGTTTTTCTCATAAAGTGCTTGATATGAAGATAGAAATAAAGTGTTAATAAAATTATTGTAGAGGAGGTTGTCATTTAACTGAGGAGAGTTATGCCAACTTTAAAATTTCGTAAAAGCATTATGATAATGTCTTTACTCTTTAGAGGAAATAAAAGCCCTGAGGAGGGAAGACAAAACAATAATGCCTTCCTAAAACTTTAGAGTCAGCATGATTCTGCTCATTTAAGTACCAAATTTATCTACATTATATATATATATATATATATATATATATATATATATATATATATATATTAAATAGCTTTGTTATTGCATTGAACACAATTTTATTAACACCAGCATTCAATTTGCAATATCTTATACATAGATATTTTTTTTCTATAATCATATCACCCCAAACAAGGCAGGTCACTGCCATTGTTGTGCAAGGGGTTACATAGTAGAAAAGTTATGAGAAAGAGTGACAGGTTATAGGGGATGTCAGGAAGTGAGTAAGAGAAGAATGAGAATACTGATGAGAGTGGGGTGGAGTGGAGTGGATGGACAAAGAAGCATGAGAGAGGGGACGCAAGTTACTGAGAGAGGAGATGAATATTGACTTTACATTTAAATTCTTGGATATTGTAGCTGTCATGGAAGCAAGTAAATGGAAGGGAATTCCACAGGTGGGAAGTGCGAGAAAAGAAGCTGCTGGAGTAGAATTTGCATTTACATTTTATTGGTTTCACAGTAAAATGGTGGCACCTAGTTGCTAATCTTGTAGCTCAAGTAAATTCATATATAGGGGTACCAGTAAGCTAAGCTCATCGGAGCAGAAGCCATGAAGGTATTTGTAGAAGAGACACAGGGAAGCCACATTGTGCCAGTGAGAAAGTGACTGTATCTGAGCTACCAAGTCAGGATCGATCACATTACAGATTCTCTTTTGGATTTAGTCAAGGACCCCTAGGTGGATAGCAGGAGTACTTGACCAGATATGGTAGCAGTATTCAATACACGGGTAGATGGTAGATTTATATATTTGCAGGATAGTTTCAAATGGGAAAAACTTCCTGGCCCTACACAGAGAACCAACCAAGATATATTATTTTTTTCTTTAATTGGTATCATCCCAAGTAAAGCAGTAAAGCCACGAAAACACAAGGGGTTAACAGGTGTGGAACAATTAGGAACAGAAAAATTAATAATATGCAGGAAAAGGAAAGAGTATTCAGTAGAACATAGAGATTAACAATTAAATTATTGTACATTATAGTTGGCTGGAAAGCATGGAGCCAGAAGGGAGTTCCACAAGTGAGAAGTGTAGTAAAAGTAACTGTTAGCATAGAATTTACATCTACATCTAGCCGGCTCAACTGTAAATTGATGAGATCTCAATGCCAGTCTATTGAGACATGAGTAAATGCTTGTTTTCAGCATAGATGCCAAGTTGAGATGTCATTGAGAATGTGATTAATGAAAACTGAAAACAGCTTAAGACCAAGGATTGAGTCCTTGGGAACACCTGTGTTAATATTTTCAGACTCATTATCAGTGCTAATGGCACTAAAAAACAAATATCTAAATAACCCTCTGATCATCGATCTCCTACAAAGAATCAACCTCATCAACCAAAACAAAAACTTTATTTTATTCTGGATTCCCAGCCCAATTGGTCTCACAAAAAACAAAAAAAGTAGCTAAAAGATGATTAAACATCAACATTAGTGATATAAAAGTACCCCACACAGATTACAAACCTCTAATAAACAACTTTATTAAACCCAAATAGCAAGAATTGTGGAACTCCTTCAAAAATAACAAACTCTACAAAATTAAACCCATCATCAAAAAATGGATAGAAGTTAAAATTTCCAACAGAAAAATGTCAAGAAGAGAAGATATAGTAATGACTAGACTTCAAATAGGCCACATCACTGTCACCCATTCACACCTACTAAAAGGTGAGGAGGCACCAATTTACATTCCATGTCAGGAGCTCTACACAGTGAAACATATACTAACAAGCTGCATAGATCTTAAACAAATGCGATTAAGACACTATCAAAAAAACAATCTAAAAGACATATTCAACAAAGCTGTCCCAAATGATTTTTTTAGAATTTCTAAAAGCAACAAAATTATATAACAAAATATAGTTGCAAAAGAAGATAGCATATAACCATCACACATCAAATCACAACTTATATCTCGACGGGAATACTCACAAAAGATCAACAAGCAGTAAACAAAAACCAAACAAATTCTTCAATATTAAATGACCCAAAAGGGTAGATATGCTGGTAAAACAAACAAGTAAACTAAACTAATGAAAGGATCGAGATGAGTGGCTGTTCAGGATAACTTTCATTTCATGATTTGATAGAAAAGACTGGATCAGCTCAAAAATGTGTTCATTGACATTGTAACTTTTCAGCTTGTAAAGAAGACCTGTATGCCAGGCCCTGTCAAAGGTTTTCAAGATGTCCAATGCTACAGCCTAGGCTTTATCATTTTTATCTAAAGCATGATAGACTCATTCCTCAATTATCTTTAATAATTCAGCTGTTGACCTGGTGAAACAAAATCCATATTGCTTGTCTGAGATAACTTTCATTTCCAAATTATATATATATATATATTTTTTAATCGTATCACCCCGAGCAAGGCAGTAACGCCACTGATGTGCAGAGGGCTACATAATAGTGAGAAGATTGGAAAAGAGAAAGCCGGAAACCACATCCTAAACAGGGAACAAAGACGTGGGTGGAGTGTGAACCAGGCGATAGATAGTTCTATCTACTCGAATTGAGAAGTGATTATATAAGTAATTATATATATGAAAGTTATACATATATATTATGTTGTCAAGGCCGTGAATGGTGAAGACAATTGAACAAAATCGACTTAATATAAAATATTAAGTGTTATATCAGAGAGCTCAATGTATGTTATCCAGACCAATATGATATTTACAAAGAAAAACTAAACATATCATTTCAAGTGGTTATAAATTATAATCATTTCTATGAGCTAAATTAGCTCATTTCTTCAGACCACACTATATTAGTTTCATTTGATGCAAATGTTTTTGTGAAATAAACATTTCTTTTAAAATGAAATGGAAATCAGTAACCTCATCCAGAACAGAGATTTTGGCTTTATCTTAGTTGGGGATCATTAGGCCAAGCGAGAAAAATTCATTGTGCTGAAATAGTGACCATAAAATGATTACATGCTCACTCACAAGCACATGAATATGTATACACATATAACCCTACATCTGAACACACTCACGTATACACACTTATATCCACATACATGTATACCCATTCTTACACACATGTACATATAAATGCATCTGTGCAAACACCCACATACACACATCCATCCATATCTACATATAAATATTGTGTTCACACACTCACATACATATTTATAAAGACTGGAATTTATATGAGTGTAATTAATACTGACACATATTTACGCAAATATACTAACAAACCTCACATATACTCAGAAAATAGGCATATATTTATATACTTATTGATATATGCATATATATGCCTATATTCATAAATAAATACATGCATACATATGATGTGCTGAGTTTTCCTTTATATATATATATATATAAAACTTTCATTCATTTATTTGACTCATATGTCAAAAACATCTTGTTCTTTGTGATATTTTGAAAGATGCTTATCAGTCAGTTCTTTTTATGATAAACTTTTTTGCTCAATGTTACTGTTATGAGGAGTTAAGAAAAACTAAAAGAATAAAATCATTTCATATCTCAAATCCAGTCCCTAAAAAACCCCATCGCTCCCAGTAGAGCATAGGCAATTGACGAAATCATTGTTGATGCTTCTATAACTTGTCTTTTTTACAGGTATGGGTGTCTACCTGACAGTAAACCCCTAATCTCCCAGGCAAGATAGATTGGTTGCCAACCAACGCTACAGAACCCAACCTGTCCTGATATTTCATCCATCGCTGGAGGGAGAAGAGATGGATCAACACATTTTCCAAGTGGAATCTGAAATAAGCTTTCTTATTTCTCAGTCTGAGTTGATAGCCATTTCACCACAATTTTATACACTTACTCTTAACTAATATACTGCAGAGTCGTTACTTCTGAGAGTATCTAATGATACACCATACTTTTTCAAACAGTGAACTGTAAAATACTAAAACATCCTTGATTCAAATTTAGCAAATTCATTCAGTCAGGCATTTCATTAATTAGAACTTCAATATAGTCCACAACAAATATTTTTTCCTCTCATCTATGAGTTAAAAGTAGGGTAGACTATGCTCTCTAGCCTTGGGTGGCAACTATTCTTAGAAAAAGTAAGATCTGAAATCCAAGAACGTGACTGAATAACCATTCTACTCTCTTTTCTAAGAAAATCAGATAATAAAAGAAAGAAAAAATGTAGTGGAGAGCTATGATCACCTAAGTTCTGAAGAGACATGTTATTTTTATAACCTTTCTGTTACCCAACACTAACTCAGACAAAAATAACAATTTTTCACTCACAGACTTAGGATTTTGATTAATGATGTTGGTGATTTAGGAAGACTTGTCTGAATCAGTGAAGAATTTCCTGCCAAAGACCAATGCTTTGCCTTCCTGGTGTCTGTTGCTGCTGCTGTTGATTAAAAGACCAACTTAGATTTAACAGCAAAATGAGAGAGAGAGAGAGAGAGAGATGCAGGCTCCATTACAAAGGTTCCCTGCAAATCAGTAGATTTATTACTTGCTTTAGCCTTTGTGACAACAGGCAGTAAGAGAGGAAGAGGAAGAGGAAAATCAGTAATAAATAATGTACAGTAAAGCCTGGGTCTGGGATGAGGGTGGCAGTGTGGTGTCTATATACAGGGTTTTTAATATACTGAGCAATGATTGGCTAGTTAAGTGCTAGCTGGGGATGAGTCTGGACTTTTGGTTTTGTGTGAGTTTGGCAGGAGGAAATGAAGATTACATGAAATGAACAAGAAAAAAAAATTCAAATAGAGAAAGATGATGTCATGTTGGAGAGATTAAATATTAATAGGAAGAAGAGGTGATCCCACTGATGGAAAGAGACAGGGCTGGATAGGTGAGGTCAGTAAATAATAAAAGGGAAGAAAAAGAGGATGGAAAGGTGGTATTATGGTGAGGATGCAGAGCACTAATGTGTGTTGTATTCTTCCAAATATCTGAAAGACAAAAGTCACTGTCCTAAAACACCGAATGGAGGTGGGGTGAATTAAAGAAATGCAAATAGAGATTGGAGTTCACTGTTTCCAAATTGAGTGATTTTCAGAAATTCTCATTTAGATAATTTTGCATGTCTTGTCGGTAATGTGGCAGTGTGCCATCTTGCTGAAAGGAAAATTCTTTATTTCCATAAAGTTCATCTATGACAGGTAATATGGATGTTTGTATGCTTGACCAGTAGCAGTACATTTGAAGAAAAATGGTCCTATTAAACCTCTAGATGACACTCTACACCAGACATAAAAACCCCATCACTCCCAGGACTTAAGTTACATCACATAGTAACCTCCACATTTTACTATGACTAACATCAATCAGTTGTCATACATGATACACGATTGGGTGATTATGTCTCTTATGATCTATGACAGACTATGCAGAATATTCTCCTGCAATAGGTTGCCATTTCTTTCTGCAGTAGAATAATTGCCAACCAAGGCTATAGAACCCAATTCAATTCTTTTATCCAGATCAGTCAGTTAAGTGTTATATGCGATACACACTTGGGTGATAATATCTCTTTCAATCCATCTGACTAGGAAGAAATGTTTTTTCTGCAGTAGGTTACGACTTTTTTCTGTGGTAAACTGGTTACCAACCAAGGCTATAGAACCCAATCAGTCTTCCTATTTATGGATTCATACTTTCCAAAGGTTATTTCTAAGTGAATGACTTACATAGCTTGAAAAATACTTCTAAAATTTTGAAAAACAAACATTATTTTTTATTTCTGTTTATAAATAAATGTCTGTTTATAAATGTTTTTTTATTAAAAAATAAAATCTTTAAGCTTACCCCCCGATGAAGTCCCCAGGGAATGAAACATCTTGGTAAAGAAAATTTTTCCTTTTTTCTTTATTCATACTGTCTTTTTTTACAAATATATTTTATTTATGTCTGAATGAGAGAGAGAAATAATTTATTTTTATATACATTGAAAATTTAAGGATGTGCATTGTGGTGTACTGGATATTGGTTCAAGATGAGAAATCAGAGAGCAGGTTTCAAATTCCAGTTGAATTTGTTTCATTTACTTGTACACAAAGACCCTTGGGAAAGGTATTAATCCATCTCTACTTTTTCCAGTTATAGGTTGAATAGCAGAACAAATTGGGTTCTAGAGCCTTGGTTGGCAACCAGTCTATCACAGAAAGTAATGACATCTACTGTGAGAAAATCTTCTGCCTAGTCAGTCATGTCTCAAAAGAGAGATTTTCACCCAAGCATGTATCATGTATGGTACTTAACTGACTGATCTGGATAAAAGAATTGAATAGCCAGATTGTAAAAGTCTTATAGAACAACCAGCCAGTAATTAACTAGAATAGAAGTTGAATTTAACTGACCAAAAAACCCCCAGGGCAAATTGGTAGGTGGTTTAAATAATAACCTGGGAGATTCCATTCTGTTACAGGCAAGTCTATTCTGTAAGCATTGATTGGCTGATAATTTCAGTGTGTATATTGAGCTCAATATTCACACTCTTGAATAGACACCTTCTTGCAGGGAGACAAAAAGAGACAGCCATGTTGAAAGGTAAGTTATTTGACTTCTACACAGATGCAACCGGTGTACCACAGAAAATAATGGCAACCTACTGTGAGGAAATCTTCTGTCTACTAAGTCATGTCTTAAAAGAGATATGATCACCAAAGTGTGTATCATGTATGGCAATTAACTGACAGACTGTTTAAGTGCAGAAAGAGAGTAAAATATAGAATAAAAAAAAACAATTGTCGTGTTAGCGAAACTTGAATCTTATTTTGTGAAAGCAGTCAGAAATAGTTAGTTGAGACTTGATCAAGATGGAATATTTAACAGAATTTTTCAACTCGTTCTTGTTCTCCTAACTTCTTCAGACATTCATTACATTTCAAAATTTACATATTGTTTCTTTTTCTTACTTCTGCCCTCCAGGATATGAACACAGCACTTATAAGTGCAGAAAGTAGAATTAACAAAAACAGTTCTTGACAAGGCCATTGCGATCATTTTTGCACAAATGCTTTTGAGAGGCATATAAATCTATCTCTCCTTTTCCCAGCTATCAGTTAAATAGTAGAGTAGATTAGACACTCTATCCTTGATTGCAATCAATCCAGGAGAACAACAGCTTTGAATAAACCAAAACTCATACACACAATCCATCACTAAAGTAGAACGATCAGTCCTTTGTACCACTACAGAAAGTACCTTACTCCTCCTGTTGGAGCAATGTCACACTACGCCAAACATAATTAAACTCCCTAAATTTGCAAGTTCTAAAGGTTAAACAACAGTTGAAAGATAAATCTCACTTCTTTTTTGATAATACTGATATTGTTAATTAATTACATAAAAGTTATGTTATCATCAGAAAGTTTTGCTAATATTTGCCAAGAGTTTAGTTTCTTGAATTTAAGAAGAAATGTTTAGTTGTTATTTTTTGCCTCTATGTGCACACTTGAAAAGTAGTCATTTTCTGTGCACTAATTCTTTGTTCCTCTCTGTTTTTCTTTCTGTTGCCGGACAATTTGAGGAAGAAAATATAGATGAGAGAGTGGTAGAGCCAATGTTTATTGTCTGCTTTTTTCAATGGCCCAAAAATGTATATGTTCTTTCTTTTTCTTTTTTTTGGGCAAAGGGAGAAAATAAAAAATTAGAGAGTAAGAAATGCATCAACTGTTTAGGTTACTTCTCCTCTATTCTCTCTCTCAAAACTTTTCCTTTTAAATCACACTTTTTTTTTTTTAGAGAAACACTTCCACTTCTTGCTTAAAATGTCTCCAGAATCATACAGAATGTTCTTGAAAAGCCTAGAATTCTTTCAGGTCGTAAGTTCTTTCTTTATTTATTTACTAGCAGTATAGCCCAGTGTTGCTCGGGTGTAATGAAAGCTTTAAAACTAATCCATGTTCCTGGAGCTCAGACTCTTTGGACCTTGCCATGAAAGGCTAAAAAGCAATAGTTGTTTCCAGTTAAAGCGAAACCATAGACTGAAAGAAAAATGAATGGATGTAAGTCAAATTTTGATTTCCTGGTATTAAGTTTTTTCTTTGTAAACTGAATTTTGAAGGCTAAATGAGTCCTCTGAGTAAATGGTATCATGGCTGAGACTAAGAACTATAATTATATCTATTTAGAGCCAAACCCAAAGCAAAAACTAAAATAAAAGGGCTGAAAAAAGTACAGACATACAAGCAGATAAACAGACACACACACAAACATCTTGCCTTTTATATAAATATATTATTGATTTTCTGAACTATCATAAGAACTGCAACCTTGAAACTTCTGAATATCATTTCTTATGTCTTTGTCTATGAGTGTATCAAATTTGATTAAAATCGGACCACTCCTTCCTATAACCCAATTTTTTCGATTATTGATTTTCGATATTTATCGGGAGTACCTTGACACAAAACCTAAGAACACTTGCAGATGCTTATAGTACAACTGTGTAAATTATCAAGAAAATCGGTTCAGCCATTTTGGAGTCTATAAGTAACAGACACACACACACACACAGAGACAAAGTTCCATTTATAAATAAGTTTAGATTACTTTTTTCTTTCGTCTTCTCTTTCTCTTTTTTTTTATACATTTTATTTTCCTCCACTCATACATCCCATTGTTATCCATTATATAACACTGCTCTATCTATACAAGAATCAGAACAGTCCAGTAACGGGAACGAACTAGAGGGTAGCGCGTTCGTGACTATACTAGAGTCTACGTCATGACATGGGAGTGATCAAGATTATCCGTCACTATACGAGAGTCGACAGCCATCGACCTTAGACGTGAGTTAGACATCACTAGACGGAAGCCTTCTTCTCAAGATGGACGCAGACGTCCTATACAGAGACATTGCTTTCTTAAATGTTCTTCTTGTTAACTGTTTGTTGGTGTACTTGTATTTGGTTTATTGTACTGAGGTATAATAAATCTCTATTTATATATACTCAGTGTTAAGAGTTATTTCTGGCACAATTCTTTCTCTGTTTATCCCCCCACCGACCCGGGATAAAACACAAGGTAAACAAAAGAACACTGTTACAATTTCAGAAAAAAAATTCATTTTTTTTAATTATTATGTCGGCCAATCGAAGCAAGACATATTAACTAACCATTTTACATCCAGCGCAACTGAAATATTGGTTTAATAGTAAAATGATCAGTAACTTTACTGTTATAAATTTGGCTTTCATCAAATTAGAAGCAGTTGTTACAGACTGCTGAATGCTATGTGTACTGCATGACTTTAGTCTTTTCTCAATATTACTATATTTTTCATCTTGAAGAGTTGTATTGTTTAATTTGTGTCAGAGATTACTGCAGATTGGATTTTGAATACGAGATACAGATTTTCAAAATGTCTGCTACAATTTTCCAATGTTGATTACAATATGAGACCATTTCGATAAAGCATAAATAGATAAACTGAAGTTTGTTTTATCATGATGGTCTTCTTTGGCCAAATTGCTAATGTCTACTTTGGCTATAAGAGTAGTTTCACTGATTTTTATGAAGAGCCACATTTTCTTTAGCAGGACTCCTTGATCTAGACCAGTTGTTATTAATTTCACTGTTTAGGAAAATAATTGTGATTCAAACATGTGTACTCACTTAAAATAATATTTACAGTAATATATATATATATATATATACTTCCAAGGGAAGAGGACTCAAGGTTTTTTATTTTTATTTGGAGTACTCTGGCATTTATTTTATTATAAACAGTGCTCAATCTAATGAATATTCATACATTCACAGCAAACCAAATGATTTTGTCATTTAAATGTAAATCATCTGCACAACTACATCAACACTGCCTGATGATGAGAACCTATCACGAAACATAGAAATTTCCATGTTGCAATGTAAAATTGATACATAACTATACATATATATATATATATATATATTGTCATCTGCAGACAGATCTGTTTTGCCGTATCACAGCCCATCAGTACGGTTAGACTCCGATTGCTTTCTTACCCGGGATTGAAACCCGACCAAAATGGCATCAGTCGGCGACTCTACCCCTGGGCTATGGGCGTTCGGTGGAAGTAGGCAGACTTTTTAGCGCATATCATTATACGCGCCCAATAGCTAGAGATAGTAAGAAAGTTATGGAACACGTAGGTTTTAAACCCACTATTCATGCATTTACTTTTATAAAGAGTGCTCAATACAATGTACAGCTTTATATTGTAATGGTTGTTATAATGGTTTATAAAAGTATAGTATCACTACACAAAAGTTTTTGCATTTCGGAGCTACATTTGCTCCTCATCTGGTGATAAGTTAATTTTGTGTAGTGATACTATGCTTTTATAAACCATTGTAACAACCATTTTAATATATATATATATATATATATATATATATATGACAGAGAAAGTGACAGAATTTGAAGCCTTCAATATTTATATGAAGAAGAAAAATACATTGAAAATACTTATAAGCTTGTTCAAGACCCTAATTATTTCCTACTCAGCATGAAGCAAAAGGCTTGTAAAACATTTTAAAATTAAAGAGTGAGCCATTCTGACAAACCCAATAAATCAAAATATATTATCCTATCTACTCTTTCACAAACAAAATTCAAAATAATTTGTCTAAGCTTAACATAAAATTTGTTATAACTATTTTTAAAACAATAAAAGAATTAATGCAAAACAAAACAATAAGCTAAAACTTGAAGGTGTTTCCTCTATCACCAGTAATAATTGCTACAAGAAATATATAGGTGAAACCTCAAGAAAATTAAATAAAAGACAATATGAACACAGAAAGGAGATTTTACACAACAGCATACTCACTGCATTAGTTATTTACTGTCATGAGTCTGACCAAAATTTTTATTTAAAAATAATTTAATTAAACGAGAGAGTAATTTACTAAGATGAATGTATATAGAATATGCTTTAAATGCTAGATCATCTACAATAAATTTGTGTTTAGGTTTTTACATTTCACCTGACTTGGCAGATCTGCCATTATCACAGTGTAATATATTTAATAAAAGTGATAAAAATATAACAAAAAAAAAAAAAACTGAGACAGACTAGACTATATATACAAAAAAATATTAAAAAATTTAATTTAAAAGATTAAAATTTTAGCATCCCCTCTTCTTCATGTGCATGCATAGTTGCATCAATATAAATATCAATTTAGTCTGATTAATTCCTAAAAGATGAAATGCATGAAACAATTTTCCCACTCTGCCATTAATTTTCTCGAAGCACAATGCATCCAAGAACTGCAATAAAGGCGACAAGACTGGAAAGACGGGTGAAGCTCCACTTCCTAGCTAGACATTCCCTGCCCACACTGCAGCAGAAAATTCAAAGTGAAGATCAACGTTGATAGTAATGTGCAAAGAATAATGATCATCTTTGCTCCTGAAGGATGCAACATCATTATCAAATAACATTTAAAAAAATAAATTAAAAATATGTTGGATTTAATCCATTTCCTACAAAAATTGTCTTTGTTTACATTATATAAAACAGTGTAGAGATGTATATCTTGAGAATTGAGAAAAGTGTGGATTTAAAAGCACAATTCAGGCTTTGTTTGATCAGAAGGTCCTATTTAATTGAGCAGTGAAGGTATGTCAGATCTAATGAACGAGGGTGCACATGTTTCCAGCAATATTTCTTGAATATTCCAGTTAATAATTGTAAATAAATAAATCTATTGCTTAATAATAAAAATAGCATCTACTCAACTTTGATTATCCATGACAAATAATGTTTAAACAATAAAAAAGTGATGTAAATTAATAAATGAATAAATTAATAATAATATTAAGAGGGTGTACATATGTATAGTAATATTTTTTTAGGTGTTAATAAAACAGTGCTCAGTGTATGAGCAGAATTGTATTATATATATATTAATAAATATACATATTATCCTATATTTATTGGACAACTTTCATGCATTATGCAATCATCAGGTGCATATTTCAAACTGACGATTTAATAAATTTGAATTTAAGTTCACTCACTGTTCACAGGAATTAAATCTTATAAAGTTATGTTACTGCTTTTTTAATAACAAGATTAAAAATTTAAATATTCTACAGTTATATGTGGATAAAAAATTAGAATTAGAAGATAATAAAATGCAGGGAAAACAAATGAAAGGGGCATAAATCATGAGTCTTAATTTAAATATTCATTTAAAAATTTAGGATAATATGTATATATATATATATATATATATATATATATATATATATATGAACAGGAGAAAGGGAAATACAAAAGTTTTGTTATACACTTAATTTTAATAATAAATAATAAAATTTTATTTCACTTAATAAAATTAAATTTCAGGTTAGCTTTTAGATTTCAGACTAGTTACAATCCTAGCAGTTTCAAACTAATCAGATACTTTATGACAAACATATATATATATATATATATATATATATATATATTGATTGATTGTTTAATACTTAGTTTGGTCCTAATAGGGTTAGACCAGTACACATTTATATTAAAAGGTGTTCTATACAATTATATTGTAGAACTTTTGAATATTTTTCATTTTTAAATGAGTTATTTCACTACCTTAATTTCTACCAAGAGTAGTGTCTTCAGGCAATTTTTAATAACTCTAAAAAATTGCCTGAAGACACCAATCTTGGTAGAAACCAAGGTAGCGAAATAACTTATTTAAAAATGAAAAACAATATATATAAAACAAATGAGAAGGGAAAGTAATTCCAGACTATCTAACTATATATATATATATATATATATATTTATTTATCTTATTATGACAACCAGTGCTGATCTTATCAATATCCTTTGAATTTTGACAAATTTTTTTTTCCACTATGAAAGTAGGAAAATAAATACTGGAATTCATCAAGTTTTTATGTAAAAAAAAAAGACAAAAAATCACATCTGATATGACATCCGGTGAAAAAGACAAAAGATACTTTGCAAGACATATTGTGTTATTATAATGCAAATATATAAAAGTTTAACTGCAAGGAATGCCCAACAGAGCATGCATATCAGGTAAAGCAGGTGTTTCTACTTACCTGTGAAAGGTGATGAGGCAGGTGTAACAATTCACTAAGGTCAAGATGTGTCAGACTTACCTGCAAGCAGAAGAAAAAAAAGAAAGGAATATATTAACATATTCAAGTAACCAAGTGAAGTTTATGTCAAAACAAAATAAGAAAATGTTTATCTATTTCCTTTGTCCCAACTGTGATAAGCAAATCAAGAAAGCCATCTTAATCTATATTATGAATGAAGTGCTGATACTCTGTCCATCATGCAAAACCTGCTTGCAAAATTGTATGCAATGTACATAGCTGTGTTGTGCATGAATGACTTATATATACATGTGTACACACAAGCATATGCACACAATTAGACTAAGTTTGAAATAAAACATTTTCATCACAGTCTGGACGACCCAAACCCTGGGCTGGGCAATAAAATAACTGAAGACATAAAAAATATAAAATTTTTATTCGCATTTTTAAAATGATTCAGTAACAAACAGTATTATTGTTGCAAAAATTATATGAAAACAATTTTAAGACTGTCATTGATTTAATATTTATTTAATTGGAGTAGATGGAACAAACTATTGTCTGGTTCACACTCCACCCACATCTATTGAATAGGTGAAGAGGCTCATCCCCTGTTCCCTGTTTAGGATGTGGTTTCTGGCTTTCTCTTTTCCAATCTTCTCACTCTTTTCTTTTTTCTTTTTTTTCAATTGGAGTAGATAGACTAAACTATCACCCGGTTCACACTCCACCCACGTCAATTGAACAGGTGAAGAGGCTCATCCCTTGTTCTCTGTTTAGGATGTAGTTTCCAGCTTTCTCTTTTCCAATCTTTTCACTCTTACAGTAGTCCCCTGTGTATCAGTGGCATTACTGCCTTGCTCAGGGTGATATGATTAAAATATATATATATATATATATATATATATATATATATGTAAACACATAATTAAACGAAATTGAAATGAACATCACAAGTGTTAAATTTTCATTTTTGTCTGTCAACAACCTCTGGGAAATAGGAAAAAATCTAAAGAAAATTGCAGCCACTTGAAGTGAATCTTATGACTCTTTTCATATTTAAACTGAATACAGTTTTTAATAATTGTAGAATTTTAAATTGACAAGAAATTGAAATTTGATCATCTTGCTGTGATCAAAGCGACAGGTACTGACTGATCTAGTGATATTAAAAAGAAACAAGTATAAGAAATAATTTCATTAAAAATTCAATAAAAATATGTAAGCTGTCTGAATTATGTTGAGGAGATGTACCATAATTTTTGCATGTTATTTAGTTAATGCCATGGTTATTCTTGCCTAAAATCAAAAACCAAAATATTAACCTGAAAACTCAAGTCATTTTCTTAAATAACATCATCAGATCTAAACTCTCATGTCATGTAAGTAAATAATAAATTAAACTCATATAGAGAATCCATTGCTAAAAAGACTGAAAAGAAAATGGTTGGTTCCTTGCAAGTTAATTGACTGCTAGGTAAAGGACGAGCTGAAGGTTCCCTTTTCTTTTGCAGCTATCTTGCAGTAGGGGTGGGTGCAATTACTATCTCTGTATTTCTTCACATACCTTTGATCCTTTTCTTTGTTGCTAATTGCAAAGCAAAGAAGAGTCAGGTACCATTTTTAAAGTCTTTGGTATGACCTGGCTGGGGATTGAACACATAAACTCCAACACCATAGGCAAGCACTCTACTTTTGTGCTACGGTTGGTATGGCTCTGGAAATTTTCTGAATTCTCCTAACACGTTCTCTATGTTTACAACAATCAGATCAGATCAAGAAGGGACTGGTGCTGCCAAATTTTAACTTTCCATCATGTAAAACTTTAAAATCTACCAAACTCTATATAACATGCTCCAATTTTACAAGAGTCAGATCGGACCAAGAATAAAGTGCTGGTGCTGCCTAATCCCCACTTTCCATCTTGTATCACTTTAAAAATTACCTGACTCTATATAACCTGCTTTATCTTTACAAGAGTCAGATCAGATCAAGAATAGAGTATGGATGCCATATCTGAGTTGGTGCTGCCCAATCCTCACCTTCCATCTTGTATCACTTTAAAAATTACCTGACTCTATATAACCTGCTTTATCTTTACAAGAGTCAGATCAGATCAAGAATAGAGTATGGATGCCATATCTGAGTTGGTGCTGCCCAATCCTCACCATCCATCTTGTATCACTTTAAAAATTACCTGACTCTATATAACCTGCTTTATCTTTACAAGAGTCAGATCAGATCAAGAATAGAGTATGGATGCCATATCTGAGTTGGTGCTGCCCAATCCCCACCTTCCATCTTGTATCACTTTAAAAATTACCTGACTCTATATAACCTGCTTTATCTTTACAAGAGTCAGATCAGATCAAGAATAGAGTATGGATGCCATATCTGAGTTGGTGCTGCCCAATCCCCACCTTCCATCTTGTATCACTTTAAAAATTACCTGACTCTATATAACCTGCTTTATCTTTACAAGAGTCAGATCAGATCAAGAATAGAGTATGGATGCCATATCTGAGTTGGTACTGCCCAATCCCCACCTTCCATCTTGTATCACTTTAAAAATTACCTGACTCTATATAACCTGCTTTATCTTTACAAGAGTCAGATCAGATCAAGAATAGAGTATGGATGCCATATCTGAGTTGGTGCTGCCCAATCCCCACCTTCCATCTTGTATCACTTTAAAAATTACCTGACTCTATATAACCTGCTTTATCTTTACAAGAGTCAGATCAGATCAAGAATAGAGTATGGATGCCATATCTGAGTTGGTGCTGCCCAATCCCCACCTTCCACCTTGTATCACTTTAAAAATTACCTGACTCTATATAACCTGCTTTATCTTTACAAGAGTCAGATCAGATCAAGAATAGAGTATGGATGCCATATCTGAGTTGGTGCTGCCCAATCCCCACCTTCCATCTTGTATCACTTTAAAAATTACCTGACTCTATATAACCTGCTTTATCTTTACAAGAGTCAGATCAGATCAAGAATAGAGTATGGATGCCATATCTGAGTTGGTGCTGCCCAATCCCCACCTTCCATCTTGTATCACTTTAAAAATTACCTGACTCTATATAACCTGCTTTATCTTTACAAGAGTCAGATCAGATCAAGAATAGAGTATGGATGCCATATCTGAGTTGGTACTGCCCAATCCCCACCTTCCATCTTGTATCACTTTAAAAATTACCTGACTCTATATAACCTGCTTTATCTTTACAAGAGTCAGATCAGATCAAGAATAGAGTATGGATGCCATATCTGAGTTGGTGCTGCCCAATCCTCACCTTCCCTCTTGTATCACTTTAAAAAATTACCTGACTCTATGTAACCTGCTTTGTCTTTACAGAATCAGATCAGATCAGAAATGAAGGATGTGGATGCCATATCTGAGTTGGTACTGCCCAATCCCCACCTTCCATCTTGTATCACTTTAAAAATTACCCTGACTCTATATAACCTGCTTTATCTTTAGAAGTCAGATCAGATCAGAATGAAGTGTGGATGCCATATCTGAGTTGGTACTGCCCAATCCCCACATGCATCTTGTATCACTTTAAAAATTACCCTGACTCTGTATAACCTGCTTTATCTTTACAGAGTCAGATCAGATCAGAATAGGTATGGATGCCATATCTGAGTTGGTACTGCCCAATCCCCACCTTCCATCTTGTGTCACTTTAAAAAATTACTACAGCTCTATATAACCTGCTTTATCTTTACAAGAGTCAGATCAGATCAAGAATAGGTATGGATGCCATATCTGAGTTGGTGCTGCCCAATCACAGCATGCCATCTTGTATCACTTTAAATTACCCTGACTCTATATAACCTGCTTTATCTTTGAGGTCAGATCAGATCAAGAATAGAGTATGGATGCCATATCTGAGTTGGTGCTGCCAATCCCCACCTTCCATCTTGTATCACTTTAAAAATTACCTGACTCTATATAACCTGCTTTATCTTTACAAGAGTCGATCAGATCAAGAATAAATGTGGATGCCATATCTGAGTTGGTGCTGTAATCCCCCACCTTCATCTTGTCACTTTAAAAATTACCTGACTCTATATAGCCTGCTTTATCTTTACAAAAGTCAGATCAGATCAAGAATAAGTATGGATGCCATATCTGAGTTGGTGCTGCCCAATCCCCACCTTCCATCTTGTATCACTTTAAAAAGTACCTGACTCTATATAACCTGCTTTATCTTTACAAGAGTGAATCAGATCCAAATAGGTATGGATGCCATATCTGAGTTGGTACTGCCCAATCCCCACCTTCCATCTTGTGTCACTTTAAAAATTACCTGACTCCCTATATAACCTGCTTTATCTTTAGAAGTCAGATCAGATCAAGAATAAATATGGATGCCATATCAGGTTGGTACTGCCCAATCCCCACCTTCCATCTTGTATCACTTTAAAAATTACCTGACTCTATATAACCTGCTTTATCTTTACAAGAGTCAGATCAGATCAAAATAAATGTGGATGCCATATCTGAGTTGGTACTGCCCAATCCCCACCTTCCATCTTATGTCACTTTAAAAATTACCTGACTCTATAACCTGCTTTATCTTTACGAGTCAGATCAGATCAAGAATAGAGTATGGATGACATATCTGAGTTGGTACTGCCCAATCCCCACCTTCCATCTTGTATCCTTTAAAAATTACCTGACTCATAACCTGCTTTTATCTTTACAAGAGTCCAGATCAGATCAGAAATAAGTATGGATGCCATATCTGAGTTGGTACTGCCCAATCCCCACCTTCCATCTTGTATCACTTTAAAAATTACCTGACTCTATATAACCTGCTTTATCTTTACAGAAGTCAGATCAGATCGAAATAGAGTATGGATGCCATATCTGGGTTGGTACTGCCCAATCCCCATTTTCCATCTTGTATCACTTTAAAGTGCCTGACTCATATAACCTGCTTTATCTTTAAGAGGTCAGATCAGATCAAGAATAGAGTATGGATGCCATATCTGAGTTGGTACTGCCCAATCCCCACCTTCCATCTTGTATCACTTTAAAAATTACCTGACTCTATATAACCTGCTTTATCTTTACAAGAGTCAGATCAGATCAAGAATAGAGTATGGATGCCATGTCTGAGTTGGTACTGCCCAATCCCCCACCTTCCATCTTGTATCCTTTAAAAATTACCTGACTCTATATAACCTGCTGCTTTATCTTTACAAGTCAGATCAGATCCAAAATAGAGTATGGATGCCATATCTGAGTTGGTGCTGCCCCAATCTACACCTTCCATCTTGTCACTTTAAAAAATTACCTGACTCTATATAACCTGCTTCCATCTTCCAAGAGTCAGATCAGATCAAGAATAGAGTATGGATGCCATATCTGAGTTGGTGCTGCCCAATCCCACCTTCCATCTTGTATCACTTTAAAAATTACCTGACTCTATATAACCTGCTTTATCTTTACAGAGTCAGATCAGATCAAGAATAAATTATGGATGTATATCAGGTGGTGCTGCCCAATCCCCACCTTCCATCTTGTATCACTTTAAAGAGTACTGACTCTATATATTTCTTTATCTACCTGAGGTCAGATGGATCAAGAATAAAGTATGGATGCCATATCTGAGTTGGTACTGCCCAATCCCACCTTCCATCTTGTATCACTTTAAAAATTACCTGACTCTATATAACCTGCTTTATCTTTACAAGAGTCAGATCAGATCAGAAATAGAATGTGGATGCCATATCTGAGTTGGTGCTGCCCAATCACCTTCCATCTTGTATCACTTTAAAAATTACCTGACTCTATATAACCTGCTTTATCTTTACAAGAGTCAGATCAGATCCAAAAAAAGAATAGAGTATGGATGCCATATCTGGAGGTTGGTGCTGCCCAATCCCCACCTTCCATCTTGTATCACTTTAAAAATTACCTGACTCTATATAACCTGCTTTATCTTTACAAGAGTCAGATCAGATCAGAAATAGAGTATGGATGCCATATCTGGTTGGTGCTGCCCAATCCCCACCTTCCATCTTGTGTCACTTCAAGAAGTGCCTGACTCTATATAACCTTATAACTGTCTTTTACAGAGTCAGATCAGATCAGAATAGAGTATGGATGCCATATCTGGTTAGTGCCCAATCCCCACCTTCATCTGTGTCCAGCACAAAAATTACCTGACTCTATGTAACCTGCTTTATCTTTACAAAGAGTCAGATCAGATCAAGAATAAATGTGGATACCATATCTGAGTTGGTGCTGCCAATCCCCACCTTTACATCTTGTATCACTTTAAATGCCTGACTCTATATAACCTGCTTTATCTTTACAAGAGTCAGATCAGATCAGAAATAGGTATGGATGCCATATCAGGTTGGTGCTGCCCAATCCCCACCTTCCGTCTTGTATCACTTTAAAAATTACCTGACTCTAAATAACCTGCTTTATCTTTACAAGAGTCAGTTCAGATCAGAATAGAGTATGGATGCCATATCTGAGTTGGTGCTGCCCAATCCCCACCTTCCATCTTGTATCACTTTAAAATTACCTGACTCTATGTAACCTGCTTTATCTTTACAAGAGTCAGATCAGATCAAGAATAGAGTATGGATGCATATCTGAGTTGGTGTGCCCAATCCCCACCTTCCATCTTGTATCACTTTAAGGCTACCTGACTCTATATAACCTGCTTTATCTTTACAAGAGTCAGATCGGATGAAATAAGTATGGATGCCATATCTGAGTTGGTGTGCCCAATCCCCACCTTCCATCTTGTATCACTTTAAAAATTACCTGACTCTATATAACCTGCTTTATCTTTACAAGAGTCAGATCAGATCAGAATAGTGTGGATGCCATATCAGGTTGGTGCTGCCCAATCCCCACCTTCCCATCTTGTATCACTTTAAAAATTACCTGACTCTATATAACCTGCTTTATCTTCACAAAGAGTCAGATCAGATCAAAGAATAGAGTATGGATGCCATATCTGAGTTGGTACTGCCCAATCCCCACCTTCCATCGTATCACTTTAAAAATTACCTGACTCTATATAACCACTGCTTTATCTTTTTAAGGAGTCAGATCAGATCAAGAATAAGTATGGATGCCATATCTGGTTGGTACTGCCCAATCCCCACCTTCCATCATGTCACTTTAAGAATTACCTGACTCTATATAACCTGCTTTATCTTTACAAGAGTCAGATCAGATCAGAATAGGTATGGATGCCATATCTGAGTTGGTACTGCCCAATCCCCCACCTTCCATCTTGTATCACTTTAAAAAATTACCTGACTCTATATAACCTGCTTTATCTTTACAAGGGTCAGATCAGATAAAATAAAGTATGGATGCTGCACTCTGGACAGGTACTTGCCCAATCCCCACCTTCCATCTTGTATCACTTTAAAAATTACCTGACTCTATATAACCTGCTTTATCTTTACAAGAGGTCAGTCAGATCAGAGAATAGAGTATGGATGCCATATCTGAGTTGGTGCTGCCCAATCCCCACCTTCCATCATCACTTTAAAAATTACCTGACTCTATATAACCTGCTTTATCTTTACAAGAGTCAGATCAGATCAAAGAATAGAGTATGGGTACCATATCTGGTGTGCACCCAATCCCCACCTTCCATCTTGTATCACTTTAAAAATTACTGACTCTAAATAACCTGCTTTATCTTTACAAGAGTCAGATCAGATCAAGAATAGAGTATGGATGCCATATCTGAGTTGGTACTGCCCAATCCCCACCTTCCATCTTGTGTCACTTTAAAAATTACCCTGACTCTATATAACCTGCTTTATCTTTACAAGAGTCAGATCAGATCAAGAATGAAGTATGGATGCCATATCTGAGTTGGTGCTGCCCAATCCCCACCTTCCATCTTGTATCACTTTAAAAAATTACCTGACTCTATATAACCTGCTTTATCTTTACAAGAGTCAGATCAGATCAAGAATAGAGTATGGATGCCATATCTGAGTTGGTACTGCCCAATCCTCACCATCCATCTTGTATCACTTTAAAAATAATAACATGCTCTATCTTTCAGTCAGTCAGTCAGTCTGTTAAGTGCTATATGTGATACATACTTGGGCGATAATATCTCAAAAGAGATATGACTAATTTTTCATCAGTAGGTTACCATTACTTTCTGCTGTAAACTGGTTGCCAACCAAGGCTATAGAACCTAATCTGTCTTGTTATATCACCCATAGCTGGAGGGAAGAGATGCTTTAATACTTTTCCAAGTTATTTGCACTTAAGTAAATGCAATGAATTCAACTTGAATTTGAACTCAGCTCCCTGATTTCTCATTCCAAGCCGATATCCATGACGCCACAATACACATCCAGATCTCTCTCTTTACAAGAGTCAGATCAGATCAGATCAAGAATGGTGAACTGCTGCTATATCTGAGTTGGTTCTGCTCAATCCTCATTTTCCAGCCTCAACAGAATTCAAAAGTGTGAATTCAAAAGCTGCCTTGTGAATGATGATTTATTTTCTAGCCTACAACCCCTTTTCTTTTGCAGACTGATTGCTAACCAAGGCCATAAAAACCCATTATGTTCCTCTATTTACCCGTAACTGTGGAAGATGAGATGGATTCTTACCTTTCCCAAGGCTACTGACTTCATCGTACTTTATTGCAATTTCCATGGCAAATATCCTGATGAGATCTATTCCTTAGTTCACACCTTCACAGCTAAGGCTCACCATACCATGTAAACTAGGATGAATCTTGCCTATTTCCTTTGTATTCCATTAGTAAAAAGGAAGTTCCATTTGAACATCTTCTTCGTAAAAACTATGACAATGTGGAATAAAGTCCCAAGTGGATACTTGAACCACTACAGTACACTACAAAGCTTCTACTCTTAATAACCTCATTCAGTAACCCTCTATATTGAGTGGATGTTACACCTTGCATTCACCCTTGGTGGGCTGACCTGGCTTCTCTAGAAGATTAATGGGAATATTTTTGACTCTACAAATGCTCTCCAACTGCCTATGGTGCAAAGATTTCCCTGCAGTAGGTTGCCAATTCTTACTGTGGTAGACTGGTTGCCAACCAAGTCTATAAAACACAGTCTCTACTGTTATTTACCTATAGTTTGGAGAAGTGATTGATTCATGCCTTTCCCAAGGGTATCAGCACATAAGTGAATGTAATGAATGCGAACATGGCTCTCCAATTCCTCAGTCCAAGTCTTTAACCACTACTCCACTATACTTCCATTAGGTGAGCAGCATTAAAAAAATATCTTTTATGTTTAAGTTCACATTAATGATAGTCATCAATTTTATGAGGAAGAAGATTCACCTTTTCTTAACTGCAATGAACCTACGAACAGTGTTTTTGTTAGTGAATTATACCATAAAATTTCACCTTCTGAATGTTTTCAATAGAATCTCTGTCTGATGTTCTTTTACTGAGCTGTATTTTAAGAGGAAAAGTTCATTGATAAAGGCATAGAAATTAAAGTTTAGAAAACAAGTTTGATAATCAATATGTCGCTTGGATAGTTATCTATGGAGAGAGACTGCTGATAATAAGATCTTATATTAAACCCAGGAAGTATTTATTGTGATATATGAATAGGTTAATAGAAGCGCTAAGACAATCTAATGTCATTGGTTTTGTAGTCAATAAAGAAACCAATTTGGTTTGCAACTTCTCATTATTCGTTTTAGTCACTGTTTCATTCATTTCTTCTTCTGTTGGGATACAGTGTATTACCAAACTCACACACACACACACACACACATATATATATATATATTAAACAGTTATAGGTCAGATTTAAATTAAATTAGACTAGTAAACAGTTGTATTAGAAAGTGCTCAATATATGTTTGAAAGAAAATGAAGCTTTAACATGTAGAGCTTTCTATCAACATTCAAACCAGAAAAATTTTAAAATACCACCAAAACTAGCCAACTATGGATAGAAAAAAAAAAAAGGCGAAAACCTCTATGTGGTTTGGAAAATATTAAGAAAAGCCAAACCTTGCAAAAGTTGTGATATCTGCAGATTGTGCCAAGAAGAAAATGTGGCTATAGTATAATTTCCAGAACGACAAAAGCTACTAAATGAAATGTTTGATATGATGTCCAGATGTAGATACATGAGAAAATATTTTTTAGGCCTGTACAAGCCCAGATGAAAGAATTTTCAATAACATACCACTCCTTTATTTTGATCTTCTGGTTATGAACTTCTAAAAATACTGACCCTTAAGCAAATAGTCAATACAAATTGCCTGAAGTTCAAAACCTTGATTGTGTACTTGGCTGATCATCCCATATATATATATATATATATATATATATATCACTGGGTAATATATATATATATATATATATATAATATCATATAATTATATGGTTATGTCAATTTTTCATTGCCCATAAATTATTTATTTGGGGCAATGTAGCAATGAAAAATTGACATAACCATATAATTATATTATATTATATTAAGCTCTATAATATTCATTATATTGAGCACTTTTTATAATAAAATAAATGCCAGAGAACTCAAAATATAAAAAAAACCTTGAGTCCTCTTCACTTGGAATATATATATATATATATATATATATATATATATATATATTGAGCACTTTAAAATAAGTACCATGCATATATAATATATAAATAATATAATAAATATAACAAATTACACACACACACATATATATATATATATATATATATATATATATTAATTTGTTGAAACATTATTTTTAATGTAAACCCATAGTTGATTAGATGCTCTGTTTTTTTTTGTTTTTTTTTTTAAACTAAACAGTATATTTATTTACATCTACTGGCCTGAATAATCAAGAAATGTTGTTAGAAAAATATGCATCCTCCAGCAAAATTCAAATAAGTGTCCCCTAGGGGAAGCCATCATTAAATTTGAGACTTCTTATCACTTGACCATGTTGGACTAATGGTCAAGCAAATCCTCAATGGTACTTATAAACACATTTTCCCAATTTTTCTGAATATTTATATCTGCTCTGTTTTAGTATCTTGTGTAAACAAATTCAGTTAATTTCCAGAATGGATTAACTTTGACATATTTTTAATTTATTTGTTTGAACATTATATTTTATGGATACTCATATTTGAGTAGATGCTCTGTTATTTTTATAATTAAGAAGTAAATTTATTCACATATTCTTGACCAATCGAGAAATCTTGTTAAAAAATATACATTCTCTGACACATTCAAACCTGTGTCCCTTGGCAAAACTGTCATTAGTTCTGACATATCTTAACAACTTGAACACATAAGACTAATGGTCAAACAATACCTGAATAGTGCTTATCATTATAAAAAACAAAATATCTACTAAAATAGGAGTATCCATTAAAAATAATGTTTAAACAAATAAATGAAAAATATGTTAGATTTAATCCATTTCCTAACAGATTTCGTAAATATTTTGTGTGTGTGTGTGTGTATATATATATATATATATATATATATATATATATATATATATATTTTAATCATATCACCCCGAGCAAGGCGGTAACGCCACTGAAGCGCAGGGGGCTACGTAGGAGTGAAAAGATTGGAAAAGAGAAAGTCAGAGACCACATCCTAACCAGGGAACAAGGGATGAGCTTCTTCACCTGTTCAATAGACGTGGGTGGAGTGTGAACCGGGCGATAGTTTAGTCTATCTACTCCAATTGAAAAAAAAAAAAAAGAAAAGAGTGAAAAATTGGAAAAGAGAAAGCCAGAAACCACATCCTAAATAAGGAACAAGGGATGAGCCTCTTCACCTGTTCAATAGACATGGGTGTAAACTACGTAGATTTTGGCAGCATCTTTTTAAACACATTGTTCTTTGTAATCTCTGGTGTTGGTATCATATAAAGCTACGATATAGTTATATGATACCAACAGCAGGGATTACAAAGAACAACATGTTTAAATATATATATATATATGACAGAATAAGTAAAGGACAAGGGAGGGAAAGTGTTTTAATCTAACACGTTTCACTTTATTAAGTTTCTTCAGAAATTTGTTTAAAAGACAAGAATTATAAAATGTCTTTTAGTTTCTCAAAAACAAATATATATATATATATATATATATATATATATATATATGTGTGTGTGTGTGTGTGTGTGTATGTGTGTGTGATGCTTAAATCCATATAAATATAAATATTTAAAAATCTCCAAAGAAACTTAATAAAATGAAACATGTTAGATTAAAGACACTTTTCCTGCCTTTACTTATTCTGTCAGGTTTCAATCCTGGCTAGAAGCAATCAGATGTCTAACTGTACTGATGAACTGTGATACTGCAAAACAGATCTGTCTGCGAATGACTATATATATATATATATATATATATATATATATATTTATTATAAATTATATTTTAGAACGTGTACATAATTATTCTATATATATTCACTACAAAGGGACATTTGTTTTAATATTGAAACTTCAATGTCTCATCAGGCAGTGTGTAAAGTAATGGAAATTCTCTTTCCTTATATCTATTTAGTTTTGTTAGAGGTGTTGGTGGGGTTAGTGATAGGGAAATAAGTCTCTGACTGTTGGAATTTTTGGAGAGGGTGTTTTTTAAGTGGTTGATTAATAAGAGTCTTTAATTTCCAGACAGATTTGACCTTGTAAGTTTTTATTATCTAGTGACTGGACTATATCCTTATGGATATCTTTTAAACATTGTAAGAATTCTTTCTTTATTCTGTATTCACTCGGATATATATATATATATATATATATATATATATATATGTAGATATATATAGGAAGCATACCTTTATTCAAACATGTTTCATTGAAAAATTGAAAAATACTAAGTCTATTTAATTTTCCACTTCTCTAATCAGTTTCCTGATGTTAAGATGAAATTCATCAAGGAAGGCATCATAGTTTTCCTACCAAAGTACTTTTCATCTACGTCAAGATCATCCTCAGCAGTAAATTACAAAGAGAAATTTATTATAGTATAACCCTGATATAAGAGACATAATATAAGAGAAACCTGTATATAAGAGTGATTTTCTGTCTCTTCCCCCAAGTTATGGGTTAAATAATAGAATAGATTGGGTTCTATAGCCTTGGCTGGCAACCAATCTACCAAGGAAAGCAATGGCAACCTACTGCAGGATAAACTTCTGGCCATGATTGCCCAAAGCGTGTCTCACATATGGCATTTAACTGACTGTCTGTTCAAGACTTTTATATGGATGCTATTCATGGTGCCAAACTCATCCAAAAATATCTACACTGTCAGTTGTACTTTTTCTTTTTTTAATTATTTCATCCCAAATAAGACAACAAAACCACAAACATACAGGAGGTTACTGAGTGCGATTCAATATAAGAAAACATTATTAAGGAGGAAGAAAAAAAAAATTGAAGAGAACATATGATGTTGATTGACATTGCATCTAAATTTTTGTAAATCAAACTTGACTGGAAAGCAAGAATCTGGCAGTGGTTTCCATAAGAGAGAACTGCAAAAAAAAACAAAAAAACAAAAAACTAAAAAAAAAAAAACAAATAGCACAGAACTTACAATTAAATCTAGCCATTTTGATTATAAAATGATGTTACATTGCTGCCAATCTATTAATGTTCTTAGAGTCAAAGAGTCTAGGCACCATAGAAGGGAGTTCATCAGGACAACTACCATGAAAATATTTATAAAAATTGTAGTGGAAAACTGAGTGAAGCTGAGATACCAAGTCAGGACCAATAACATTGCAGATTCTTCTTTGGCTCCACTCACTTTCTAAAATCAAAAGTTAATAATGGCTTTAGATAAATGAAGTGAGTAGGCACTAACAAGAACCATTCTACTTTTTAATTTCATGGATTCAAACAAGAGAATCACAAAGAACTACAACAAATAACAGAAAGTAGTTCATTTGTGGACTTTGACCATTAGCAACTAAGATCATTAGCAGATGTCACTTAAATAAAAAATAATAACATAATGAAGATATTGATATTGAACGCTGATGTAAACAGAAGGTAGAAAAGAAGCCCCATCGTTACTGGAAAGAGTGATAACAATGAATGAACTTGAGAAACCAATTTTCGAGAGCAATTGTTTAAATTCAAAAATTTTTCAAATTTCAGCAAAAAGTAGCACTTAGTGAATATTGGATTCTTCCTTACAAGGAAATGTCTTATAGTACCATTAATTCTGATATTCCCAATGTGTCCATCATATCTTTGGCTGTCTCTTTTTCTTATCATCATGCAGTTTGTCTTGCTATAATGCTCAGTCTTTTCATATTGCTTTCATCCACCACACTGTCTCATATTCCAGTTTTCTTTCCGAATCTATCAACACATTGTCTTCTGTTGTTAAGGTTACATCTCCCGATAATAAATCCTGGCAGGCTTTCTAATTCTCTAAGAATCTCTTTGCTCTACAGGTTAAATAAATCACATGAGAAAGCACTTCTTTCCTGCACAGTGTTTTCCTTTCAATGCACTCCCTTAATTCATTGTATGCATATAAACAAAGTTACAGAAGAAGCCAAAGTATAGCAGGGAATACAGGATGTTAACGAAAGACATTAGAAAAGGACTAAATGCTTCAATGCGAAACTTAGAAGCATTCTAGAAGATCAACATAACAGCTACATATAAAAAGATAAAACATATGTTTCAACAGGATGCACTATCATAATTAAATTCAACAGGATGAACTATCATAATTAAAAAGAAAATATACTATTAGGCTGTCCCATAAGTTTGTAAACACTTGCGAAATGGGTCTATCTGGTCCAGCATAATCGAGACAAGCGATGGGTTCAGAAAGGGCAAGAGACACTGTCGGTTCCAAAACAAGATCGATTCGGCAAGAAAGTCATGTTGTGTGTTTGGTGGAACTTTGAAGGAATCATGCATTTTGAGTTGGTTCTGAATGGTCGTACCATCAGTGTCAAACTTTACTGTCAGTAACTTGAGCGGGTTTATGAAAAGTTGTAGCAAAAGTACCTGGCTCTGATCAACTGAAAGCGCGTTTTGATGCAGCAGGACAATGCCAAGCCACACACTGCCAGGAAGACCAAAGACAAGTTTGAAGAGCTGGAGGGCATTGAGGTTCTGCCACATCCAGCCAACAGTCCTGAATGTGCTCCATCAGATTACGGCCTTTTCTGCAGTAGGACTAAATTAAATTATAATACAGATGCAGTCAGACAAGTTGTACTTCTGAATGAGCCACATAACTAAACTTATTAGAATTCTAATTAACCCAGAAATAAAATAAATACGTGTGGCTTTGTTCAAGACACTAGAACAAAAAATGCTATCTTTAAGATCAGGACATTATCAAATTAGCCAATTCAGTTGTAGCAGAGACATATATCTATGTTTCAAAGATCACACAATATATTTGATAAAATGTGATACAAAGACCTATTTAAATTTAAATTTCACACCAAGCAAAGCAATAAAAGCTACTAACATGCAAGCGGTTACTGAGAGTGAAAGAAACAGAGAATAAAATAAAAATCAAGCTTCAAAGCAAAAGAAGATGACAACATTGTATTAAATTTTTTCTAGATTTTAACAGTAAGTCTGAAGAGCATTTTACAAACAAAAAGTGCAAGAGGAATAAGTTTGATTTATATGGTTCAGATATGAGAGTAATCTATAGCACCTACTGGGAACAAAAAGCCTGTATGCAGACAGAACAAGCCCAGTAAATGTACAAAATAGAAAGAGGAGTGAGACAAGGATGTTTTTTTTCACCAGATTTATTTAAGCTACACAGTTAAAACAATCCTAGAAGACTTACTAGGAATTCAGTGTCCTGATGGCAGACAGGAAACAAACTGAAGAAAGTAATAATGGAAAGCGAGAAGAAAGGACTACCTATTAATATAAAAGGGTCGTCATCAAAAGTCTTAAGTCAAGGTGTAATCTCGGTATTGGTGATAATAAAATAAAAAAATTACAGAAATTAAATTTTCTGGTCATAGATGACAAAAAATGAGACAGGTATTTAATAGGAATGGTAAAAGACATTTTCCAGAAGCTAAGCAAAATATTAAGACACAGGAAATATAATTAGAAACAAAGAAAAGATTGCTGAACTGCAATGTAATAACTAATTTCCTATATATGTATAATGCTGAACAATTAGATCACAGTTGTAGAAGAAGCTTGAAGTGATGGAGATGTATTTCTACCACAAAGGTAATGAATATCACAGAGAGAACACGTGAGTAATGAGGAAGTCTTAAGGAAAAGGGGAATAAAGGCTTCAAATTTCTGAAACTCATAATGAAGAAAGAGGGCCTAGAGAATTTAACACTCACACATGATATATTGAAAGCAAGAGAAATAGTGAAACAGCAAGTAAGACATTTAACAAGTTTGTGTGAATGGATGGCAGAATAGGGACAAAGAGGAATTGTGGTGTGTCAACTAAGAGCAACAAAAGATAGAAAATAGTGGAGACCCATGACCACCCATGTCTTAAAAGGATTTTGCACATAAAAGAAAAATACAAAATCCATATTTTGGATTTTGATTCATATACAGAATGTCTTGCCTTGTATCCAAATAAATATGTTAAATGTGACCCCCAAAATTACCTTCCTTGTAGCTAATTTGTGAATTATTATAAAGAGAGTATTTAATGTCTTTGTTATTAAAAACTGAATAAGATAGATAGATAGATAGATAGATAGATAGATAGATAGATAGATAGATAGATAGATGAACAGAGAGGAGCAGAATGAAATAAATATTTATGAAGATAGATAGTTCTGGGCATAATGAGATTCATATTTGTTTGATGTGTAAAATGTAAATATACAAATAGATATAAATATATTAAGATAGATAGATGACCATATATGAACAGATCGAGATAGATAGATAGATAGATAAACAGAGAGGGGCAGAATGAAATAAATATTTCTGAAGATAGATAGTTCTGGGCATAATGAGATACATATTTGTTTGATGTGTAAAATGTAAATATACAAATAGATATAAATATATTAAGATAGATAGATGACCATATATGGATAGATAGATAGATAGATAGATGAACAGAGAGGAGCAGAATGAAATAAATATTTATGAAGATAGATAGTTCTGGGCATAATGAGATTCATATTTGTTTGATGTGTAAAATGTAAATATACAAATAGATATAAATATATTAAGATAGATAGATGACCATATATGAACAGATCGAGATAGATAGATAGATAGATAGATGAACAGAGAGGAGCTGAATGAAATAAATATTTATGAAGATAGATAGTTCTGGGCATAATGAGATTCATATTTGTTTGATGTGTAAAATGTAAATATACAAATAGATATAAATATATTAAGATAGATAGATGACCATATATGAACAGATCGAGATAGATAGATAGATAGATAGATAAACAGAGAGGGGCAGAATGAAATAAATATTTCTGAAGATAGATAGTTCTGGGCATAATGAGATACATATTTGTTTGATGTGTAAAATGTAAATATACAAATAGATATAAATATATTAAGATAGATAGATGACCATATATGGATAGATAGATAGATGAACAGAGAGGAGCAGAATGAAATAAATATTTATGAAGATAGATAGTTCTGGGCATAATGAGATTCATATTTGTTTGATGTGTAAAATGTAAATATACAAATAGATATAAATATATTAAGATAGATAGATGACCATATATGAACAGATCGAGATAGATAGATAGATAGATAGATGAACAGAGAGGAGCTGAATGAAATAAATATTTATGAAGATAGATAGTTCTGGGCATAATGAGATTCATATTTGTTTGATGTGTAAAATGTAAATATACAAATAGATATAAATATATTAAGATAGATAGATGACCATATATGAACAGATCGAGATAGATATGTATGATGATAGATATGACCAGAGGAATAAGATATTTTGATAAATATATATGAACAGATTTTGAATGATCAATATTTAGATAGATATGAAGAGATTTAAATACATAAATAAATATAAAAGAAGATTAGAAGGTGCTTGATTGGTGAGGTTTATTTTCACAAGCTTGCTGAATGTATGAAATTTAAATAATTTTGATTTGAGGCTTTGCATTAGAGGTAGTTTCACCCAACACAGCACATTGCTACAAAGCCAAAACATTAACCTGAAAACTTGAGTCGTCATCTTAAATAGCTTTATCTGATTGTGACTTATGTAGATGCCATATACATAGTGCAAAACCTGTTCAGAAATATTTAAACTAGCACATATATCCACCTGGTTTTTAAGAAAGAGCTTCAAATGAATGAAGCCTGTAGATCATAGTAAGGACCATTCTTCTTTGAACCTCATAGACTGGCACAAATTGTACCAAATAACTAAAACTGCATCATTTGAAGACTTTCAACAGCAACAACTGCCATCACATGTAACACAAAAAGAAAAAATATAGCATAATCAAGGTGTTGGATTTTCACACTATTTTAAATAAAAGTACTAGAAAGAGTTATAACACCTACTGGACATGAGAAGCATATTTTTTACAAAGATTGTTTTAATAGAAAGTCTTTTATAAATTTCAACCACCAAGCTGCTCAGTCAATGCATGCTGTTTGCGTATAAAGAAATGGCTAATATTTCCATTACCATTTTCTTAAATGAAGACACCTATCAGCTATCTAATTTGTATTCCTTTGATTTCATTAGTTGTGCAGCAGAGTGACTGACACTTGATCTGGTTTTGAAATTTCATGGCATATTCTTCCACTTGCAATTGAGAAACTACGCTGACATTTATATGCTATTCCATTTTGGGTGGAATGCAGTACCAGGCCATATTTTATTGTGGGACCCCACACACCACAGCACAATGCTTGGCATGTAGAAAAGGTGATAAAAATTCTCATATTCCTCTGGACTTGTCTTTGGCATCTTACAACGAGCTGGAATTAACCCTACCCCTGTTAGTGCAATGTGAGGAAACCGACATTATACTTTTGAGGGTGACAGAAAAAACAGCTTCTTTAGAAGTCTACTTGGTTAAAATATAAGTTAAAGCATATCAGGTTCCTGGCATTTGTGAGTTCGGTCCCTTGACCTGATAGAGCTTAAAAGTCACATATTCTGGTTCAGTGAAAGAAAAGAAATTTTGACGGATTTCATATTTTATGAGAATGGAACAGGAAGTGGACTGTGTGGAGAATATTGGCAGCTGTCAGAGGAAATTCTCAAAAGAATATAAAAAAAAATTGGATATCATGCCAAAATATTTTTTTTATATACAGTTTTAGTCAAAATTATGTTCACACTTAAATGATAGAAATCATTTATTCACAAGACATGCATCAAATGTGCAAGATAATTTAACATGCTGATATCATTTTGACTAACCCTGTATTTAAAGAATTTTTTAAAGTGATTGTAACTTTTTGAAAGGACTAATTATGAAAGAGTTCTTTTTTTTTTAAAGCGGTTTTGTGTAAACAGCTTTTGAACAACAGTTGTGTATTTGATGTTGTTTCAAAACAGTTCTGTGTATTTGAAAACAATGTTTAGCATCTAAATAATTTTTTGGATGTAAAATAAATTTTTTTGTTATCTTTAACGTGATCTTATGTTGCAGGTATCTAAGTTTGTTTTTATATTAAATATCTGAATGTCTGAATTCCAAACAATGATAAAATAAAAATCATTTGTATTTATAAACATATGTACATGAATTCAGGAGATTAAAAAATAATTAAGTTAAATTCTTTGATCTATACAAAAAACTGAGCTTAGAAAAGAATTAGGATCATCAGTGAAGATTCACTGACTATCCAAGCTATTGTTATATGTAGATCATTTGAAGTTGCTGACACATTTCTTTCAGCAAACACTGGGGAGTAGGTTAGATTGTAGAGGAAAGGTTGGTTGGTTGGTTGGTTGGTTTGTTTTATGGCAAATCAACCTCAGTGGGTCATTTATTGCCAACTAAATTTTTTATTTATTTATTGCTGGTAATACCTTTTTCTTTCAACAATTTATTGTTGTTTTTATATAAGTTTTTGTGTCTAGTAATACTTTTTTCTTTTTTGAGTATCAAGATTCATTGGGATTTGTTTTTAAGGGCAAGGGTACCAGTGCTTAAGTGAATGCAGGGTATTCAACAGGAATTTGAACTCGGCTCACTGATACCTCTTTCCGAGCCGATATCCACTGCACCACAACGCACATCTGTCACTAAACGCTTACAGCACCTGGTATTCCCAAGTAGTCCCCCATCTAAGTACTGACCAGGCTCAACGTTGTTTAACTTTGGTGATTGAGTGAGAACTGGTGTATTCAACATGATATGGCCGTAAGCCATAGAGGAAAGGAAATTAAGAACTAAAATCAAACTTCTTCACAATGACATGTGAAATCCTGGTTTTTCCCAAATAGAAAAATGATTGACCATGTCCATAAAGAAACAGTCAGAAACTGGATTTTGCGAGGAGATGTTAAATTGATATTCTGACCAATGGAAGCGAATTGTAAGACTAAAAAGGACTTCGTGATCAAGTGTGAAAATCTGAATGACTATAAATGCTTTGATCAGATCAGTACCAGTCAGTCTCAGATGGAATCAGTGAGAGAGAAAGACAACTAAAATGTAATGATGAGAAACTTCAACCATGATCTGGACATAGGTCGCACATTGCCCTCTTTCTCCTTCTTTCTCATGTGCTGATTCCTTTTACTTCTTCTTCTACATTCAAAGACATACGTACACATATACTCTTTCTAACAAATTACTACTATGAACATTTCTTCAACTCTTGATAGCCTTAACTCATGACTTGTTTCTCATTGAATATTAACTGCTACCTATTCTTGTTATCCTATTCTTTTAATAAATTTCTATTTGAACATGAAAAATGTATATTTTTATTCTTACACTCTTTCACAAATATGCACATTCCAAACCTGCTGACAACCAAGCTTCTGATGATAAATCTGATGATACTTTTGGATAACATGCGTAAGGTGTAGGGAGTTTGGTTATGTACGACACAAGGTCGAATTAAATAAGCATTAACTGCACCTTATAGCTTCAACATAGCCACATCTTCTCTTGTGTTTTAATGGATTTAAATGGCATCTCTGCTGCTAAAAGTCAACATCTGTGGGTTTTTGTAAGAACATTTTCTTAAAAGTAGGCATGAAAAAAACAGTTTTAGTTTTTGTCTGATTTGTCAAATATTTCACATAATGATGTTAATTTCTAACTAACAGATACATTTATTTAAATGGTGTGTAAACTGTGAAATCATTTTGGCATATTTATAAACATTGTCTTTTATTGGATAGAAAAGAAAGTTTGGACATGTTTTAATATGGTATGTATGTAGATGTTAGAAATAAAGTTTATTTCATGTAACTGAAAAGTGATGTAATGAAGATATTTCTATTTTATTAAATCAAAAAACAATATCCAGTATTTTAAAGATTAATTATTTTTCTTTTTAATTGCTAAAATGGTATTTTTTTGTTTTTTATTTAGGTTCTTATATAATATGCCACATTTTGGGGTTCATGCCTTCTGTTAGTTGCATGTCCCTTCAAATAAAATCAGCCCAAGGCCAAAAATAGTCCACTTCTCTCAGTACTTTCTTTCCACTCTTTGAAACAACTGTTTGTACTAAAATGAGAAGAGCTTATAAACCTATGATTTTAACTAAAGGTCATGATTAGTCAAGGGTCCAGCACCCCAATTAGGACCTTAATCACATCAGCTCTTATCTTGGAAAGATAATTACTTAGTTAACAAGTGTTAGTTATTTATATAATACATATATTAAATCTAAATCTCTTAGTAATGATTGCTGGAATTCCTGACCATTAACAATACCTTTCATCCTGGTTTTTCTTGCACAACATATAGATTTTACTATGAAAACTGCCCAAACAAGTTTTAGACACAAATTTGGGAATTTCATCTCTTAAATCATCACGTTACACTTTTTATGGCAAATATTTCTGTGGTGACTGTTAACCATTGCCCTGTAAATATCCTATATGTTCAGTCACCATAACCAACACTCACCAAGAGTAGGTCATTATAAATTCTTTTGCGGGGACATATTAAATGTTAAATGTACTAAATGTTAACCCATTTTAACCCAGTGTCCTCAGGTTTTAGAACATTAAATTCATTTACAAATCACAAAACTTTTTCTTCCAACTGGGCAATATTTGGAAGGTATTTTTATTGATGAATCAATATGTCCTTACTACCTAGATATAATAATGGTTTTATATAATGATTTATACCCATTATTTTTTACAGTTTTTTATGCTGTCCTCAAATGAGGACACTGGGTTAAAATGGGTTAAATTTATGTACAACTGTAGAATTAATATTTTGCCTACCATATTTACTTGAGTATAAGACAATCTTGTGTTTCTGACACTAAAAACATGGAATAGAATATATCTTTGAGTATAGTACAGGCCTGTGCAAATTGTCTTGAAAAAGTTGTACCACTCAATTCTTCACAATATTAAAGAATAGAAACGAACAAGATGTTTAGCCATTGCATGTTTCTTCTTTTAATTTATGTTTCTATGCTGATTGCATTTGCAATCTTCCTGTTTCAAATAATAGGTTTCTTTAGCTGAGTAAAAATTTCTTAAAACGTGAACTTATACAACCCCACTTTTTACCTTTAATTATCATTAAAAATTTCTTGTATGATACACAAGAAAATACATGGTAATTGTTTTTAACAGAACATAAATATGAATTCTGCTGTTTGGATAAAAAATAAATATTCAGACACAGGTTCAGTTTAACTAGAGTCAGAAAAGTTAGAGTGAGTTAAATGAAAATAAATGACCAAACTGCCTGACAAACAGAATTGACAACATTTGCAATAAACAACAACTACAAAAAAAGTAAATAAAAGAACAGTGAATAAATCATATAAAACAAACAAACAAACAATATATGTAAAGTAATAAAGCAAAGCAACACTAAGAAGTTCAGAAACTAAAAATTGGGGTTGAAACATAAGAGCAAATTTGGAAAAACAAACATAGAATTTTGACTTTAAGACAAGACAGACTGGGACTGAGACAGAAAATCTTGGGACTGAGACAGAAAATCTGAGACCTGGCCTATTGACTAGGAAGAAATTCCAGCATGCATTGAGGAAGGGTAAAGTATTTTGCAATCATTCCTATTGAAATTACAACCAACAACAAAAGGGAGACATACATTCAGTTTACACTAATGTTTAAAAAAAGTAGACAAAGGTTAGATTTACACAAGGATCAAAATGTATACATATGTGTAACCCTGTTATCAGATGTTTACTTTTGTCGGGAAAAGTAAATGAATTCATTGAATCTATGTGGGTAGACCATAGCCATAATATTGTTATCCTGTTTTGATGATTGCATGGCCCTGGGTAAAATTAGAATGTGAGAATTGCCTGTCTTTAGCTACTTACAGTTTTGAGTATGGATAAGTAAGCAATAGAGAGGGGAAGTTTCTCAGCTCAGTCAAAATAAATAATTGATATTATTTTTATTTTGAACTGGTAAGACTTATACAGAGAAGAAAAACTGAATTCCCCATAGCTAAATTTACCACTCCATTTTTGTGCCTTTTCAATTAGGGTATTTACTCATAAGGGAATGAAACAAATTACATGGAAACTTGAACCTGGCTCTCTGATTTCTTGTTCTAAGCAGATATCCACTTCACCATGATGCACATCCGCCCATGTACAGTAAATCAGCAATGCATATTTAATAGTTTCTGCTTAATAGTCTTGGTCGTTTAAGAGTAAGGATTTTTAATTTCTATTGCTTTTATGTTTTCATATCTGTTTTGAGTTGTGATTAGATTTATTTGTAGTTTTTACTGAAATACTTGCTATTCTTTTTTTTTTAATCATTTCACCCCAAGCAAATCATTCAACTGCCACTATTGTGCAGAGGGTTACATAGAGGAAAGTGATGAGAAAGAGTGGTTAGGTATAGGAAATGTCAGAAGGAGGGTGATAAACGGATGAGGATATGGAGGATGGAGGTTGGGTAGATGGGAAGAGTGTTTGAGAGAATGGATGCAAATTAGTGGGACAAGAGGTGTCTATTGACCTTACATTTAAATTGCTGGAGATTGTAGCTGTCAGGGAATCAAGTATATGGAAGAAAATTTCACAGGCAAGAAGTGCGAGAAAAGAATCTGTTAGAGTAGAAATTGTGGTTACATTTTATCTGTTTCACTGTAAAAGAGTGGGACCTAGTTGCTAATCTAATATCTTGTGCAAATTCATACCTAGGAGGCACCAGTGATTTAAGTTCATTGGAGCAGAAGTCATGAAAGTATTTATAGAAGAGGCACAGGGAAGCCACATCACACCAGTGAAAGAGTGACTGCAGCCAGGCTGCCAAGTTGGTATTGATCACATTACAGATTCTCCGTTGTATTTTGTCAAGAACCCGCAGGAGAATAGCAGGGGCACCCAACCAGATGTGGCAGCAGTATTCAATACATGGATGGATGGTAGATTTATATATGTGCAGGATGGACTCAAACGGAAAAAAACTTCCGGGCCCTGCACAGAGAACCGACTTTCATAGCAGCGGATATAGCAATGAATTCTATCTGGGAAGCTTCTGTTTTGATTTCTGTCTTTGATTTATTCTTGGAGGAGTATTAGTCTGAAAAATACAAAACCGCTATTTTAAGAATGGAGTTTTTAAAAAAATACAATATTTTCATTCTTGTGCGGATGGTGTGAAAAAATACAAAACATCCTTGTACTAAAAATTATAAAATATTACCTTTCAAACTAAAATGTATATGGTAGTCATGCAAATATATTTAAATGCAAATATTTCTTCACTCTGGTCAACCAAACTGTCAGATTAAAAAGCAATCACATTTTGATTGTCAGCTATGCTTAAAATAGAAGGGTCTAGACAAAATTCAAAGAAGAATCTGCAATATTATCAGTCCTGATCTGGCCTAATGTAGCTTTCTGTGCTTTTTCTGGAAATATTTTTATGGTAATTGTTCTGAAAAGCTTTTCCATTTGCTTCTTCAACTTTCAGAATTGGCAGTTAAGTCTCATTCTTTTACAACTGCAATTGCTAGATGTAACTGTAAGTTCTATACTAACAGTTTTTCACTTATGTTTCTTAGTTGTGACCCTTCCTTTCTGGTTTCTGGCCTTTTGGCTGGGAAGCAGATGACCTGATTTGACAAGCTATGACAAGTTTGACCAGATAAGACCAGTTTTGTACCCAGTTACCATGTAAGCTGGGGATGGGTAATATTTGACTAATGACTTGGGCATAAGTGCTCAGGGTCCCCACGTTAAAAACTGACCTTGTGTCACAAATACCCATTTATTTAATGAATTTGACCTTTTTCATTTTTAATCGTGATCACCCCAATTAAAAGAGTAAAGCCTCTAAAATGCAATTGATTACAGGGTGCTGAAGAATTAAAAACAGAAACATTAACAGTGAGCAGAAAGAGAAAAAAAGCAATCAGGAACACAGGAGATAGCAATTGACACTCTATTTCGAGTTTTGCAGTTTAAACTTGGTGAAAAGTCTGTGAAAAGAAGCTATTAGCATAGAACTTATGGCAACATGTAGTCAGCTCAACCATGAATTGATGAGATCTTGATGCCAGTCAAGTTAGTATTGCACTTAAATACATAAAGTCAAGGTATTAAAGGAAAGAGCTCATCTGAACAATTACCATGAAAGTATTTATAAAAAAAGTACAGAACTGTAACCTTAATGCAATGGGACAATATAATAATGACAAAAACAAATTAACACTTAATGAGCTTCAAGTCTTCATATCATATCAATCCAATTTCATCTCAATAGTGCGATATGTGAATTACAAAACTAATAGATACACAGAGAGGGTGGTGAAGAATTCGGGATGATCAATGCACTCTTCTGATAAACGGTTCTGATATTTGACCAGACTTTGGGAAATGCATAGAGCTGAACTCTTCAACAACCACTTGTATTTTTTTTATTGGTATCACTCCAAGCCGGACAGGAAAGCCAGTAAAATGCAAGGGTTTACAGGGTGTGGAAGGATTAGGAACAGAAACATTTATATACTGAGTAGAAAAAGAAAACAGTGATCAGGAGGACAGTAGATAGCAATTAATGTTGCGTTTAGATGTTTCCAGATTAAAGTTGGTTGAAAAGCATAGAACTGGACAAGAGTTCCACAGGTGAGAAAAAACGGTTAGCATAGAACTTAGGAGTACATCGAGTCAGCTCAACCGTGAATAGATGAGATCTTGATGCCAGTCTAGTTAGTATTGCATTTAAATTCATAAAGTCAAGGTACCAAAGGAAAGAGCTCATCTGAACAATTACCATGAAAGTATTTATAAAAAATGTACAGAACTGTAACCTTAACGCAATAGGAAAGTGACTAAAGAGGTGCCACTTGATTGGAACTAATAAAATTGCTGATAATTCTTTGAATTTTATTAAGGAATTAAGGTAAATAGCAGGGGCACCGGATCATATGTGGCAGCAATATTCTTAGCATGGATGAATAGCAGACTTATAGATATGTAAGATAAATTCTGGAGAGAAAAATTGTCCCACCTGACACAGTGAACTGATTTTCTTAACAGCTGACCTAGCAATAGATTCAATATAGTCTTTCCACTACATGTCAGCAGAGAATGTTAGGCCAAGAAAGTGCAACAAACCATTTTCTGAAAGGTTAGAGTCAGCCATGATGATGGAAGCAAGAGATGGGTCTCTCAGATGATTAAGAGAGAGATATTCAGTTTTGGAAGCATTAAATGGGATAAGCCATCTTTAGCCCCAGTTAAAGATGGTCTTGAAATCATTTTGAACATCACCTGCCATTTTGACAGATCATCTTTACTATGGCGGTAGAAGTAAATGGTTGTGAGATCAGCATACATGCCAAGTTGAAAGCTAATGCCATCATGAACATCATTAATGAAAACTGAAATCAATGTTGAACCAAGGATGGAGCTCTATTATACAATTTACAGAAAACAGGAGTCAGTTTGGGAGAACATTATGACCATTGAGTCCACATGCTTTGTGAGGACTGAGGTTAGAGATGATAGCAGAAACCATGAAAGGGGTGATATGTATGTCACTCAAAAGAGACTCAATTCTACGTGGGAAGCTAGGCAGAGATACTCCAGATGAATCAAGTGTAGACTTTGAGAATTTATGGGCAAAGCATTCAGATTTATAAGCAGGGAATGTTAACACCTCAAGCTGATTGAAGAAAATTGTGAATTGCACTTATTTAATACCCTGTTACAGAGCCACCCGTAATCATGGGACCCAAAGTTGTTAGAGGCTATGTGGTAGCTCATTCTTTGGGCAAACTGAGTCTTTGCATCTTTCAGAACTCGTTTACTTTTTATTGCAAGCAGCAACAAATAGGCACCTGTTATGACAAGAGCGGTCACATTGGTATAGCCAAAAATAGTGATTCCTGTACTATAGTGGCTGATTATGCTGGTGTGAACCATGGAGAGGATTGAGGTTTCACCTGGTATTTCCAAGAAGGAATGAAAGTATTCATGGCAGCTTTGACCCAAGATGAATCCTAAGTGGGGTAATTTTCAATTTGGAGTTTGAAGATGTCAGTCCAAGAGGCATCACAAAACATATAATGTCAGTTTGAAGATGTCAGTCCAAGAGGCATCACACAACATATAATGTCAGTTTGAAGATGTCAGTCCAAGAGGCATCACAAAACATATAATGTCAGTTTGAAGATGTCAGTCCAAGAGGCATCACAAAACATATAATGTCAGTTTGAAGATGTCAGTCCAAGAGGCATCACAAAACATATAATGTCAGTTTGAAGATGTCAGTCCAAGAGGCATCACAAAACATATAATGTCAGTTTGAAGATGTCAGTCCAAGAGGCATCACAAAACATATAATGTCAGTTTGAAGATGTCAGTCCAAGAGGCATCACAAAACATATAATGTCAGTTTGAAGATGTCAGTCCAAGAGGCATCACAAAACATATAATGTCAGTTTGAAGATGTCAGTCCAAGAGGCATCACACAACATATAATGTCAGTTTGAAGATGTCAGTCCAAGAGGCATCACAAAACATATAATGTCAGTTTGAAGATGTCAGTCCAAGAGGCATCACAAAACATATAATGTCAGTTTGAAGATGTCAGTCCAAGAGGCATCACAAAGAAAATCACAGAGTGAGTTCTAATCAGCATGCTGGTAATGGAAAGAAGTCTTACAAATAGGGGGTTTCTGTTTAATTGGAATGAAATAGCTATCACAGAGTGGTTAAAGTTACCAAGAGGGCAGTATTACAAAGCTTTGTAAAAGTGAAAAAAGCGGGGAGGCAAGACATAAATCAAGTAGAGAAGCTAGTTACTTGGTTTTGCTAGAGAAACGAATAGGGAAGTCCACAATTTGAGTAAGGGATTGGGTATTGAAAGAAATTTAATGTCTGAATTTCAGTAACATCAGTACCTTTAGAATGTTTCAGCCATGTTTCATGGGGTTAGCATTAAAGTCACCAAAAACAAAGATCTTTGCAGATAAATGAAGAGAAAGTGCCATTTCTATACTGTCAGATCATCATTTATCCGTCACACCCAGATGATGCATAGGGCAGCAACTTTCTGTTGCTGTTTCTGTAACAAACTGTTTTTATGGGGCAGGGTTGTTAGCCCTGTGCCCAACCCCCAAACCTGGAGGACTGGTGGACCATTCTTGGTCCTTACATTTACAGCACCTGGTATTCCCAAATGGTCACCCATTTAAGTACTGACCAGACTCGATGTTGCTTAACTTCAGATAATAAGTCTAAACTACCGCAGTCCTGGGAAGAAGGGGAGTGATGAATGAAGAAGAAATAGCAAATAGATATTATTAATGAAAGATGGAAGCACATAAAGGAGTAGTCAAGGGCCTTGAGAAACAATTCTCTGGCCATCAGAAAATGATCCCGGATGTATGCACCAAGAACAAGTTCGTGAATGCTGGAATCGGTTTGGCAAAGGGGAAGATACATTGGAATCAATCATTAATTTTCAGCAATGGAAGAATTCAAGTTAGTTTCACAGAGAGCAAAGATATCTGTTGACCATTCAAAAAGGAAAGGTTTTACGCTGCAGAAGTTGGAATGGATACAATGAATATTAGGGAAAGAAACACTGAGTGGGGTAGGTAGTATCTTTTTTACTGGTTTAGTTGTATTTCTTTTTATTGTGTTTTCCATGAGATTCATTTAAGATGAGAGAGAGAGAGAGAAAAGGCCACCATAATTGTCACTGTCGTCAATGGTTATACAAACTAGCCAGAGCATAGCTGAACACAGAGCATAGTGTAGTCTCAGGGTTACCTAAAAATGCAAGCAAGAAAACCTACCCATGCATGATAGAGCACTACAAATACCCAAATATTATTGGGTAATATTATGCAGCTGTTAATTAAAGCAGCCTCACTAAGTGCTATTAAAGTATTTGGGCTCCTAATGACAAGTCGGAAACAGCACCCAGCAAACTGCCAATCCAGTAGTCTTACAATGGAAAATCACAGCCACTGACTAGTCATCTGGTTAAATCATTGTTGACCTGGTAGAAAAAAGAACCAGTAAACCATATCCTGAACAGGGAACAAAGGAATGTATCTCTACTCCTGTTCAATAGACATGGAAGGATTTCAGGTTGGATGATAGCTGAGTCTATCTACTACTATTAACCTGTTAAAAATAAATATAAAATTCATAAGTTTTAACTTAGTATGTCCCAATATCTACTTTCTTGGGAAGGCATCAAGCTCAAAATTCCAATTCAGTTTTCCACACAAGGAAGAACTTCCATGACATAATATTAAGAATTAATGATTGATTAATGTGCAAGAAATAAAAAAAAAATTAAAAAGATGAAGAAAGAAAAAAATTCAGAAATACAATGACAGAAAAGAAAAAGTAAAAAAACAAATAGTAAAGAAGACAAATACAAAAAAAAATAAATTTAAATGCAACATTAATGGTTGTCTTTCATTTTATTAATTTATGTGTTTTTATTAATGCTTATTTCTGAGATGATTTCACAACCAATCTTCGTGGCATTATTGTCTTGTTTAGGGTGAAAATATTTTTTAAAAAAAGTAAGGAGGATATAGTTTTTGAAGAGCCCTTTCTTTAAAGAAACTGGTTTACAAATTCCGTTAAAGTACTTAAAGTTTTGTGCAAGTCAGTTGGCAAATACAGAAAAATAGGCTTCATATGAATGGTACCTATGAAGTCCAACATGTCTTCAATTCTAAAAAATTTCCCATGTCACCAGCTACTGAAATATTTCTTCCATTGCAAGAACAGAAAAAAGACTAAGCCAGTGTCAGTGTTAATAGAGTATTCCCCTCTGTCAGGCAATGAATGATGTCTACTTACAGAAGCTGTTAAAAACAAAAAATGTATTGTGACTTCTCTTCCTGGAAGTCAATAACAATTATCTAATGCTGGTTCCTGTAGCTATGACTCATTGTTGCAGTAACAGGGATAGTATGACGCCTGTAGACATAAAAATGAGAATCAAACAATTTATAGAGAGAAAACCATTTGACTTTAAGTAACAAAATGATGACATGTGACATTTGTGCTTGTGGGGATGACAAATAATTAGCAATTCTTTTTGGTAATTTGATATTTCTTTGGTAATTTTGAAACATGACTGGTTCTTCTGTCTTAATAGTAAGTCTGATTTGTTGAATGACATCAGATTGGCTTTTGATCTAAAAAAATGACCTTCAATCTGTTGTTAACAAAAGCAAGAAATGGTTTGTTAATTTTAGTAGATCCTAAACAAAATCACTTGCTTTTAATCATTTGAGAGAACCTTTTTTGTCTTACATTAGTATGGCTGATGCTAATCTCCAAGAGAATGACTCATTGCACCTTCTCAGGCTAATATTTTCTGCTGACATAAAGTAGAAAAATAATATTGAATCAATTGCTAACTCTGCTGCTTGGAAAGTTGGTTCAGTTTGTCATGTTAGACAATTTTTGTAGCTATAATCTATCTTATATATTTTTAAGTTTACTGTTTGGCTATGCACTGAATTTAGTCTGGTGCTTCTGTTATGTATTTGGAGAATGTACCTTCACTCATTTTTGATATCTAAATTTTAAATTGTATTTTTAAAAATAAAAATGTTTTCTTGAAGCTTTTATTTTAGTTTTAATTGAAAGCTAAATGATTAAATTTACTATTTCCAGTAAGCAAAATACTTTGGTGTATTTCAAACAAAAATTATATTTATTGGAATCTAAAAATTTGAGATTTTAAATTTTTAAAAAATTTCTCAGCCATTTTTAAACAATCAACACATTTGTAAACAAAAGTTAATTCTTGGTTTAAAAAATATACGTCTGTGATACATTATTTTTGAATAATTAGCAAATCTAAAGTTAAATTAATCTGATTTGAAACAAATATTACTCGCTTATGGCCTGAAATATTGAAGAAAAGGTCTGACTTGTTGACCTTTCAACAAGGTGATGACAGCTCCTGTTCTCAATCAGTTTACTAATATGGAAGTATGGTGACCAAAAAATAATAAATCCGAGTGAACGCTTTGTAAGAGGAACAACCATTAAAATATGTGACCTTTTAATAACAAGTCTTTTATAAGTTTGCAATACTAAAAAAAGTGCAGTTTAACGTAAAAAAAAAAGAAGAAATTTTTATTTATTTTAAAAATCTTAATTCTAAAATAAATGATTTGCAATATGCTTTTCAATTTTCAAACTGAAATATAGTTTTTTATTTATTAAATAAATGAATGAAATCATTGAGTGACTGGAAGCAATTTAAAAGATGTTTAGAACTTTATAAGTCATCATAATTAGCAAAGAAAAAATGAAAACAATTCTTGTAAAAATTCATTATTCATCAAATTTTATTTTTTAAAAATATATCCTAAAATTACATTATTTATAAAATTGATTAAAAGCTTATCTAAATTAAAAATACTATGGTCTTAATGAATTTTTTATTTTACTGTTTACAGAAGATTTTCAGAAAAAAGGTCTTATAATTAGAAAAAAAAAATTAAATGATTTACATTCCCCAAGGGGCCCTGCAATTAGCTAAAAAAAATGTGTTTCTTGAAGTTTCATGCAATTAATTAAAGGTGGGGCACAGGTAAAAAAATAAATTTTACCAAGATTTTGCAAAAATAGTATTTGCATAAATAACTTTATTTACTTGTGAATAAGTCCAAAAAGTTTCATTAAAATCAGACAATTGATTTTTGCAAGAATTTTCAAATTAATGTGCCTTTCAACATCAAAAAATGACTTGCAGAATATTACGTTTGGCATTGTACTAAGATTATGCAAGCATGGGATGGATTGCAGATGGAATAAGAAAAAAAATTTAACCAAAATTTTGAATGTGTTAGGATAGAAAAAATATAAATAATGACAACAAACTTTGATCTTTCCTCTTAATAGTAACATGAACATTTTGATAATAAAACTTTATCTTTATGAAGTTTGAGCTCTTTTAACATCATGCTCTGCTGTTTTTTTGGGTGAATAAGTGGAGGCACCTAATTTAGAGATTCTTGATAAAGTCAAAGTAAGAATGGGCAATGTTATTAGTCCTGACCTAGCATCTTGGCTTCAGTCACTTTTCCATCACCATAAGGTAAATGTCTTGTGCCTTTTCTATAAATACTTTCATGATTGTAACTGTTCTGATAAACTTTCCTCTATTTTATGTAGACTTAATGAATTTCAGTGCAGTACTAGATTGGATGTGCGTGGTGGTCCAGTAGATATCGGCTTGGAACGAGAAATTGGAGAGCCGAGTTCGAATTCCATTTGAATTCATTGCATTCACTTATGCGCTGGGAAAGGTATTAATCGGTCTCTTCCTTCCAGTTATGGGTTAAATAACAGGACAGATTGGGTTCTATAGCCTTGGCAGCCAGTCTACCGCAGAAAGCAATGGCAACCTACTGCGGGATAATCTTTTGCCCAGTCAGTCATGTCTCTTTTGAGACATGATCGCCCAAGCGTGTTTCACGTATGACACTTAACTGACTGACTGACTAGATTGGTAGCAAGGTCTCATCATTTTACAGTCAAAATGGCTAGATGCAACCATAAGTTCTATTCTAATTGTTTCTTTTCTCGCACTTATCACTTGTGGAACTCTCTTCCATTTTCTTGCTTTCCAACCAACTTTGATCTTCAAAATTTTAAATGCAATTTCAATCGTTATCGTCTGACTTCTTAATTTCTGTCCTTTTATTGTTCTCTCCCTTTAATAGCGTTTTTTTTTATTTTCTCTCACACTAAGTAATTCTTTGTGTCTTAGTGGCTTTATTGCCATGCTTGAAATAAAATTATTAAAAAAGTCAAGTAAGGTGGTTATCTCATTGAATTTTACAAGATAAAAAATTGCTTTTATGAAGATCTTGCATTTTTAATTTAGAAATTTATAAACAAAACAGCTGTTTACAAAACCAATGATACCACATGTATGCAAAATTATCATTCACCTAAATGATTATATGTATGTGGTACGAGTTGAAAATATAGATTAAATCCTGAAGAGTAATTAAATAAATTGAAAATCATTATAAATTTAACATATTTTCTTATGTATGCAAAATTATCATTCACCTAAATGATTATATATATGTGGTATGAGTTGAAAATATGGATTAAATCCTGAAGAGTAATTAAATAAATTGAAAATCATTATAAATTTAACATATTTTCTTATTTAATTTTGTTTTTCTAATCATTTTATCTCAAGCAAAGCAGGACCTCCACTGGTGTGTAGTGGGGTTACAGATGCTGAAGAAAGGATAAGAGATGGATGGGAATCAAGGAGATAGAAGATGGCAAAAAAGGTTGCATTTAAGCTTTTGGATATTGTAGCTATCAGTGAAGCAAGTGAATTGTTCCATAAATTAGAAATGGGGAAAATATTCTACAATGACAATTAACTACTTTGACAGTAAAATGGTGAAACCTTGATCGCCAATCTAGTAGCACGTGTAAATACAAGTGGTCAGGGAACTAGGGAAAAAGTTAGTCAGAACAGTTACCATGAAAATACATGTAGAATATTTGTACTATCATTGTAAAAATTAGCTTCATCAGAAGATTTTGAAAGCAGAATCAAATTAAAAAAATTCTATGAATAAATATACATAAACACTGCTTATTATAGACCCCACTAGTGAAGCAAATATTTGTTTATAAGCATTTTTACTGTTGTTTACATGCTTCAACAGGCTGAGTTTCAAATATGGATTCAATCCAACAGAAGAATTCAATCAAGAACAGATGGAAAATTGTTAAAAAATTATGCTTTATTAATTCATTTGGCTCATTCAAAGTTTTGAAAGTGTAACTGGATTCTCGAAAGTCTAAAAACAAACATGCAGGAACAACCTATATGCTTTTTCTCCAACAGGGGCTCATGGATCTTGTATTGGGAAAACATTATGTAAAAACAAAGTTCATATCCATCTTGTAATATCATGTTAACAAATAATTCTCCATCAAATCTTCTTTACTTAATTTCAACTCAGTAGAAAATAGTTTATAAAACTTAAATTTGCAGTATTTACATTATTCAGATTATTGTCCTCATCTTTGTTGCCATTTGTACAACGTTTTGGTTGTTGTGCACTCCAGCCTTCTTCTTAAGGATACATGGCCCAGTGGATATAGACGTTGGTTAGTTCCTAGAGTTGTCAGTTCAATACCAGGCTAAAGCAGTGGTGAAGAAATACCTTGCAGGATTAGAGGAAGATAACCCATGACTTCCAATCGAGGCTTCCTGCAAGGAACGGAGTTCATATACCCCATTGATCGTAATAAAGGGTTCCGTTCAAAATTCCTAGCACCTGAAGAAAACTGGAGCACACAATGGCTGAAACATTGTACAAATAGCAAGAAACATGAGGACAATAGTCTGAATAATGTAAATACTGTAAATACTACCTCATCTCAGAAATATAGACAAACTTAACTTTGCTTGTAATGATTCTCAGTTAACAACTGAGAAATGATCCTACACAGTTGAAAATAATACAAAAATTTAACAACTCCTGGAACTTTTTGTCTGAATTTCTTGGATGAGGATTTAACATCACTTACATTTGAACTGATGTCCTCCTTATTTTGATCATCACATTTCAGTCATCAGGCTGTCCTGTCTTCTTCAAGTGTCAATCAATCCAGATAGCTTTCAGAGAATTCTGAACAGCATTCTTTATTTATTCAATGATTAGAGATTGTTCTTGTTCTGATGGTCATGTCTAAGAATATCTTGTTCCTTTTTTTTATTACAGCTCAGTTATTGTGAGTCTCTTTTCCAGGAGAATTCCTGAAATTAAACTCACAATTAGGATCTGGAACAATAACCTGGATGATTAAAACATTACTTCATGAATTTAGCAGCTACAACAATAATCTACCCCATGAACAAATAAACAGCTACAACAATAATCTACCCCATGAACAAATAAACGGACCCCCTTTTTGAAATTCACTGAAGATTAATTGGATTGACAGACACCCAAATAAGTCGAGATGATACAGTGGCTGAAATGTTCAAACAATAGCAACAAAGATGAGGACATTAGTGCAAATAACAGCAATATCTCTTTGGATGAACTGAACGATTATCTCTGATAGCAAACCCAAAAAGCAATAATTTTATTTCATTTCCCTTCAAGAAAGGCAATAAAGTCACTAAGACACAGGTTACTGAGAGTGATAGAAACAGAGAAAATGTTAGTGAGGATAAAGTACAATAAAAGAACAGGATCCAAAAAGATAAAATAACACAATATCATATTTAAATGTTTGAAGATCAAAGTTGACATTTATAAAAAAAAGAAGCTGGAAGAGATTTCCACAAATGAGAAGAAACTATTAGAAGAGAACTTACAGTTAGCAATTTCAATGGTAAAATGATGAGACCTAGTTACCAATCTAGTCCTATGCTCAAAGTCATGAATCTGAGATTCGAAAGCTCATCATAACAATTGCCATGAAAATATTTATAGAAAAGGAACAAGGGAGCTCTATTATGGCAGCGGGAAAGTGAGTGAAGCTGAGACGTCAAATCAGGACTAATAAAGTTACTAATTTTCCTTTGGATTTTGTCAAAAATCACTAGATATATAACAGAAGCCCCAGACCAGATGTGGCAACAATATACAATACATAGACAAATGAAAAACTTCTAAAGCTCCAGCAATTCATTTAAGATGTAAGTTAGTTATTGAAGTTGCCTTTGGAAATGAGAATCCTGGGCTGTTGTTTCACAGATTCTCAAATCATTAGCAAAGATAGTAATGAAATGAATATCAAAAATTAATGAATCTTTCAGAGAAAAGTAACTGGTAAATTGAAAATTACAACGATAACATTTATTTTTGAAATAGAGACATTAATAAAATACTTATTACTATATACTTAAATATTTTTTTAAAATGAAGTGCATGTTTTTATCATGTTATATGACTGGATTCCAGGCTGCTTTTGACTATGATACTTGTAGTATATAATGTGGTAATGGAAAACAAAAAAAAACATTCATGGATTCTACTGAAAGATTTCAGTGAAATGAAAAATATCTGTACACCATTTCCTAAGAAAACTGATTATTTTAGATACATCTTTGAGGGTAAAAACTTACTTTCCACAGGTGTCTAAATTGAATTTTAGACAGAGGGAGGATTTATTTTGTAGAAACATGAAGGAAAATTGTTTTCTAAGAGTATTGTCCTTAATTGACTAGCTAAGACAAAACGTTTGACTTCCTCACCCAAAATCTGAATATTTTTATTCAGTCAAATTAGCTTGGACATTCATGAGTCTATCATGGACCTGGCATCAAGGTCAGAAGTTCATTAGAGTAACCTTCTGTCAAATGACATATTTGGTTAATGTAGATAGTTGCTGTATGACCAGATCGCAGATATTGTTATTGTCAGCTTTTCAACTGTCAGTTGTGTCATCAATGCAAAGAAATAAACTGGATCCATCAGTCCAAAATGTAAAAAAATGCGGTCAGAAGAGAAAAACAACGGTTAGAGAGAATGTATATGTGATCAGGGAAAGCATGACAGATCCTAGGAAGACATTATTTGTTTTGTTTCAATTAATTTGTACATGGGTGTAGATCAACTATAAACTATGTAACTATAAAACATACATTTACTCTGAAAGTTTAAAATCATGTACACAGTATCTGTAGTAGAAGCTATAAAATTGTGTGGAAAATATTTAAATTTCAGCATTAAATAACTCATAGATGTCGACATCCTGCTAAACGAAATCAACAAGTGTTTAGTTAGATTTAAATCCAGTGACATGCTTGGCTCACTGAGCTCTTTGATTTCTTCAAAATCTTGTGAATGATTTTGCTCAGTCAGTCAGTCAGTCAGTCAAGTGCCATATGTGATACATACTTAGGCCATCATGTCTTGAAAGAGACATGACTGACTAGGCAGAAGATTTTCCCAAAGTAGATTGCCATTACTCTCTACAGTAGACTGGTTTCCAACCAAGACTAGTCCTGCTATTTATCCCATAGCTGGAGGGAGAAGAAGCAGATTAATATCTTTTCCAAGGGTATTTGCATGTAAGTGAATGTAAGGAATTCAACTGGAATTTGAACTCAACTCTCTGATTTCTCGTTACACTACACCATGACACACATGCTGAAACAGCTCTTCTTGCAAACCCTTTGAGAGTAATCTTTTCCCATTCATGCTTCTGTCAATGAAATGCAGCTCAGCAGTGTCATTTATTCTCAGACAAGTCCAGATATAACATTTTATGACCAAAGACATTAACTTTGTATATCTCACCATGACACTTTGCCAGATGCCATCAAGCTCAAACTGATTATTTGACAATCTCCATTGGTGTATCATATCTGGTTGGTACCAATTCAATAATTTTTGTCTGAACGTTGGGGATGAGGAGTTATCATTATTTTTCATTTTTATTGCTGTTATCACATATCAGCTGTTGTGTTCTCTGGCCTTCCTTGGGTATATATCAATCTGGGTAATCTACAAGGAATCGTGAATTGAATCCTTTAATTCATGGTTATACACTGCTTTTATTTCACTGCTCATTCTTAAGGGATATTGTTTAGTTCTCTAACTAGTTCAATAGACGAAACATTCTGAATATGACAATAAAGATGAGGACAATAGTCTGAATTTCAGAAATATAGATGGACCCTGAAGAAGACCAAAGCGTACTATGGCTGAAACTTCATGAATATGGTAATGAAGATGAGGATAACAGTATATGATAAAACAATGTGTTGATAAAAAGTATTCTAACATGTGTTCTATTTATATTCAAATTTACTTAAATCCTCTTCAAGAAAAAATACCAGATTAGTTTGAAAATATACTAGCTAGAGAATAAATAAACTTCTTTTGTAGGGGTGTATTTATTTTTGGGCCGGCTATGTACTTTTAATTTTGGATGTCACATTTCAATGTCTTGACATCCAAAATTAAAAATACATAGCAGCCCAAAAATAAATACACCCCTACAAAAGAAGTTTATTTATTCTCTAGCTAGTATATTTTCAAACTAATCTGGTGTTTTTAAGGAATATCACTGAGTTCTTTTTGGTATTTAGTATAGTTCAGTTACTGTGCACCCATTTCCACTGAAGTCAAGTACACACTGCCTGATCCAAGGACTAAACTCACAACCACTATGTCACCAAATTCACAAATCAACACTTTTATCCCATAGAAAAAACAGGTTAATTTTTGTTTCATCTGACAACATTAATTTTTATTCTTCTATATGCTATATCCCATCAGGACATAAGCAATTATGGCTCTCTACAATTTCTTGTCCTTTGTCAGTTAAGTGCCAGACATGATACATGCTCTCATCACTGTCATGACATGATAGTTGTCAGAGAAGAGGGCGAGTGAGTGAATACTTTCCCCCATAACTACCCTAAATGTTTTGGTAGAAGTGATTTTCTTGCACTTAATATTAACTTTGACAGTTGTTTTTATGATTAAAAAAGCAAATGGGCGATCATGTCTCAAAAGAGACATGACTGACTGGGCAGAAGATTATCCCACAGTAGGTTGCCATTGCTTTCTGCGATAGACTGGTTGCTGACCAAGGCAATAGAACCCAATCTGCCATATTATTTTACCTATAACTGGAGGGAAGAGAAATATTAATATCTTTCTCAAGTTTGTAAGTGAATGCATTGAATTCAACTCGAATTTGAACTCGGCTCCCCGATTTGTCATTTTGAGTTCTGTGTAGATCTTAATAAAATTTGTATTTTTGCAATTTCTCTTAAACCCTGTTCTACCATCCATTTACAGAAGCTATAATTATGTAGGTTATATATTTTTTCTTTATTGCTCTTGTTTTCAATTTGACCTGTGAGTATCAAATTTTCCAAGCCTCTTCCCTTATTTTAGAACTTTAGAAATTTCAATCATGTCATTCTAATGTTTAACTATACTTCTAAGCATTTAAATCATTTACATTGTTCGAACTGTTATCCTCAAAAATTTATACACAAGGACACATGGCACAGTGAATACAGGAGTTGGGTACATCCAGTGACTTGACCTAAAGAATTACAAGTTCAATACCTGGTTACAGCAGTGGTGAACAAATAACTTAGTGAGTTGAGTTAAAGGGAGATAACTATATGACATCTGGAAGTGACATGGTACATGGAATGAGAATGACATATCCTAGTGATTGAAATAAAAGGTTTGGTTAGAAATTCCAAGCACCTGAAGAAGGTGGAGTGAACAGTGGCTGAAATGTTGTAAATATGACAATAAAAATGAGAAATAATGCATGTCTTTTTAATGTCACGTGTCCTTTATATTTCCATTTTCCCTAAAACCTTTATCATTCAATCTACAGCACCCTTCTTTAGTACCACTGTCACAGGGAAGGACTGATATAACATAACAGTTTAGTCGTCTTCACCCCAAATTTTGAATTGTTATCTTTATTCCCCTTCCCTGTGAAAAGTTTAAACAAGTCTGTACGTGTTTTGAATTCACTCAGATTCCTGATTTAGTCTTTGGTTATATGTTTTAAGGGAACATTTGATTATTGTTGTCAAAACATTCAGAGCACACATTTTACTTCATGAACAAAATCGGCAAGACATTCTCTTGGGTTTTAATCCACAAACCTCCTGACAGAACGAACAGACCTTGAGGTTTGCTTTCATTGTCAACCTGGATGTTTCTGTACACTTTCCATGATTTATTTTTCATTTTTATTTTCCTTCCAATTTGGTAAAATCCTGTCCTCAGTTCTTTTTGCTTAAAATCAGTTTTAAAGTTCTTAATCTGATAGGTATTTTCTGTTTGTGTAAATAAATAATATACACCAAGGACATGGCTCAGTGGATAAAACTGTTGGGTGAAGTAATCCAGTGACTTGACTCAAAAAGCTGTGAGTTGAATACCTGGCCACAGCAGAGGGGAACAGAAACTTGGAGAGTTGAGTTACTAAAGTGAAATAACTAAAATTGAGATATGCAGAAAAGGCATGGCATGTGGAATTAGAACAATCTACTCATGTTGACTAAATAAAGGGGGGGTTCAGTTTGAAATTCTAACCTATATCACCTCAAGAAGGCCAGAGCATACAATGGACAAAATGTTGTGAATATGACAATAAAAATGAGGACAATAGTCCAAATAGTGTAAATAGTTGCAATACTTAATATCAGAAATATAAACAGATCCTGAAGAAGGCTAGAGTGTATTATGGTCGAAACGTCATGAATACAGCTTTAAAGATAAGGATAACAATAAATGACAAAACGATGTGTTGATAAGAAGTATTTTAACATGTGTTCTATTTGTATTCAAATTTACTTAAATCCTCTTTAAAAAAATGTTGTAGAGGAATATCTTGTCCTATCCCGGAATGGATATGGTCTGGTCTATAAAAGACAAACTATAAAGCCATCATCACTAGATGAGAGCATATGTCACTAGACGTGAGCATACATTACTAGACGGAAGTATTCTTCACGAGACGGACGCATATGTCCTAGGCAGAGACATTGTCTACTTGATTGTCATACCTGTTACTATTCGTTGGTGTCCTTGTATTGTCTATTGGTTTATTGTACTGTGGTATAATAAATCCCTATTCATATATCTTCAGTGTTAAGAATTATTCTTGCACTATTCTTTACCCTGATTATCCCCTCCCAGGATATATAAAAAAAAACATCAGTCTAGTTTGAAAATATACTAGCTAGAGAATGAAATCAACTTCTTTCATAGGGGTTTATTTTTGGGCTTCTATGTATTTTTAATTTTAAATGTCAAGTTTCAATGTTGTACAGTTTGGCAATAAATAAACACTAATATTTGTACTTGATTGTAAGAAATTATTTTAACTTCATCCCAAGCAAGGTAATAAAAGCCACAAGGATGCAAGTGGTTACTGAGAGTGAAAGGAACAGAGAAGAAAATAAAGGAAGATAATCCAAGAAGACAATGATTGATATTGCATTCAAATTTTTGAAGATCATAGTTGACAGGAAAGCAGGAATCCGGACAAAAGTTCTTTAAGTGAGAAGTGCAAGGGAAGAAACTAGTAATTTTAACAGTGAAATTATGAGACCTAGCAGTCAATCTAGTACTGCGCTTAAATTCATGGTTGAGGTTCTAAAAGAGAAACCTAATTAGAGTGATTATCATGAAAATACTTGTAGAAGAAGCAAAAAGAAGCTATATTATTGTTGTCAGAAAGTCACTGAAGCCAAGATGCCAGGTTGTAACCAGAAACATTGCTGCTGCTTTTTTGAATTTGTCAAGAATCAATTGATAAAAAAACAGAAGCACCAGACATTATATTGTAGCAAAATTCAAAACATGAACAAATGGTATACTTATAAATATACACGGTAGATTTTGGCAAAAAAAATTATCTAGCATGACAAAGCGAACCAAATTTCCTAGTGGGACACTGAAGATCGCCAGAGGTTGATCAAACTAAAAAAACATAAACAAAGAAAAAAAAAGAAAGGCGGAAGGAAGGAACAGTCTACTAACTGGATGATAACTGTTGAAAGATGAACTGAAAAGTTGATAAAAAATTTTAATTATCAAAATGTGTTGAAAAATCGTATTTTAAAATAATTCCAAGGAGAACTGAATACATAATTAATTAGAAGAAATTCTGTAAGATGAAGATCACCATACTTTCCCACTTTCCGCCAATAAGAAAGAGACCATTAAACGTATACTAGAAGATGTCAAGTATATGACATACAAGTATACTAGAAGATGAAAGCATATGTTGTTGATAAAGAAAATCCAGTGATCGCCAGAATAACATTTATAATTTCTTCGGGCAAAAGGAACCAGGGAGAAGACATCTGTTTTAAATCAGCCAGTCTGAAGAGAAGTATTTCTTACGGAGAGAGGAAGTAGTCTGAAGCATTTGTTCATAATAATTCATCCCAAGAAAATTTTAAGTCCAAATATTAATTTAGACTTCCTTGAATGGAAGTGATAAGGAAAATTTAATTACTATTTTGAAGTGATAATGAGCAAACAGGCTGACTGATTGTAAAAAGATACATAGGCAGAAAAAAAATTTTTTTTGAGAAGTAGAAATAATTTTCTCTCTTTTTATTCTGAGTGGTTTAGTTGATAGAGAGATCACAGCATGAGACAAAACTGATGATTGAAAATCCCTTTTTGATATGCCATTTTAAAAGTTTGACTAATCACAGGAAGCAAGCTGAGGTTAGCTGCTGAGAAAGTGGGAGAAGGAAGAGAGAGATTAAGGCCACCTATATGGAGCAGGAGCAGGAGCATAAGAGGTGAAGAGAATCCATGGAAAAAACAGAGGCTTGACTCTTCTTAACACTCTCAAAATGGAACTGGACACCCTCAAATTTGGAAAAGCACACAAGTAAAGATATTTTGAGAATATGAAATTTTAGAAAAAGAGTAGAATTCAATCAAACCCAAGCCCTGACTACTCCTCAGTCAGTCAGTTAAGTACCATGCGCGATACACACTTTGGGCGATCATGTCTCCAAAGAGACATGACTGACTGGGCAGAACATTATCCCGCAGTAGGTTGCCATTGCTTTCTGCGGTAGACTGGTTGCCGAACAAGGCTATAGAACCCAATCTGTCCTGTTATTTAACCCATAACTGGAAGGAAGAGACGGATTAATACCTTTCCCAAGGGTATTTGTGCATAAGTGAATCCAATGAATTCAACTGGAATTCAAACTTGGTTCCCCAATTTCTTGTTCTGAGCCAATATCCACTACACCACAACGCACATCCGACTACTCCTCACTCTTGTCAAATGCAGGACTCCATATAAACTGGAGATTTTAGAACAGAAAAGAAAGAAGAGACAGGGAAACAAACGGAGAGTCCCTACACTTCTGCTACTGGAGATCACATTGTTCACTGAGACTTCCTGACCAAGAACTTGTGCTGGTCAAAAAAACAAAAAAAGGCTTAGGAGATATCAAAAGTGCAGATCAGAAGATAACAGAAAACTAGAATATAGAAATTTAAGTTGCCACCAACACAAGCTTCAGACTCTGAAGACTATCCCAATGTCATTTGATTTTAAGTAGGAAAGATTAAAATCATTGTATACAACAAAGCATTTGATCAAAAATCTACTGAGGTTGACAAAGCTGACCTCACTGTTGAGCTTGATAAAAAACTCCAATCTGTGGTGGACTGGGGTAAGAAATGGCTTGTGAATTTTAATGCTTCCAAAATGAAGCTGCTATCTATTAACCATCATAGACAATCACTCCTACCCCCCATTAGCATGGATCAGTCTAGCCTTCCTGAGAGAAAAACACTATGCCTCCTTGGCCTAACACTCTCTGCAGACCTCAAGTGGAATGACTATATCAAAGCTATAGCTAAACCTGCTGCTAAAAAGGTCGGTTCAATGTGCAGGGCATGGAAATTTTTCCCATCTGAATCCATCCTGCACATATATAAATCTACCATCCACCCATGTATTGAATACTGCTGCCACATCTGGTTGGGTGCCTCTGCTATTCACCTCAGGGTTCTTGAAAATATCCAACAGAGAATCTGTAATGTGATTGATACTGACTTCGCAGCTCAGCTGTAGTTGCTCTCTCGCCAGCGTGACGTGGCTTCTCTGTGTATCTTCTACAAATATTTTCACAGCTTCTGCTCTAATGAACTTAGCTCACTCGTGCCCCTAGGTATGAATTTACATGTGCTACTAGAATAGCAACTAGGTTTTACAGTGAAACCAATAAAATGCAACCATAATTTCTACTTTAATAGCTTCTTTTCTCACACTTCCCACCTGCAGAATTCCCTTCCATATACTTGCTTCCCCAACAGATACAATCTCCACTAATTTAAATATAACATCAATAGACATCTTCTATCTCACTAACTCGCATTTTTCTCTCAAGTTTTTTCTACACCCACTCCACCCACATTACACCGGTATTCTCATCCATCTATTATCCTCCTTCTGGTATCCTCTATAACTAACCCTCTTTCTCATCACTTTCCCCTATGTAAACCCCTGTACAACAATGGCAGTAAAACTGCCTTGCTTGGGGTGAAATGATAAAAAAAAAAATATATAAACCAAATTTTTGTTACATTTTTAACCCAAGTTAGCTCTATATTCTAAAGAATTATTTTTTGTTGTTGTGTAACACCTAGCTTTTTGAACCAGTCTTCACTTCAAGTTTGTTTCATCAGCAATTTTCTCACTATCTGAAATCAAAAACACAACATGGCAGACGTGTGGATGATCAGGAACAAACGGCAGCTAAGTTGAGTGGAACTGTGCCCTCCCTCCCACCGAAACAACACCAGAGGCAAAAAAAGTGACATGTTAACGAGTGAGGAGTCAACTCGATTGTAGCTACAGTGGCCTGAAGCAAGTCATAGGGCTACATTATTAGTGTTCATTGACAAAGACAGATGTAGGGGTAACATATTTGGTCGCTACTGACCAGGTTAGAAAAAGTTAGAAGTTATACTAGCACTAGGCTTAGTGACTGGTTCAATATAATAATCCCACTTCATGTTAGTGCAAAATGTGGGTGCAAGTTGCTCTCCTGGAGGTTAGTATCAGACAGTCTACTGGAAGCTAAAAAAACATTCTTAATGAGGATTAGTAGAGATCAGTTTTGTTTTAGAGACATTAAAATTATTAGAAAGAATAGAACAGGTGAAGAGGCTCATCCCTTGTTTCCTGTTTAGGATGTGGTTTCCGGTTTTCTCTTTTCCAATCTTCTCATTTTTTTTTTCAATTGGAGTAGATAGACTAAACTATCGCCCGGTTCACATTCTACCCACATCTATTGAACAGGTGAAGAGGCTCATCCCTTGTTTCCTGTTTAGGATGCGGTTTCCGGTTTCTCTTTTCCAATCTTTTCACTCCTATGTAGCCCCCTGCACATCAGTGGTGTTACCGCCTTGCTCCGAGTGATATGATTAAAAAAAAAATGTTTAGTTTAAAAAAAAATTTAGTTTTTAAGAAAAACAAATGTTAGAAACATAATTATTAATGGAATATATCCACACACATGTAGACGGATAAGAATTTCTTTTTTCAAGATTCAAATAACCAATGTGCTATGATACTTTCATGTTTTCCTTCATCAGACACAGATAATTATTCTTACTTGACCAAAATTGTTAATATATATTTATATATATATACATATATATATGGGCACCTCAACATGGTATAATGGTTAGCGAGCTGGTCCCACTAGAATCATTATAAATAAGTAGTGAGTTTGATCCTCATTGGGTACCCACTACTTTTGGCTGTGTGCCACATCTAAGCTATGCTTAGAAAATCACCTTCCTTCAGGTTTGGGGGTTGGGTGTATGGCTAACAACCCTACCCCATAAAGAACAGTTTTTTTTTTTTTTAATCATATCACCCCGGACAAGGCGGTAACGCCACTGGTGTGCAGGGGGCTACGTAAGAGTAAAAAGACTGGAAAAGAGAAAGCTGGAAACCACATCCTAAACAGGGAACAAGGGATGAGCCTCTACACCTGTTCAATAGACGTGGATGGAGTGTGAACCGGGTGATAGTTCAGTCTATCTACTCCAACTGAAAAAAAAATAAAGAAAAGTGAAAAGATTGGAAAAGAGAAAGCCGGAAACCACATCCTTACAGAAACAGCAAAACTCCTGCCCTACACCCCATTGGGTGTAATGAAAAAGTTTATTTTTATTATATATATATATATATATATATATGCAAGTTTTGTTAAAAATGATAGACGAGGTTGTATGGTTACATTTTCGATGTAATTTTTCATGCTATTTTATAAATGGAACTTTGTCTGTGTGTGTCTGTGTGTGTCCGTTACCTATAGACTCCGAAACGGCTGAACCGATTTTCTTGAAAATTTACACAGTTGAACATAAGCATCTGCGAGTGTTCTTAGCTAGGTTTTGTGTCAAGGTACCCCCGATAAATATCAATAATCGAAAAAATTGAGTTATAGAAGGAGTAGTCCGATTTTAATCAAATTTGATACACTCATAGACAAAGACATAAGAACCGATATTCAGAAGTTTCAAGGTTGCAGTTCTTACAATAGTGCAGAAAATCGATAATATATATATATAAATAAAAAACAAGATGTTTGTGTGTGTGTGTCTGTTTATCTGTCTGTATGTCTTTTATAAAAATCCATAATTTTTATCTGATTCTCACCAAACTCCAAAATTGACTTACATCCATTCATTTTTCTTTCAGTCTACAGTTTCACTTTAACTGGAAACAACTATTGCTTTTTAGTCTTTCATGTCAACATCCAAAGAGTCTGAGCTCCAGGACCATGGATTAATTTTAAAGCTTTCATTACACCCGAGCAACGCCGGGCTATACAGCTAATATATATATATATATATATATATATATATATATATATATATATATATATACATATTCGATGGATGTATAAAAGTTCTCAGCTGGATCAAGCATGGGTAACCACTACAAAAAACAGAAAATGCAAGTGTTTTATCATTTGATCAGTTTTGGATCATAATATCTTTTCAGTAATCTATACACATACACATATACATATACTTGTTTCAAACTTGGGAAGTCAACAGCCTAATAAACACTTTCTTTCATTGGAAACAACAAACAATGATCGGAAATATTAAGAATGTAACACACAATTTTGACAAGTACTTTTGCAAGTTTTCAGTTGACATCAAGCATCATATTCAACACCAGGAGAAACGCACAACCAACTCTGTTCAATTTAATAAAACATGTTTAAAAGAAAGATAGCTGCCTATATATCACAAACATTGCACTTGGACACGTTCTTGTATAAATACGTGACTGGAGTTCATAAATTGCCATCTATATATTAAAGAAATACTTAATTTTTCTGGTTGTAACGTATGACAGAAGAGAAGAAAAATTAAGCAAACAATAGAAAAGAGGAAAAGAGTAAAAAAAGAGGAAAAACAGAAAGTGAAAAAAAGTGAGGGAAAAAGAAAAAGAGGAAGCAAAAAAAGAAAGGAAAAAGAAAAAGAAAGAGGAAGCAAAAGACAGAAATTATAAAGAATCAAAATAAAAGAAAAAAGATGCAAAAGAAAAGAGGAAAAATAATGAAGTGAAAGAACAAAAAAGGAGTCTGAAGAAAAATGAAAGTGGCAGAGACAACATAAAAGATACAGAAGTAAAAAATGAAAAGAAGAGGAAAAAACGGAGATAAGAAGAGAAGAAAAAAAAGAAGTAAAAGAAAAAAAGAGAAAGCAAAATAAGAGAAAAAAAGGAAGTGAAAAGAGAGAAAAAAGAGGAAGTGAGAGAGAAAAAGAGGAAGTGAAGGAAGAGTGGAAAGAAGTAGAAGAGAAAGAAGGGAGGAAAAAGAAACAAACAGAAGAAGAAAAGAAAAAGGAAGGAAAAGAATGAAGGAGATAAAAGAAAAGAGAAACAAGGAGAAGAGGAAAGAAAAGATGAAATGGGAAGAAAACAGACGAAAAAAAGGAGATGAAAGAAAAGATGAAAAATAAAAAGACAAAAGGAAAGATAAAAAATGAAGAGATGAGAGAAAAGCTGAGAAAAACAGGGTGAAAAGAAAACATGAAAAAAGAAGAGACAAAAGAAAAGTTGAAAAAGAGGAAATGAAAGAAAAGATGAAAACAAGGAAATGAAAGAAAAGATGAAAAAGGAAGAAACAAAAGAGAAGATGAAAGATGAAAAAGAGGAAATGAAAGAAAAGATGAAAAAGAAGAGACAAAAGGAAAGTTGAAAAAGAGGTAAATGAAAGAAAAGATGAAAAAAGAGAAAACGTAAGTAAAGATGAAAAATAAGAGATGAAATAAAAGTTGAAAAATGAAGAGATGAATAAAAAAGATGAAAGAAAAGTTGGAAAGGGAAGAGACGAATGAAAAAATGAAAAAAAGAAAGAAAGCACAAAAAAGAAAGAGATGGAGGAATATCTGTAAAAGAAAGAGAGGAAAGAAAACAGGATAAAGGTGGAGACATGAAAAACAAGAAAAAAAGAGAAAGTGAATAAAGACAGTGGTAGAGAAAGGCCAATAAAAAAAAAGAGAAGAGAAATAAGGAACAATTAAAAAAAGTGAGAATAGATTAGGCGAAGAAGAGGGAATAGACGATGCAAAGAAAAGCAAAAAAGAAAAGAGAAATAAGGAACAATTAAAAAAAAGTGAGAATAGATTAGGCAAAGAAGAGGAAATAGCCAAAGCAAAGAAAAGCAAAGAAGAGAAAGAAAAATCTGACAAAGCAAAAGAGAAAGATTTTTAGTTTGATAACAGACCGAGAGTCATTTTCCAACACAAGTGTTACTTGTGGATTCAAAACAAAAATAATGAACATTGCAGGGAGGATGTGGTGGAGTCAGGAAGCAATAGGGTAGCAGGGGCAGTGAGCAGGTAGTGGGTAGCTCCTCAAGAGATTAAAGCAGGAGGGTACAGTTTGTTTTTTACTTTAGGATATTTTTGGCATAAGATTTAGAAAGGGCATTGTTATTCTTTTTATGCTAGTCACATCTCTATACCTTAACGTAACTCCCATTAGAAGGACACCTGAAACTTTCTTCTGACCTTAAACCTCATGATTGGAAAATAGGATGTAGAAATTATATATATATATATATATATATATATATATATGTGTGTGTGTGTGTGTGTATGGGAGAGAGAGTGAGAGAAGAAAAGTGTGTTTATATACAAAAGGAGGAAAAAGAATTGGCCTTTTTGGTAAACAGTGTTACCATGCTTATATGATGACCCTTGTTATAAATTTCGTTTATATGTGGTCAACATCAGAAATTAACAATTCATAATTTTTATTGATTGTTATTACATGCTTCGAAACTTCTGTTCCCTTCATCAGCCCATAGAAGGACTGATATTACATAATAGTTCAGTATTCTTCTTTGTTTCTAATGAGATTTTTCTGTTTCTTAATACTTTGCTTAGCTTTTGGAAGGCATCTCCAGCATTCACCCTCATATAGAATGACTGATATTACATAATAGTTCAGTACTTTTTTCATTGTTTCTAATGAGATTTTCCTGTTTCTTAATGTTTTGCTTGGCTTTTTGGAAGCCACCCCGTACTCTCCTAACACACCTACATATTTCAGTGTCACTCTTACTGTTCTATACCTACCTATTTGCAAGAATTTTATGTATCTATCCTCTGAAATATGGGTACACTATTGGAGTAGAAAGAGTGATTATACTGACTAGCAAGTTAACTAGCTGTATATCTACTTCATGCAGTGTGTGAGTCATGTACATGTTGATATACTACTATTCGCAACTTCTGTTTTGGTGATTACACAATGCAGTAACCTTGCAGCACTTGCTATATATTTAAATTGTTGTTCTTGTTTGATTTGGTATCTCCAAAGTCCACCGACATCTATTGAACAGGTGAAGAGGCTCATCCCTTGTTCCCTGTTTAGGATGTGGTTTCACACTGATGCAATGATCCCAACTACTGTCAATAGTCAAATAGTATAAAATGAGAATTTCCTCAGTGTTTTTGTGTATAGCACTTAACTGACATTGTGCTAACTCCCAGTCTGTTTCCATTTTCTCTTACAATTTTGAACAACTAAATTATTTTCTGTAAGAAATTTTTTATTATTATCTGTTACATGTCTGCATTTTACTATGGAAGAAAGAACTAACTATCAAAAGGACATAATGCATGGTTATCAGCCAAACGAACAGTTTAACAAGTAAATGTTATTTTTAATCATATCACCCCGAGCAAGGCGGTATCGCCACTGATGCGCAGGGGGCTACATAAGAGTGAAAAGATTGGAAAAGAGAAAGCCAGAAACCATGTCCTAAACAGGGAACAAGGATGAGTCTCTTCACCCGTTCAATAGACGTGGGTGGACTGTGAACCGGGCGATAGTTTAGTCTATCTACTCCAACTGAAAAAAAAAAAAAAGTGAGAAGATTGGAAAAGAGAAAACAAGGGATGAGCCTCTTCACCTGTTGACGGTTATGTGATATCTGTCCTCCTATATGCTGGACAATCTCCTCAAAAACAAAGGAAAGACTCAAAGCAATTGAAATATGGTTCTACAGAAAGATGCTGAAGATACCATGGACCCATTATGGAAGCAATGAGAAGATTTTGGAGAGAATAGAAATGAAAAAGAAACTTATACTTAACAATGGGAAAAAGCAACTGAAATTTCTGGAACATGTAATGAGGAAAGAGGTCTTGGAGAATCTGATATTCAGAGGTCGGAAAGAGGGAAAGACAGACAAGAGACAACAGCTCGTGATGTACTTGATGGGCTTAAGTAAATCGTTGACAAAACAGGGTTTGGGAGAATAACAAAACAAAAATATTTTCATTTACATATTTTACTTGTGAGATATATACAAGTGTGTTTTGTTTTTGGTGGTAAGCCATTTTCCCTTCTACAGAATATTCTGGCACTGTTCAAAGTGTTGATCATGACACCCTACACACTCTCCCATAAACTAAAATTTGCTTAGCATAATTGCAGCATAAACTACAGGTGGGCTCTGAACAAATATAAATGTGTCTGAGTATGTGTCTGCAACAAAGATTGGCTAGCTGCCTTAGCAAATGGGTGTGCTCATTAAACAAGAGTAGCTGGCTATTATAAAATTATATATATATATGTGTGTGATTGTAAGTGATGGGTGTCTCCAGATAACAATGATACTGTCAAATGACATCCTAAATTATCTATACCTATCAGCTATAAGCATGTAATTCCTCTATTTTTTTTAAGCCTTTTTCGTGTTTATAGCAAATTTTGTGTGTGTGTCCAAAATACAGGAAAGACACACAAGCCTTTGTTTCAAACCAGCCACTACCCCATCTTCCTTTACATCTAAATCACCCTTTCAAACTCAAGGCTAAATTTATCTTCTGGTTGAAGCACATAAAAAAAAAAGAGTTAAGATTGCTTCTCCTTACTGAATTAGACAAGTGGGCAGACTGGGACATCAACATCCAGTCAGCCCTTCCCCACTTGTTAAAGAAGGCTGTTGCCAAAATCTCTGCTTGGGGGTCAGTAGGGACAAGGGGTGTTTAAGAGCAAGGTCTAAAATAAACACTTTACTTTATAATCTACAATATAAGCAAAGTAAATAATCCATCCTTTAAAGGAGAGATAATGAAAACTGCCCAATGGCAAAGTATTTATTTAAAATAAAAAAATAAATAAAAATGATTTTTTTTTTTACCTTAATTCATATTTGAGGCATTAAATAAATAAATAGAGGCTTTAAAATTGAAAATTTATAGCTCTGTCTCTTCAGGACATGGCCAACCTAAACTTCCTATCTTTTGTGGCTCTGAGTAATGTTTGTTTTTTTACGATCCCTTCCACCAATTGTTCTGCCATTCACTTACACAGGTAATAATGGCTCACCACACCTTCCTATCCTTTGTAGCTCTAGCAATATTTTTATTTGCCATCTATTTATTCAAGCTTGCTGGGTAGGTTACTCTCTGCTTTTGTCTGTCTTTCTTGACTCTAAAGTGTCATGTGAATGCTAAATTTCCCAGGCCTTCTTTTCTCACAATGTGTTGCAAAAATTTAAACTGTCTTGTTCTGATTTTATGGATAATCATCCTGTTTGTTTCCATTTTACTTAAAACTTCCTGAACATGCTCTATCCATGGTATTCTCAGCATCCACATCTATGTCACTTCAAGTATCTTCATCAGTGAGGAAATTGTCCAGCATTCATTGTAGGTCCCTCTACTAATTTTTGATACCTTGGGTTAAAATAAATTTTTATAAATAAAAAAAACTTACTTGAAACTTTCATTTTTGCTTCAATTGTAAGCTCAAAATTAAATTTACTATTTATTGTGAGAAAATACTCGAGTTCATTTCAAACAGAAATCATATTGGTTGGAATCAATTTTGGGGAGATTCTTTCTAAAATAATTGATCAGCACTGTTTTTTTAGTCATCTTGCACCACAATGTAATTCTCTGTATTAAAAATCTTCGAAATGTAAAATATACTTTTCTGAAACTTTATTTAAGGAATACTAGCTAATTTAGAGTATAATTAATCTGATTTAAAATAAATATAAGTTTAAAATAACAGAAAAATTTTTTTAAAGCAAACTGTAGCAATGATTACATATTTGTTATTGCTCCTTAATCACGTAACAAGTGCTAGTAAAGGTGTTGACAAATTTATTCTTGTTCTAGACTTCATCTGTTAAAACATTCTTTAAGAAACTGATAAGTGAGCCTCATTTTTATACAATTTTAAAGTACTTAATAATATTAAAAATGTTTGAAAATATTCTCCATAATCTAATTTTAGGAATGCTGACTTGAAATTTACTATAGTCATCAATCTTATTTTCTGATGTTGTGTATGGTAAACCAGACTTTCAAAAAATTAGCATGTCACATAATATTTTAAGTACATAAAAGTAAAAAATATCTTGATGCAAAGTGATTTGTATAAAGCTTTTTAATCCTTGATTAGTAAATATAGTTCTCACTTAATAACAATATCACTGAACTAAATAAAAGTAATGCATTATTTCAAAAGATTTAGTAAAATTAAATTGTTTATCTTTAGACTGTTCTAGTTCTATGAGCCATGCCTCTTCCAGATATCTCAGTATCAGTTATCTTCCTTTAACTCAATTAAGTTATTGAACTCACAAGTCACTGGATTCACCCAACACTTTTATCCACTGGGCCATTAGTCCTTAAGGACATCAGTGTATGAATTTTGGGGACTTATAAAACTAATGTCTCAGTAAACATTTTTTACCAGTACTCAGATTACAATTTTGTTGTTTGTGATTGTTTTTCTCCAGCACTGGTTATTGGTTCCCTTATAGTATTCATTTTTATGCTTGGCCAACTTAGAAGATTTTTCTGTCCTAGCATATATGCTGATTCATTAAGTTTTCATATTTTCTAATGGTGTTCTCTGAATATCATTATTATTTAAAAGATTTATACATTATAAATATGATAATTAAAATAAAAAAATGTAAACAATTCTTGTAAAATTTCCTTATTCATTGAAATTTTTTTCTCAATAGTATTTTTAATAAATCTTATTTATAAAAGCAATTAAAGCCTTTTAATTAAAGTATTATCAGAGTTTCATAATTTTTTTTTTAAATTGACAGTTTACTTTCTCCAGGGACTCCTGCTTTTAAATAATATAAAATTTTTGGATGAAAATAGATAGGTTCACTTATCGTCCAGTTCCAAATCCTCTCCAGTCTTTTGAACAGGAGAAGAGATTTATTCATTGTTTCCTTTTTAGGATTGTGTTTCTGGTTCCTTCTAAAGTCTACTTGAACTCTATACTTCTAACATGTTCAACTAAACTCTGAAACTTTATTTACTATTTATTTATCTATCTTTCCTCAATATGAGTTGGCAGGTGTGCCTATTGTCTGGTTCACACTACTTACTGGATTTTGAACAGGAGTACAAGATTATTTTTTTTTAATCATATCACCCCAAGCAAGGCGGTGACGCCACTGATGCGCATGGGGCTACTTAAGAGTAGAATGATTGGAAAAGAGAAAGCCAGGAACCACATCCTAAACAGGAAACAAGGGATGAGCCTCTTCACCTGTTCAAAAGACGTGGGTGGAGTGTGAACCGGGCGATAGTTAAGTCTATCTACTCCATCCATTGTTTCTGGTTTAGGGTTGGGTTTTCAGTTCTTCCCAAAGTCTTTTCATTCTATCTCACTCTTAGTAGCAGTGCCTTGTGTCTTGAAAGCATTATGACCATGCATGAGGTGAAATGATCATTTATATATATATATATATATATATATATATATATAGATATACACTATATATACACTACCAGCCATAATTATTAGGCCACCTCGGTTTTTTTTTAAAGAAATGATGTATTTCATAATATTTTTAGTATTTATTGATAAATGAAAATAGAATGGTTCTTTTGTTATTACTTTGAAAATTTTACAAGGCAAGGAAGCAAAGATGAACTCGTTCAAATTACAGTAAATTTTCTTCATTCTTTAATTGATGAAACTGCAATATAGATAATTATTGACTATATATAAATTTATTTGATGCACATGTTATTGTGCAATATTAACAAAATAACTATTCTATTTTCATTTACAATTATTTACTTGGAAATAAATACAAAAAAATAATATGAAATAAATCATTTTTTGAAAACACTGGTGTGGCCTAATAATTATGACTGGTAGTGTCTATGCATTGAGCTGTGATAGTTTTTCACGCAAATGTTGCTGCTTTTTCACTAGTTTTACTGATAAAAGCACTTTGGGAAGCCAGTTTTTTTTTTTACTGCAAACTGCTTGATGTATAAAAAAAAAATTAAGTGGACAGCGATTCAATACAAAACAACGAAGCAAACACAAACTCATGTGTACATTAAAAGCAATAAATAAAATATTAAAAAGAAATCAAAGAGCTGCACAACAAAACTAAAATAATTAAAATTCTACTCCAGCAACTTCTTTTCTCGCACTTCCCACCTGTGGAATTCCCTTTCATTTACTTGCTTTCCTGACAGCTACAATCTCCAAGAATTTCAATGTAAATTCTATAGTCATCTTCTATCACTAACCTGTATCCTCTCTCTCATGCTCCTTTCTCCATCCACTCCACTTTCATCAGTATTCTTATCCTTCTCTTACCCACTTCCTGACACTCCTTATAACCTGTTACTCTTTCTCATAACTTTCTTCCTATGTAACCCCCTGCAAAACAGTGGCAGTAAAATGCCTTGCTTGGGGAGATATGATTATAAAAAACAAAGTAAAAGAAAATCCACAAATCATAAATGGGACCACTCCCAGAAAATATACACCAGGCTCCTTATTAAGAAAATAGGGAACAACAGCAGAAAAAAACAGACCCAGTGAGTGAAGACATCATAATGATGTCCTCAAAAAACTTCGAAGTCGGCATGAACCTGCTCAGTTAAAGTGATAAATTCTTTGCACTAAAACTATATATATCTAAACTTATATAATTGGAACTTTGTGTTTCTGTGTGTTTCTGTGTGTGTGTGTGTGTGTGTCCGTTACCTATAGACTCTGAAACGACTGAACCGATTTTCTTGAAAATTTACACAGTTGTACTATAAGCGTCTGCTAGTGTTCTTAACTAGGTTTTGTGTCGAGGTACCCCTGATAAATATCGAAAATAGATAATTGAAAAAATCGGGTTACAGAAGGAGTGGTCTGATTTTACTCAAATTTGATACACTCATAGACAAAAACATAAAAAATGATATTCAGAAGTTTCAAGATTACAGTTCTTACAATAGTGCAGAAAATTGATAATAAATATACATATATATATATATATATATATATATATATATATATATATATAAAAGGCAAGATGTTTGTGTGTGTGTCTGTTTATCTGCCTGTTTGTCTGTATTTTTTTTGAGCTCTTTTATTTTAGTTTTTGCTTTGGGTTTGGCTAAGTAGATATAATTGTAGTTCTTAGTCTCAGCCATGATACCATTCAGAGGACTTATTTAGCCTTCAAAATTCAGTTTATGACGATAAAAACTTATTTGATATCAATACCAGGAAATCAAAATTTGCCTTCCATCCATTCATTTTTCTTTCAGTCTATAGTTTCGCTTTAACTGGAAATAACTATTGCTTTTTAGTCTTTCGTGGCAACATCCAAAGAGTCTGAGCTCCAGGACCATGGATTAGTTTTAAAGATTTCATTACACCCGAGCAACACCGGTCTATGCTGCTAGTATATATATATATTATGAAATCTTATGGAAAGTTACAAACTGGTATTAAACAACCTATCCATTTAAATTCAATTGTTTGAACATTATTTTTAATAAATAACTGGTATTTGAGTGAATAGTCCATTTTTCTATAATTAAACACTATGTTTATATATATCCACTGGCCTGAATATTCGAGAAATCTTGTTAGGAAAATATGTATCTCCCAGCAGGGTTTGAGCCTGCAACTCTCATATACCAGGGAGAAGCCATCATTAGATCAAATCAGAGCAGATATGGATGCTCTAAGAAATCAGGAACTTGTGTATTTATGGCTTAATTCAACATTGTTAAACAATGAAATCTTCAGTGGTTGAGTGGTAGGACATGTCAAATGTAATGACTCACCAGTATACAATCTTTTACTCTTTTCCATTCCTTTACTCTTTTCTTTTTTTCAATTGGAGTAGATAGACTAAACTGTTGTCCGGTTCACACTCCACCCATGTCTATTGAATAGGTGTAGAGGCTCATCCCTTGTTTCCTGTTTAGAATGTGGTTTCCAGTTTTCTCTTTTCCAATCTTTTTACTCTTTTTTCTTTTCCAATTGGAGTAGATAGACTAAACTATCATCCGGTTCACACTCCACCCACATCTATTGAACAGGTGCAGAGGCTCATCCCTTGTTCCCTGTTTAGGATGTGGTTTCCGATTTTCTCTTTTCCAATCTTCTTACTCTTACATAGCCCCATGCACATCAGTGACGTTACCGCCTTGCTTGGGGTGATATGATTAAAAAAAAAAAGAAAGAAAATATGGATGTTGCAAGTGTGAATCCAGCCAGAAGATAGATAGTTTCTGAACAAGAGTTCTTCAGTATTCAGGCCAGTGGATATATATATATATATATATACAAATGTACTGTTTAATTATAGAAAAACACACTATCCACTCATATTTAATGTTTACAAAATTTAAATATATATATATATTTTAACAAAACTTGGTTATAAGCAACCGACAATTTGAAATGAAATGTTTGAACATTATTTTTTATCGATACTCGTATTTAAGTAGATATTCTGTTTTTAATGAAACAGTATTTTTATATTTATTTCTACTGGCTTGATTATTTACGATAAATTTTTATAATGAAAATGTGTGCCATTCGGCAGGATTCAAACCTGCGACCCCTATCTAGTTTGTTTACGATGGATCGAAAATTGTGTTATATAGGCTTGATAAAAACCTCGTTTAGACTGGAGGCTATTTGTGGTCGAGAGGTCTAAGACGTTACCAGATCAAATGGTAACTTCTCCTATCTAGATAGGGGTCGCAGATTAGAATCCTGCCAAATGGCACACATTTTTGTAATAAAAATTTATCGTAAATAATCAGGCCGGTAGATATAAATATATAATACTGTTTCATTAAAAACAGAATATCTACTTAAATACGAGTATCGATAAAAAATAATGTTCAAACAATTCATTTCATATATATATATATATATATAGGTAAGGTCGTAAAAAAGTATATATATGTGTGCATATGCGTATACACACATCAAAATACAAATATTAATTAGGTGTGAATAGAACAGTGCTAAATGCAGTATAACAGCAAAAATATATATTAAAAAATATACAAATTATCGAGTGAGCCTTTTTTTCAGCAATCACTGGGTGCTCATCATGTCATACTGGTCTTTTATTGATAGAAGAGCAGCATGATATGATAAGCACCCAATGATTGCTGAAAAATGCATGAAACTCAAAGTTATGTGTAAGATTATATATATATATATATATATATATACATACACACACAGTACTGTGCAAAAGTATTAGGATAAGAACTATTTTATCTTTTATGAGGCATCAAAATAAAGTTTAAAATCACCTCTGTTCAAACACTGTTGTACACTGCCGGTAGTGGGCAAAAGTATTAGGACAGGGGTGATTTTCCTAAAAACCTCACTGAAATTTAAATACAGGGTGAAAAGCCAAACCTTTATAAGAATTATTAAACTAAAAAGGACGAGGAAGGAAGGCTACGAAAGTTGAATTGGGCCTCACAAAGCCCTGATCTAAATCCTATTGAACATCTATGGGATATTTTGGATAAAAAAATTGATAAATCTAATGTTATTTGCAAGACACACTTTGGGAACAAATACAAGCTGCTTGACAGGAGATACCATTAGATACACTGAAGAAGCTTGTGATGTCAATGTCTGACAGAATGAAGGCTGTGATCAAAGCAAAAGGCTATGAAATATTAAATTTCTTTTGTAACAAGTATTTTTATCTCGTTTAAGCATTTGTTATGTAAATCAAATAAAATTACTTTAATTAAATTGTTTATTTTCTGTCAATATGCCTCATAAAAGATAAAATAGTTCTTGTCCTAATACTTTTGCACAGTACTATATATATATATATATATATATATATATATATATATATATGTGTGTGTGAAAAGTGTATGTATATAATTATATATATATATATACAAATATGCAATTTGTTATATATATTATATTGTTTACATATTATATATGCGTGGTACTTATTTAAAAGTGCTCAATATCAGTGATATATATATATATATTTATAGTCATTTGCAGACAGATCTGTTTTGCTGTATCATAGCTCATCAGTATGGTTAGACTCCGATTGCTTTTTAACCCAGGATTGAAATCCGACCGAACTGACGCCAGTCGGCGATTCTATCTCTGAGCTATGGGTGTTTGGTAGAAAAAGGCAGACTGTTTAGCACATATATTATAATTATACACACCCAATAGCCAGAGTGCTCTAATTCATTATTGAATGAGCGATGTATATATATATATATATACTTAGCACATTTTTTCATTCATTTGCCAAATAAATTAAAATAAACTTATATTATTGCACTGAATGGAACAACTTTACATATGAGAATATAAGGAACAATTTAAATTTGAAGAGGGTCTTCACTATTTCTATTTGGCAAATCTACTAATCTTAAGGATGTGCGGTGTGGTGCAGTGGATATCAGCTCGGAATGAGAAATCGGGGAGCTGAGTTCGAATTCCAGTTGAATTCATTGCATTCACTTACGCGCAAATACCCTTGGGAAAGGTATTAATCCATCTCTTCCTTCCAGTTATAGGTTAAATAACAGGACAAATTGGATTCTATAGCCTTGGCTGGCAACCAGTCTACTGCAGAAAGCAATGGCAACCTAATGCGGGATAATCTTCTGCCCAGTCAGTCATGTCTCTTTCGAGACATGATCGCAAAAGCGTGTATCACGTATGGCACTGACTAATCTTAAAACTGAACTGACTTTCTATTGTTACCAAGTTCAATCAGTGCACATTTATGAATAGGAAAAACAACAAATAATAAAAAGCCGTTTTAGTCTTCCTAATTCAAATTAATTGAATTAACCAATTTTTTCTTGTTTGAGGTGATTATTTCATTATCATAAATTAAGGTGGACCTGATAAAGCAAAAAAAAAAAAAATGAACTGTAAAAGATGCTTGTTTAAAAAGAAGAACACCTTGTTGTAGAAATCCTGTCAAATAAAACAGATTTAATTTGTATGAATTAAATTACTTACCAGATTATCCCCTCCCACCAAAGAAAGGAAAATCCAAAGATCTTAATTTGGTTAATATTGTGTTAGCAACATGCCAACAAATTAACTCTGGTGTGTGTGCATATATATCTATATATATATATATAAATTTACACTGATGTGCACCCTGTACAAGGCCCAAGAGCCACTCAAGGTAGCGGGTTACAGAGTAAGAGATGTAGTTTATAGAAATATGTTGGGGAAGTTTATGGTTAAACCAAGACTTGAAAAGGTTAAAGTTAAGGTTGTAGTGATTGAGAAAAGCATCCTCTTGGGAGTCAGTTTCACAAAGCAGCAATTAATAAAAAGAAGCTGATTGACTTCCCCACACCCACAATGGAATACAAAGGAAATGAGGACGGTGTGCTAAAATGTGCATGACATGGTGGGTCTTAGCCATCAAGATTATGATTAGTGGAACTAGGGAGTGTTTTTTATCTGAATGCTTTCCATGGAAATACAGAATGCGTTGTCTAAATGAAGCAAAAATGAAAATAACACTGACATTTAATGTTACTTTCTCTTTCAATTCGTATTTTAGACTCTGGAGGGACCTGCAGACCAATATACCCCTTCATTACTGTTCGTATTAAAACTTTGTTTCTTAATCTTCCCTTCTAGTTTTTCCAGTTCTCTGTACAAGGCCCAAGAGCCAATCAAGATAGCGGGCTACAGAGTAAGATGCAGTGGTTCGTGGGAAGAAGCAGCTTGAGTGGAACTTACATCTCACCAAAGAATATGAAGAGAATGAGGGTATTGTGCTAAAATGTGTGCAGCATGGCTGATCTTGGTTGTGAAGGAATTGATGGAACTAAGGAATTTAGTTCATGTGAACACTATAAATATAAATAAATATACAAAGCCCAGTATTCCCATCAAGACAGATAAATGTATCTCAGACACAAGCATCATGACCAAACGTGTGCAATAAAGTGACAGGTTTTGGTAAAAGCAATGCATAGCCTTATCGTTAATTCAGTCTGGTTGATTTTATTTAGTGGCATATTAACCTCTACAGGTTATTTAATGGCAAAATCTAAATATCTTGAATGCTATTGTATGCCTTTAACTAAAGATGTTGGTTTGTCTGCTATAAAATGCACTGTTTGTGTATACCTATCTAGATACAGGAATTGGATGTTCCTATCCTCTTAAATACATGAACACTATTGAAGTAAAGTAGAGTGATTATACTAGTTAGCAAATTTGCTAGCAGTATAACTACTAAACGCAGCATGAGATTCTTATACTTGTACCATGATTCCCAACCTTTCGGTGATTACTCACGTAGTCATCTTTTAGGGTTACAACTCTTACTATGTATTTAAATTGTTGTACTTGTTTGATTTGATATCTCCAATTTGTTTTCTTTTGGGGTTAACTATTTGCCCATAGCTGGGACCCTAACAGGTGCCACCACGCCGGGTCAGGCTAGATTGGGGAACAACAGCAATTAAGAGGTGGTTCCATCCTCTTTACAACCTCCCAATCAGATGCCTTGCTGCGAAATGCAGTTTAATGTCATACCCAGGACCTGCAGTATGCAAGTCTTGTACTTGTTGATATACTATTATTCCCAACCTCCATTTTGGTGATTACTCATGCAGTAACCTTTTACGGTTATAACGGTTAGTAATTCTAATGTAAATAGATATTGCTGGTCATTTTACTATAAATATGATTTATTGGTAATTTTACAATAAAAATGTATTTTTATACATTTATAGTGTTTTGTTTTTGGTTTGGGCTTCAGCTTTTGCCCATACCTGGGACTCTAACAGGTGCTACATCAATGGATCTGAGTGGACTTGGGAAGAACATCAATTAGGAAATGGTTCCTCAAAACCATCCATCTCCCGATCAGAAGTCCTTGCTGCTGGATGTAGTTTATCATCATACCCAGAACTACATAACCTTGTAGGTGCAACTCAAAGACAATTGTAGGTTAGTTAACCACTTCCATATAAAAATTCCTCAACTGAGGATGTTTTTAAGTATCTACCTTTTTTTTTTAATCATTTCACCCCAAACAAAGCAATAAAGCTGCTAACACACTAAGCTTACTGAAAGAAAAAACAAAAACAAAAAACAAACTACTAAAAAGAGTTTGAATTTAGTTTATTGGCATATCAACCTCTATGGATTATTTAATGCCAAAAAAGGTAGGAGCTTAAGGTATACTTTTTAATGTTCGGTTATTGTGAGAAGGTTAATTCAGTTGTATTTTGATAAAGTTTTTTTTTATTTTAGAAAATTGAATATGTCTTCTAGTTTTGTATTAAAAAATGTATTGTTGGTAACTTTTTTCCTTCAAAAATGTGTTATGGTAATAATATTTTTTCTTCAAAAATGTATATTTTTCTATAAAAGTCTATTTTTATATATATTTTGCTATAAAAGTCTATCTTTATACTTTCTTAGTGTTTTGACCCCAGTTTGGGAGGGGTTAACTATTTGTCCATAGCTGGGACCCATACAGGTGCTACCACTCCAGGTCAGAGTGAACCTGAGAACAACAGCAATTAAGAGGTGGTTTCATGCTTTTCACAATGTCCCAATTAGAGGTCTTGCTGCCAAATGCAGTTTGCCATCATACCCAGGACCTATTAAGAAGCGAGCACAACAAAAGAATAGGAATTAAGACAGAAGGTAATGATTAACGTTGCATTTAAATTTCTGATGATCATAATTGACTGGGAAGCAAGAAGCCAGAAGAGAGTTCCACATGTTAGAAATGCAATAGGAAAAGCTCTTAGCATACAATTTGCAGTTACATCTCGACATTTTATTTGTAAAATGATGAGACCTAGCTGCCAATCTAGTACTTTGCTTAAATTCATAAAGTTTATGTACCACAGAGGAAAATAATATTTTGCAAAATACAAAAATCTGGCTCAAAGATAGCCATAATAAGCCACAATTATTGACCCAAACATACCATAGTATGCCTTATAGCAAAACCATTCTTAATACAGGCACCATAATACCACAAAGTCTCTATGACGTTCTAAATATTGTCCTCATCTTTGTTGCCATTTGTACAAAGTTTTGGCTGTTGTACACTCAGGCCTTTTTTCAGGTGCTAGTAATTTTAAACCTTAAGGACACATAGCCCAGTGGATATAGACATTGGTTAGTTCCTGTAACTTGACCCAAAAAGTTGTGAGTGCAATACGAGGTTACAGCAGTGGTAAACAAGTTACTTGCAGGGTTAGAGGGAGATAACCCATGACTTCCAATCAGGGCTTTAAGCAAGAAATGAGGATGACATACCCCAGTGATTGTAATAAAGGGTTGGGTTCAAAATTCCTTGCACCTGAAAAAGGCTGGAGCATACAACAGCCAAAACATTGTATAAATGGCAACAAAGATGAGGACAATAGTCCAAGTAATGTAAATACTGTAAAAATAACCAACAATACATTTTGTCTGTAGTTGAAGGTGTACAATTTTTTTTTTTTTAATCATATCACTCCGAGCAAGGCGGTAAGGCCACTGGTGTGCATTGGGCTACGTAAGAGTGAATAGATTGGAAAAGAGAAGGCTGGAAACCATGTCCTAAACAGGGAACAAGGAATGAGCCTCTACACCTGTTCAATAGACGTGGATGCTGTGCTCAAAATATATTGGAGTGATAAAATTGTGTTTAAAATATTTAAATTTTGGCATTAAATAACCCATATGCTTCTAAAAGAACAACCTAACAACAAGCCTGTATTTAAATATAACTCCCAAGTTGCCTTTGCTACCTCATCCTTCAAAACTAAAGGAACATAACTACTTAATCACCTAGTTAAGATGCTTCCACACTACTCTTGAGCATGAAGAGAGCTTCCTGCATGAATGCCAAGCAGAATGACGTGTCATTTCCAAATTTCTGTTGAAGTGAACTGTGCCATAAAGATCCAACTGACCCTACCATACTGTGCAGTCGACAAAATCAAAAACATACACCATGCACGCACAAAATTAAAAATATAAAATTCACTCTTCATACCCTGTACATCTATTAAAATGAGTTGTCAGTGTTATTTTAATTTTTGTGAAATTTAGACAACAATGTACATATTGCACCCTGTATGTTACTGACAGTTTTTTTTTATATAAGCCAATTGAAAGATTGAACTTATGACTCTCAGTTAATTAGAAACACTTAACCAACATCTGTCTAAATTTCTGAATTATTTACACTATGTACATGTAGTTATCTCCCTTTAACTCAACTCTCTAAGTTATTTGTTCATCACTGCTGTAGCCAAGTATTGGACTCACAACTCTTTGGGTTAAGTCACTGGAACTAACCAATGCTTATATCCGCTACATAGCATCAGGAAGTAGCATCACACATGGAATGAGAATGATATATCTCAGTAATTAAAATAAACATCTGAAATTCCTAGCACATGGTGAAGGCCAGAATGTACTAGAGCTGAAACATTGTAAATATGGCAATATTGAAGAGGCCAACAGTTTGAATAATATAAATAATACACACACACACATATAGTCATCTGCAGACAGATCTGTTTTGCTGTATCACAGCTTATCAGTACGGTTAGACTCCAATTGCTTAGATAGATAGATAAATGTTTACTTAACTCTGAATAAGGTGTTACATTTTTGTCTTATTACAGAAGTTACAAAGAAATATTTTTTAAAAATTGCTGAGGCTGGACAGAAAAAAAAATAGCTAAATTTACTTTTAAGGAAAATGTCTTCATCAGAGAACAAAAAATATTCTAATTACATTTTACTTAAAAAAACAGCAAATATTCTGTTTGATAAAACTTAATTTTCTCTAAAATTTTTAGAGAAATAGCTTCCTATTTCATAAATCTTAAAAATGCTTAAAGGTTAAAAAAAAAAATTACGAAGATTTTGTTACTTAAGTTAGGTCTGGTATTGTCAAACATGAATCATAAAAATTTAAACTGGAAAAAGCATCTCCAGACACCTCTAAACATTTGATTTTTATGCAAGGTTTAACTTTGAGTAAGATGCAGAAATTTGTTCCTGCATTCTAACAAAAATTGAGCAGGACCCAAAATGAACATTACAGACATTGGCAAAAGAATGCCCAAGAACTTAAATTTAAGACATGATACTGCAAAAAGTTTAAGAAAGGGATATTGTACAAAGGCAGACAGGATGATGGTCAAAAGGAAAAAAGAAAAGAAAAAATGACCACTAAACTGAACACATGTTGATTGTTGTGAAGGACTTCATTTTAAGGAAGATTGCCTGTAGAAAATCAAATGTGTATCCAATGTGTAAGACTGGGTTGTAGAGAAAGTCATTGTCAATCAAAGCAAAGAAAAAAAGTAAAACATTTTAATCCAATAAAAGTTGTATTGACAAAATATCTGAATGAGGCCCAGTAAGATGTATAATATTGAAAAAAAAAAACTTCTATTAGACACAGGTGGCATTACTATACGTAACTTGGAAAATATTGGTGAAGATACATTAAAAAAAAAAAAACAGTTGCACATGGTGTCTCAGGAAAAAAAATTGTGTTTTTGAGATTAGATTTCATGTATAATCTTGTGTGCAATTTTTGACTTAAAGAAAGATGTAGTTGCTGTTTTCAAATCTAGACAAATGCTTTTTGCAGTTGTGGAAACCATTAACAAAGAACTTAATAGATTAGAAATTCAAGGCATTATTTCACTCAGAGATTATTCTGAGTGGGCAGCTCCTATGTGAAAAGAAAAAATAATTTTCATCTATGTGCATATTTTTCTACAGGGTTAAATGAATGTCTACTACATCACCCATATCCATTAACATCTTTAGAAGAAATTTTTTCTAAATTAAATAGCGGAAAATTTTTGAAAAAATTGACCTGACAGCAGACACATACTTAAAACTCTAAGTGGATGGAAAATATAAAAAAATTGTTAACAATCAACACACACACACACATATATATATATCAGGGATCAGCCACATCAAGCCTGTGAAGGACTGTTATCTGGCACCCCAATTTAGCATATAATTATCTTATTAGTATTGAGTACAGATATAGTTGTTCACTTTAACATTTCAATCCTTGGAAAAGTTTCCTTATATCCTCTTCAGAGTTTTTCATATGAGTTTGTTGTCGGGTTGTAAAATAACTGTTAGTACATGTATTCAATAATAATTCATGTTTACTTAATTTTTAATTATAAATAGTGTTAAGTATTATAAGAATAAGGACAAAATTGATTAAAACAAAAAATGGTAACCCAAATCTTACGATATCATAAAATATCAGTTTTATTGCAGTTTATTTAAAATTATAACCATACTAGTATAGCCCAGCGTTGCTCAGGTGTAATGAAAGCTTTAAAACTAATCCATGGTCCTGGAGCTCAGACTCAACCTAAAGAATATTTGTGTGAAGTTTGGTGAAAATCGGATAAAAATTGTGGATTTGTATAAAGGACATACAGACAGATAAACAGACACACACACAAACATCTTGCCTTTTATATATATATATATATATATATATATATATAATCAATTTTCTGCATTATTGTAAGAACTGCAACCTTGAAACTTCTGAATATTGTTTCTTATGTCTTTGTCTATCAGTGTATGAAATTTGATTAAAATCGGACCACTCCTTCTGTAACCCAAATTTTTCAATGATCGATTTTCAATATTTATCGGGGGTACCTCGACACAAAACCTAGCTAAGAACACTCGCAGACGCTTATAGTACAACTGTGTAAATTTTCAAGAAAATCGGTTCAGCCATTTTTTAGTCTATAGGTAATGGACACACACACACACACACACACACACACACACACACACACAAAGTTCCATTTATAAATAAGTTTAGATTTTATTAGATTACTGTAATTGTATTTACATATGTTTTCATTGTTTCTTATTTCACCAGTTTTATTAAAGAAATCTTGTTATTTCTTTCCCAGATGTCCTTTTTGTCTGAACAGAAACAATTCCATGGAGATTAAGAAAAAAAGAGTGGATTTTGAGTGTGGAAATTTTAAAAAAGATTTGGCACTTAGTCATTTTGACATTGAGCACATTGGAGAATATGTTTGCTTAATTTGTCAAGAAGCCATTGCTATGAAGAAAGTTTCCAATATTTGTACTGAGTCCTAATAAAAATAAAATATATAAGCAAAAATAAAAATAACTGAAATTAAAATAAGGCATTTGTGCTTTCCGTTAAAACCCTTATCACATTCTTTCTCTTTCTCCCTCTCTAGACTTCTCTCTCAGCTAGTAAAAAGATGAAAAAGGAAAGAATGAAATTGGTCTAAAAATGCTGAAAGTTTTCAGGAATATTGCCTATTAATCTCTGACTAAAAACTACCAAAAGTCAGGGAGGCACCATGCATAACTGCTATAAAAAAGAAAAAAAAAAGAAAGGAACACTTGAAAATACAATAATTTTAACTAATCAAAAAAATTAAAACAAAGATACTTTTGATGTTAGCTAAAAACAGTGTTTGCACCAGAGTCTTGGAGCCTGGTCAAAAGGACATCTGCTCAGACTTCTGAATTAGACAGCAGGAGGTACAGCAAAAATGACAAATTGAGATGTGATCATTGAAGAAACCCATGATACATAAAGAAGTAGTTAAGAGGACATCTGTTAATGATGTTTATGTCCTGCTTAGAGCTGAGAAAAACATAACAGATTGACACTGCTCTATTTCTAATATTACTACTACTTCTAGCATGGTCTGATTTCAAAACTACCACGACTGGGCTTTCTTCAAGCTACGACCAACATATGCCTTATAAATGAATGCTTTTGTGATACCAAATATCAAAGGACTCACTCATCACACTAAAATAAAAATGTATTATTTATATTATACTCTTGAGATCTCTATCCTTTTATTTTTGCAGTTCTGATGAAAGAATTACCCTTTGACATACAGTTATCAACATACAAAACAGCAGTAAACATTTCCTTTGTTGTTTTTTTCTTTAGACCTCCAGAACAAAGCAGCTTCCCGAATGGAGCAGTCTGAGGTCAAGACAACTTATTATAGTACATTTGATAACATGGTTCTCCTCTGAGACACTGCACAGCTGTCTGGCTCGATTTCCCCAAAAAGGCTGAATACCCTTAGTCTATATAGTTCTAATAGGCTAACATTTTGAGTCAAAGAAGCATTGAGCATTTGCCAACAAGTAATGGATATGATGCTAGCTGGCTTAAATTTTCTGTTGCATATTTGTATGATGAACTCATAAATAGTGAAACTAAACAGCAGTATTTAAAACACATACAACAAGTATTCCAAAGGATAAAAGATTACGGGTTCCAACTCAATGAGGAGAATTTTACAGTAGCAATCACTACAAATAAAACTCAAGATGTGTGTTTGTGTGTGTGTGTGTGTGTGTGTGTGTGTGATATGACTGCTATCTGGCACACCGACTTAGCATATAATTATCTGATTAGTATGGAGTACAGATACAGTTGTTCACTTTAACATTTCAATCCTTGGACAAGTTTCTTTATATCCTCCTCAGAGTTTTTCATGTGAGTTTGTTTTCTGGTTATAAAGAAACTTTTCCATGGATTGAAATGTTAAAGTGAACAACTATATCTGTTTTTCATATTAATAAGGTAATTATATGCTTAGTTGGTGTGCTGGATAACAGTTTTTTGCAAGCTGGATGTGGCTGATCCCTGATATGTGTATCCTCATTGAATTCTATTAACATACACTTCCACATTTTTCATCTGATTTGTTTCAAAACTTATACATCACTTGCAAAAAAAAAAAATTGCACATGGTACTTCAGTTTTATTTCCTTATTTTCAAATTTTTTTTGTTAAAGATAAGTTCAACACAGTAACTTTTACATGGCGAATAATTGTTTAAAAAATACAAGAGTTATCTCATGTAGTTAATCTCTGTAAAAAGCTTAAAACTTCTGCTGTGTATCACAAATATTTCTGGATTAAAACTTTAAGTGAAAAGGCCAAGAAGGTTTTGACCAGCAAGAAATGACTATAATTGTTTAAAATGTTTAAAATGTAGTCTGAGGTTTATTCAAACTTCTTCGGAACAAAAATAGAAGAAACTCACATTGATAGTTATAATAGAGTTATAAATAGAGTAAGTGTATATATATATATATATATATATATACACTTACTCTATTTATAACTCTATTATAACTATAATCCACATACAAGCCTGTTTCCCTGTTCAAAGCTCATGAGTGTGGCTAGACACATCCACTTGCTTCTGGACAGGATCAAAACTTGACCGATTTGGTGTCAGTCAGAGTCGCCATAGGCACATGGAATCGGAGAAGGGAAATTTTAACGTGTTGTATATAAGCAATGTATACATACTGGCCTGTGTATATATACACAGGCCAGTCACCGAAAGAACTCAATTCATTTCTGAAGAGTCAGACATATATTGCAGAAGTGGAAACTGTTTTTAAAATTTTCTTCTCTAGAGAGCTCAATTGTAATGAGAGCATAATATATTAGTCATCCACATAGAAGCCTGTTTTGCTGTATCACAGTATTGGCTCTGTAAGTCAAGTAATTTAATTACATTGATCCCTCTGGCTGGATCAGTTGAATATTTAATTTTTAATAATTAATATTAATGGGATTTATTTGGGATTTTTCTTCAAGCTACTTCTTTTCATATATATATATATATATATATATTATGGACTCTCTCGTCGATTTTGACGTATGAGTGTCTAACCTCAGATTACCACACAAAGAATTGTTTAGAGTGGTGAAGGCTTGTGTAGCACCATCCACACTTTTTGGAACTGCTGATAACAAACAATCGGTGCATAAGTTTGCCATGGATCGCATGAACAGCGGACCTCAGATATTTAACCCATAACTGGAGGGAAGGGACGGATTAATACCTTTCCCAAGGGTACCAGTGCGTAAGTGAATGCACAGTGTTTTGATTGGAACTTGAACTTGGCTCACCGATTTCTCTTTCCGAGTTGATATCCACTGCACCACAACACACATCCATCAATAATTGCTTACAGCACCTGGTATTCCCAAACGGTCACCTATCTAGTACTGAGCAGGCTCCAATGTTGCTTAACTTCGGTGATCGAGTGAGAACCGGTGTATTCAACGTGATATGACTGTAACCAATATATCTGTATTTCATACTAATAAGGTAATTATATGCTTAGTTGGTGTGCTGGATAACAGTTTTTTGCAAACTGGACGTGGCTGATCCCTGATATGTGTATCCTCACTGAATTCTATTAACATACATTTCCACATTTTTCATCTGGTTTGTTTCAAAACTTACACAACCTTTGCAAATTTATTGAAGCAAACATTTATTTCACGCAGCCCTCCAGAAGCAAACCTCCGACATTTACCCAGCCTTATTTTATCCTACTTCATTGGTGAAAGTTGCACTTATCAGCACTACAAATAGGTACTGATAATTATCCCCTTACAAAGACCAATACTTTAATTGCCCATGGGAATTCTTACTCTTCCCATCTTATGCAATGCAGGGTATTTACTGCTAGTACAAAATACTTGGGACAAATAGTTAACGCAAATAAACATATACCAGAGAAATCAAAGACAAGTGTTATTAAAAATATGACTACTCTGATAAACATTGCTACTTTACAATAATTTCTAGGGCTCCCAAGCTATTTGAATTTATATGTGCAAAACATGCATAAACTGAAACCACCTTTAAATAAATTATTCAAACTGTTGCAGTGTGGAATTGTTCCAATGAGTGTCAAAAATCTTTTGAAAACAAAGAACATGTTCACATCTGACAAATCTAAATGCAAAGTCAATTCCCACCTCTTATCCACTTAACCCCAGTCTTTTCTACATCACCCCATGTATCTTGTTCTTTTTTTTTCTCTCTATTTTCGAAAATATCTTCACACCTGTATTCCCATCCTTCTCTTGCTCTTTCTCAAACACTCCCTGTAACAGGTTCAACTTTCTCTTCACTCTCCTTCTGCCTAAAATTTCACTCTCTTATATAGCTCCCTGCACATCAGTAGTGGTACTGCCATACTTAGGTTGAAATGATAAAAAAAAAATTAACATTAACAAATTTCGCCCCTGATTTAGAAGTCATAGAAGCATCAGAAGATAGGAATTATGACAATGAAGCTGTTGCCTTAGGATGAAGTTCAAATCCAATTCAAGAAGGATGACTAAATTTTATGAATGATGTAAAATTGAGATGGAAAGAAAGGAAAAATAAACAATGTGTTACTGAAAATAATACGTCCTTTTCCATCTGTGATGATGTACTGATATATGCTGAAAGAGTAATAATTCCTGCTTCCTTGCATAAAAGAATTTGGAAGCAGTTTCATGTTGGACATACATGACTGACCATAATTATTAAGCCACCCCAGTTTTTTAATATAAATAATGTATTTCATACTATTTTTAGTATTTATTGCCAAGTAGATAATTCTAAATGAAAATAGAATGTTTCTTTTGTTATTATTACTTTGCAAAATTTTACAAGGCAGCCAGGAAGCCTTTGCTTTGGCCAGCCAATAAGAAGAAGAGACTACCATGGGGAAGAGAGCACAAAAACTGGACATCAGAACAGTTCATTTGATGCACATATTATTGTGCAGTATCAATAAAAGAACCATTCTATTTTCATTTAGAATTACCTACTTGGCAATAAATACTAAAAATAGGATGAAATACATTCTTTAAAAAAAAAACGAAAGTGGCCAAATAATTATGGCCGGTAGTGTACTTGGATGTCAAGAATGAAATCCTTATCAGAAGTAATGTATGTTGGCCTAAAATGGACCAGGATATTCAAAATTTGGTTAAGTCATGCAGAAGTTGTGCTCTGATGGCAAAAAACCCTGGTTGCATGATTACGTGAGACCTTTGAATGGTGTATATTACTTGATTGTTGACAACAGTTTTTCAAAATGGACTGAAATAAAAGACCTACTTCCACTGGAACTAAAATTTTTTTTTTCATGAACTGTTTTTGAGATTTGAAATTTCAGATACAATATTATTTGATGATGATACTCAATTTAATTTGAGTGAGCTACAAAATTTTTGCAAATATTGGCTTGTCTGGAAGGTTCATGCTGATTTTTTCCAACACATTAGAACACGTCAAAGTTACTGACATATATAATATGCTTACATTTCCAATTAGAGCACACTTCAAACTATCTCTTGAGAAAGTAAGTCTAAAATTACTTAATTCCTGTCAATTTTGCATCCCTAAATGGATGATTATGAGGTGCATTTTAGATACTTGATACTTTTTTTTATTACAGTAGGGGCAAAACTGCCTTGCAAGCAACAAAAAAGATATGTTCTGTGAATGATGAAGATGCTTTAATTGACAGAACTGTATAGAAGTGGTTTGTTAAGTTCTGAGTTGGGGATTGCAGCCTTATTGATGAAGAACACTCAGGCAGACCTCCCCCACCCAACAACAGATGGCAACCAAATCAAGACATTGATCGAGAATAGCATACAATATACAATGCAGTAATTAACAGAAACACTAAATTTATCAAAACCCAATGTCCCTGATCACTTAGTGAAGCTTAGGTGCCACATCATCTGAGTGAAAAGATTCTTTTGTATCGCATTTTTATCAGTGCTTTGCTCCATAAGCACAATGGAAATGCACCCTTTTTAAGCAAATTGTAGTTGGTGATGAGAAATTGTTTACAATAATTTTCAAAAAAAGATCCTTGGGTAAGTGACATGAACCACCTTTAACCACCCCAAAAACCAATTTTATCCGAAGAAAATCATGTTGCACATTTCATGGGATTGGAAAGGAATTCTGCACTATAAGCTTCTGCCAAGTAACCAGTCATCTGATTTTCAAAAGTACTGATTGCAAATGGACAAACTAAAGACAGCAATTCAAGAAAAATGCTCAGAATTGGTGAGAAAAAAAAAAAGTTGTTATTTTCCATCAGGATAATGCCAAATTTATTTGGCAACCAGGCAAAAAATATTGAAGCTTGGCTGCAATGAGTTACCCAACCTGCCATATTCACCAGACATTGCCCCTTCAAATTTTCATTTATTCAGGTCCTTGCAAAATAAACTCAATGGCAAAAATTTTAATCATTTGGATGCTGAGAAACCACTGAAATTTTAGGAAGATGAAATCTTTAAGTTGAAGAAAAAATGGAAAATGTTTGTGCAGCAAAATGGTTCATATTTAACTCAATAAATATTTAACAGCATAATTTTGTTTTCCCTTAAAAATGGCATGAAATTTTCAGACAGCCCAATATTATGCAGTTGGATATATAATAATGCCACCATACTACACAAGTCAGGCTGAATGCTTTGTTGATATGTTCAAAAAAGTGTTAAAGAAATCAAACAGGGAAGAGATGGAAGTAGTACACCAACAGCTTTCAAGCATTTATAGGCTGACCCTTAATTCTAATATTGCATCAAGAATATCACCAGTAGAACTAATTTTTGCCAGGAAAATTACATTAGTGTTTGATAAATTACTATCTGGAAGAAAAATAAAAAGTTAGAATCGTATAAAATTAATTATAAAATTTTTAAAAGCTTCAGATAAGATTTTTTGCAGAGTTTACAAGACAGGAAAGGAAAGTTAGGAAGGTGGTGAAATTGTCAAGTGCATTGGCAGAATTATGTGTATGGTAGAAGGTTGAAATTGAGTTATGTATATGGTACAAATTTGAAATTGAGTTATGTATATGGTACAAGGTTGGAATTGAGTTATCATGGTGTAATACCAGATGACCTCAGCAAGTTGATCTTCATAGCACTACTTAAGAAGCCAGGAGCAAACAAGTGCGAAATCCACAGAACCATCAGTTTGATGAGCCATTATAACAAAACTGATCGTCCGAATCCTGATGAATAGAGCGAGAAGCAGAATCAGGCCAGAGATAGGACAAGAACAGTGCCATTTCATCAAAGACACTGGAACAAGGAATGCCATATTTATGATTAAGATGCTCTCTGAAAGGGCAATACAAATGAAGAAGGACTTATAACTGTGCTTTATTGATTATGTGAAGGCGTTTGACAAAATACGCCACAAAGAAATGATGGAGATGCTCAGCAGCCTTGACATATTTGGGAAAGACTTAAGAATAATCAAGAATCTTTACTGGCAGCAAACTGCTTGTATATGGACAGGTAATGAATTCAGCAGATATACAATGATAGAAAGGGGCATAAGACAAGGATGTGTCTTTTAACTGGATCTGTTCAACTTGTACAGCGAAAATATTTTAAAGAGCCTAGATTTGTCATCAAAGGCCACAATTTAAACAACCTAAGATATGCAGATGATACAGTGCTGAAAGCAGACACAGAAAGGAAGCTACAAGACCTCCTACAGAAGGTAGCTGAAGAGAGTGATAAGAAAGGACTACAAATAAACTGCAAGAAAACCGAATGCATGGTCATCAGTAAAAAGGGCAGCCCAAAATGCCAAATACAGGTTGGGGATACTAGAATCAAGCAGGTACAAAAATTTAAATACCTGGGAAGCGTTATAACAGAAGATGGAAAATGCAACAGAGAGATCCGAAGGCAAATTGGCATGGTGAATGAAGCATTCCAGAAGTTGAGTAAAGTATTAAGAAACAGAACAATTTTGCTAGAAACAAAGAAGAGAGTACTGAATTACTATGTGATGTCAGTTCTTCAATATGACAGTGAATGCTGGACAATATTATCAAAGATGAAGGAAAAACTTAAAGCAACTGAAATGTGGTTCTACAGAAAGATGCTGTGAATATCATGGACCGAGCATGTGAGCAATGATGAGGTCTTGGAAATGATGGAAATAAAAAGGAAATTAATACTGAGCATCAGGAATAGATAGCTGAAGTTCCTGGGACATGGAATGAGGAAGGAATGCTTGGAGAACCTGATACTAACAGGCCAGATACAGGGAAAAAGAGACAGAGGAAAGCAACAGATAACATATTTGAAGGACCTAATCAGGTGGATGATGGAACGAGGAGAAGGTGTACTAAGAGCCACCAGTGATAGGGAGACGTGGGAAGCCATGATCGCCTATGTCCTGAAGGGGCAGGGCAAAAAGAAGAAGAAGATATGGTACAAGGTTGAATTAGCAATGTAAAAGACATTTAATCAATTAAACCAAAATATGCCAGTGATTAAAAACCCAACCAATAAATTCACCAAAAAAATGGGACAATCATTGAAAATACTGGATAATACTTTTGACTGGACAACTCCAATTATAAATATTTAAACAAACTGCATTAGTAAAAAAAAAAAAAAATAGCCTTAAAAAAAGGTAGAATTGAACATCAAAAGAAAATAATAATGGATGGACAGACAAATAAAGTCACAGAATTTTATATATAGATATTTTCCAGCGAACATTACATCAAAGCACAAGTTTTATCCAAATCTGGTTAGGTGCTCTGCATGTAAAAATTACTAAATTGGTCTAAACAGTGAATAACAAATGCATGTTCATATTATGAAAATGGAGAGAATTGAATCCCTTAGACCATTTTGTCTGAGCTCACATAAATAAATTATCTAGTCAGATCCAAACAGAATAAATTTATATGATGATTTAAGTATAGAAGTAAATTAATAGAATAGTTCCGCATTTGATTTCTGTTTCTGTCATGCTCTAGTTGGTAGAAATTTGATCTTCATACAAGATGGTTGATTGCCCTCAACAACTGCCTAAGTCTTATTTAGCATCCAGCATACACCTTTAACAGGTGGTCCAAAATGAGTTCAGCAAATTTTTCATCATTACAGATTGTTTACTGTCCAAGCTACATTATTCCTCCAGCCATCACACAGTAAATTTTTCATCATCACAGATTGTTTACTGTCCAAGCTACATTATTCCTCCAGCCATCACACAGTAAATTTTTCATCATCACAGATTGTTTACTGTCCAAGCTACATTATTCCTCCAGCCGTCACACAGTAAATTTTTCATCATCACAGATTGTTTACTGTCCAAGCTACATTATTCCTCCAGCCATCACACAGCAAATTTTTCATCATCACAGATTGTTTACTGTCCAAGCTACATTATTCCTCCAGCCATCACACAGTAACTTTTTCATCATTACAGATTGTTTACTGTCCACGCTACATTATTCCTCCAGCCATCACACAGTAAATTTTTCATCATTACAGATTGTTTACTGTCCAAGCTACATTATTCCTTCAGCCATCACACAGTAAATTTTTCATCATCACAGATTGTTTACTGTCCAAGCTACATTATTCCTCCAGCCATCACACAGTAAATTTTTCATCATCACAGATTGTTTACTGTCCAAGCTACATTATTCCTCCAGCCATCACACAGTAAATTTTTCATCATTACAGATTGTTTACTGTCCAAACTACATTATTCCTCCAGCCATCACACAGCAAATTTTTCATCATCACAGATTGTTTACTGTCCAAGCTACATTATTCCTCCAGCCATCACACAGTAAATTTTTCATCATCACAGATTGTTTACTGTCCAAGCTACATTATTCCTCCAGCCATCACACAGTAAATTTTTCATCATCACAGATTGTTTACTGTCCAAACTACATTATTCCTCCAGCCATCACACAGCAAATTTTTCATCATCACAGATTGTTTACTGTCCAAACTACATTATTCCTCCAGCCATCACACAGCAAATTTTTCATCATCACAGATTGTTTACTGTCCAAGCTACATTATTCCTCCAGCCATCACACAGTAAATTTTTCATCATCACAGATTGTTTACTGTCCAAGCTACATTATTCCTCCAGCCATCACACAGTAAATTTTTCATCATCACAGATTGTTTACTGTCCAAGCTACATTATTCCTCCAGCCATCACACAGTAAATTTTTCATCATCACAGATTGTTTACTGTCCAAGCTACGTTATTCCTCCAGCCATCACACAGTAAATTTTTCATCATAACAGATTGTTTACTGTCCAAGCTACATTATTCCTCCAGCCATCACACAGTAAATTTTTCATCATCACAGATTGTTTACTGTCCAAGCTACATTATTCCTCCAGCCATCACACAGTAAATTTTTCATCATCACAGATTGTTTACTGTCCAAGCTACATTATTCCTCCAGCCATCACACAGTAAATTTTTCATCATCACAGATTGTTTACTGTCCAAGCTACATTATTCCTCCAGCCATCACACAGTAAATTTTTCATCATCACAGATTGTTTACTGTCCAAGCTACATTATTCCTCCAGCCATCACACAGTAAATTTTTCATCATCACAGATTGTTTACTGTCCAAGCTACATTATTCCTCCAGCCATCACACAGCAAATTTTTCATCATCACAGATTGTTTACTGTCCAAGCTACATTAATCCTCCAGCCATCACACAGCAAATTTTTCATCATTACAGATTGTTTACTGTCCAAGCTACATTATTCCTCCAGCCATCACACAGTAAATTTTTCATCATCACAGATTGTTTACTGTCCAAGCTACATTATTCCTCCAGCCATCACACAGTAAATTTTTCATCATCACAGATTGTTTACTGTCCAAGCTACATTATTCCTCCAGCCATCACACAGTAAATTTTTCATCATCACAGATTGTTTACTGTCCAAGCTACATTATTCCTCCAGCCATCACACAGTAAATTTTTCATCATCACAGATTGTTTACTGTCCAAGCTACATTATTCCTCCAGCCATCACACAGTAAATTTTTCATCATCACAGATTGTTTACTGTCCAAGCTACATTATTCCTCCAGCCATCACACTGCAAATTTTTCTCTACTTAGATCCATCTTGGGCAAGTCATGTATCCTGGAACCATTTGGTATTTCTTTCTCTCAGTTATTTCTTTCTTTCCTATGAATGCTTTTTTGCTAATTGTTCAGATGAGCTCTTTGCTGAGATACCTAGACATTACAAATTCAACTGCAGTGCTAGACTGGTGATGAGATCTGTTGAGCTGGCTAGATATCACCGTAAATTCTACGCATTTTCTTTTCTTGCAGTTCTCACTTGTGGAACTCCCTTCTGACTCCATTCTTTCCAGTCGACTTTAATCTGCAAAAATTTAAATGCAATGTCAATCGCTATCTACTGTCCTCCTGGTGACTCTTCCTTTGTTCTCACTCCTGAGTAATGTTCCTATCTTTATTCCTTTTACAGCTAGTAATCATTTGTGTCTTAGTGGCTTTACTGCCTTCCTTGAGATGATCTCAATTAAAAAAAAATTCTTGGTCATATTAGGATAAGCCAAGAGCTTATCCTAAAATTACTTATGTCCTTGACTTATGTCTAGTAAACTGTAAACTATGCCCTTGACTTATGTCTAGTCAACTGTAAACTATGCCCTTGACTTATGTCTAGTCAACTGTAAACTATGCCCTTGACTTATGTCTAGTCAACTGTATCCACCTATCTGCCACCATTGCACTACAGTTTTCTTTAATTTGTTTTATTTTAATACTTCCTTGTTCCTGATTATTTTTTTCCAAAATGTTTTTGCAAAATCCAGAATGTATCTCAGATGGAACACATTTTAGGGTTGTGTAACTTTTGTGGTCTGTTTCCATGTATTACACGCATATAAGGCAGTTGAGAGAATGATAGCATTATATAATTTTAGTTTCATTTGGAAACTAATCTTATTAGAAGACCAAACAGCATGGAGTATTTTAAAGAACCCATTAGATTTCCAATATGATTTTCACCCTCTTTGATTATGTCACTATAATTAAACTGAATATGACCAAAGTAAGAAAAGTTATAAATTTCCTCAATGTGGTGTTCTTCAAACTGTATATCATCATCATCTTCGTTCAAAATTGATTTTTGATTTTTCTTCTTTCAGAATGTATCCTAAATCCAAACTTAAAACTAATTGTCTTTAATAAGTCTGTCACATTTTGTATTGTAGCAGAGTATAGATAAAATAAGGAAATTAAATAAAGTTTTATTATGAGTTCAATAGTTCACAATTTCCATCATTATTATTATCATTATTATTATTAAATAAATATGGAGTTTTTCTTTTAGGAATTGTTTTAGATATTAATGACTTTAGGAACATTTAAATAATTTTTTTTTTCAAATATTTCAAAATGTTATATTTATTAAAGATTTATGATGCAGTTACATTTTTTTGTAGTTTATATTCTTTGAAATATATTCTAGAAAAGTAGATTTCATTTAATAAAACTTCTGATGAGTCGGCTAATCACTGATCAAGGAAATTGCAGTCAGTATTTCATAGACAGTGATATCCTACTGTACAGATATCAAGTCAAGATGTTTATGAAAACCTATAAAAAAGCTTGGGATGTTTCATCATGAAAAAAAACATAACTTAAAATCTAGTTTCTACCATGTCTTTCAGAGTCATTGTCTCCTCTGTAGAAAAAAGTAAAAGTCCATTCTGCATTTCATTCACACATGCTATTCAGATCTTCTTCTGTCTGCCATGTCCATTTAGAAAGTTAACAATCATGGCTCTCCACAATTTCCTGTCTTTTGTGTCTTTTAGTAAATTTTTTTTTTCGTTTTCTCTCTTAAACCATATTCTGGCAGGTTATGCTTTGTTTTCTCTCTTGTTTCTATCTGTCCTGTGAGTATTAAATTTTCCAAGCCCACTTTCCTTATTATGCATCCTTAAGTATCCTTTTTGTGCTCAGTTTCTTTAAAACTTTGTTGCTGTTTACATGTTTAGTCTATGGTCTTTTCAGCATTTTTCTGTAGAATCATTTTTGTTCCTTTAACTTTTGCACCTTGTACACACACACACACACACTTAAAGTACTGAGTTGTGATAATGTTTAGCACCAAGATTATTGTCTTTCCAGTATTTTCACTGACAAAAGGTATTTTGGCAAGCAGGTTTTTATTGTAAAGTGCTCAATATCAGGGTGGAAACAAAGCATTGATAGGTTTAGTGCAAATAATGTGGTAACTTTAACTACACAGGTTCATGAGGTGTAATATAACAATCTGGCCCCACCCGAGGAAGGCTGATGCAAGCGGGGGTGTTTCCGGTCGTTGAAAGGAACGGATGTTTGTTTGACCTTATTTCCGGCAGTAGCGGAAATGGCTACAGAGGCAAACAGAACAGGTGTCTCTGAGAATTACGTGGGCGTGCGTGGGCAAGGCAAAACCGGAAGAAAAAGTCCCGGTTTGGAGATTATAAAAAGACCTCGGCGCACGGATTCACCAGACAGTACAGACCAGAGTAGCAGGAGAGAGAGAGAGAGACACAACAGATACGACTACCCTCCCGTCAACCCATTAGAGGCGCGCTCTCTCAATGCTCTGTCCCCTATGCTACACGGTTCATTGTCATTAATAGAAATATAACTTACATTTTTATATACATGCGTATTTGTTTGTGGCCTTGTACCAGACAGTTAAATATCTACAATATATAACAGACGACACCATTATGATGTTGGCTGAAAAGTATGAAACTGGAAGGAAGTTCTAAGAAAATGTTAACATAAAAATCATGGTTATATTTCGCAAGTGCAACTGTGTATTACTGAAAGAACAAGTACAGGAAGAAATGAAGAAAGGATAAAACATGGGAATTCAGGGAGATAGAAGATAGCAACTGACATTGCATTTAGACTTTTGGAGGTTGTAGCTATCAGAGAGGCAAGTGAAGGGTATGAAATTCTGCAGACAGGAAGTACGATAAAAGAAACTGTTAGAGTAGAAAAGGCAATTACATTTAACTATTTCAATGGTACAAGGATTGGATCTAGATGCCAAGGAAATTTTTGTGGTTTGGGCATCAAGAAAAAAAGCTCATCAAAGCAGTTACTATGAAAATATTTATAGAAAAGACAGAGGGAAGCCACATCACATCAGTGCGAAAGTGACTAGAGTCAGGATGCCAGGTCAGGATTGATTACATTGCAGATTATTCTTTGGATTTTTTTTGAGAACCTCAAGGTATATAGCAAGTATGCCTGTCCAGCTATGGCAACAGTATTCAATGCATGGACGAAGGGTAGATTTCTAAACATGCTAGACAGATTCTAACAAGAAAAAGCTTTCTAGCCTGACATTGATCCAACCTTTCTAGCAGTAAATACAGCTATACATTCAATGTAGTCATTCCAATTCAGGTCGGCTGAGAGAGTGAGGCCAAGGAGGTGCAGTGTGCAGCTCTCCAGGAGACTAGAATCATCCATTTTTATGGTTGGCAGGAAAGTTTCTCTATGGTGGTTAAAGAATAGCAGTTTTGTTTTTGGAGGCATTAAAATTTATTAGCTATTTCCTATCCAGATTGGTGGTCCTTTCCAAGAGCAGCAGCCAGGTTTACTTGGTCAACCACAGCAGTTTTCCTACTGAGACATGAGTAACTGGTAATGTACTTAGATTAAAAAATTTAGATACCATAGCAAAATGTTCATTAGAAGAATGACCATGAGATATTTATTGAAAAGACACAGAGATGCAATATTTATGGCAGTGTAAAAAGTGACCGAAGCTGAGTCAAGAAGAGAAAGTGATCGCCCAGTTCACACTCCACCCACGTCTATTGAACAGGTGAAGAGGCTCATCCCTTGTTCCCTGTTTAGGATGTAGTTTCTGGCTTTCTCTTTTTCAATCTTTTCACTCTTACGTAGCCCCCTGCGCATCAGTGGCGTTACCACCTTGCTTGGGGTGATATGATTAAAAAAAAAAAAATCAGTGATCTGAGTTCAAATTCCAGTCAAGCTTTTCTTTCATTTGCTTTCTCACTTCTGCTCTTTAAAAAAGCACAGACTTATCTCTTCACTGCCAGCTATGGGTTATATAGCAGGATGGTAGAAGAAGTACCGCTAACCATAGAGAAAGCACTATCTTTCATAAGAAATAGTGGTAATTCATAAATAATTAACAAAGTGGTGGAGACAGTTGCCTACAACATGGAAAACATAACAAGAAACCACTTCCCTATCTTTCCCAATTAAAAAAACGATGAAATGAGCCATGATCATTTACACCCTGACATCGTATTAAAAAAAAAAAAGAAGGAATTCTAACATGCTATCATCAAAGAACTTGCCAAAGACAATATTTAACCACTGACAACATTTTTATCACCTTTTCCACAACATTTAACTTTCCATCATCACTGAAAAGATATTCACAGCTAGAATCCGCTATGCCATTTATATAGTAACAAACCACCCACATTCCCTCTGCATTCGGCTTCTGCTCCGACGAACTTAGATCACTGGTGCCCCCTAAATACGAATTTGAACGAGATACTAGATTAGCAACTAGATCCCACCCTTTTACAGTGAAACCGATAAAATGCAGCCATAACTTCTACTCCAACAGTTTCTTTCCTCGCACTTCCCGACTGTGGAATTCTCTTCCAAACGATTGCTTCCCCGACGGCTACAATCTCCAGGAGTTTAAATGTAAGGTCAACAGACACCTAACGCACTAACCTGCTCCCATTCTATCAAACACTCTTCCCATCTGCCCAACCCTCATCCTAGCTATCCTTACTCATCTGTCAACTTCCTCCTGACATTCCCTATGTCTAACCACTCCTTCTCTTTACCTTCCCCTATGTAGCCCCATGCGCAATAGTGGCAGTGGAATGCCTTGCTTGGGGTGAGATGATTAAAAAAAAAAAAAAAAAAAATTCTGTCTGTCAGAAGTAAGTTCCACTTAAACAAATAACTGCTCTGTGGAACTGACTCCCAAGAGGATGTTCCCCCAATCACTACAATCTTAACCTGTTCAAGTCTAGAGTTAACATTATCTTCCACTTCTATCCATATAAATTATCTCTTAAACTAACACCATTGAGTGGCTCCTGGTCTTTGTGCAGGGTGAAGTTTACTGTTTTAAAAAAAAAAAAAAAGAAGAAAGTCAGATAACATTTTTTATCAAGTGTATGACACTATTAAAATGCACACATTATTCTTTGCCCTTTTTCTTTTTGAAGAGCAAAGAAGATACCATTTCCACAGACCTGACTAATTAGTCTTATCTGATTTAAAAGAGGAATTGACTCTCTTGTAATAATTAATGCTAAGGTTAATTATTTTTGTTTGATCCTATCTACAACCTGTATTCAGTCTTAATGTGAATTGAAATGACAGCAGGAAAAAAATGGAGGAAGCAAACCACCTTTGTAAAAAAAGATTTAATCTTTCAAAATCAAACCAAGTGTGGAATGGATTTAACAAGATGTTCAGAAAATAATTGCATTTTACCAGAAAGAATATAAAAATAATTAGTGTTCAATTTATTTAAATATTAATGCATTCACCTTCATTTTCAATGACTGATGCCCAACACGAATGTAAATATTCAATTCCATGTTTAATGAAATCTGGGGTACCTCTGTGCCCGAAATGTTTGAAAGACTATTCTCAAATTTTGTGTTCTTCAATTTTCTAGGATATTTGTCAGTACTAAAAATGGTATGGAAGATGTGGAAGAACTTTTTATCCTAAACGTCTTATTTTTTTTAGGAGTTCTTTTGCAGACTGGGCTACTGCATTGTCACACTGGAAAATATGTTGTTTAAAAACTACTATGTGCAGATATATTCAGTCAGTTAAGTGCCAGTTAAGTGATACACACTTTAGGCGATCATGTCTCGAAAGAGACATGACTGACTGGGCAGAAGATTATCCTGTAGTAGCTTGCCATTGCTTTCTGCAGTAGACTGGTTGCCAGCCAAGGCTATAGAACTCAATCTGCCCTGTTATTTGAATCATGGCCAGAGAGGGAAAAGATGTATTATATTATTAAGTAATAATTAGTTGGCGATCAGTTTATTACTTCATAACAATATAAAACTGATCCCCCACTTTATGCCCAGTAGAAGTGTTAATCATGTTTTCAACTATTATATTCAGTCAGTCAGTCAGTTAAGTGCTATAAGTGATACACGCTTTGGGCGATCGTGTCACAAAAGAGACATGACTGACTGGGAAGAGGATTATCCCGCAGTTGGTTGCCATTGGTTTCTGCCGTAGACTAGTTGCCAGCCAAGGCTATAGAACCCAATCGGTCCTATTATTTAACCCATAACTGAAGGGAAGAGACAGATTAATACTTTTCCCAAGGGTATTTGTGCATAAGTGAATGCAAGGAATTCAACTGGAATTCAAACTCAGCAGATATATTAAATAACTTAAGATATTAATTATTTTGTTATACTATTAATGTAAAAATCGAATATGACATTCAGATAAATTGAATAAACTAAAATTAATATTCTAATTAAAATAATTCCTTATTTAAATGATAATATTTTATTTTTCATGACTCTCCATAAAAAAAAACATGGCTGTTCTAGTCTTCTTAAAAAGAGATTAAAAAATTTCTGTGTGTTAATATTCAGTTAAATTCTGAGGTATGGTAGATTAATGATCAGTGGTTTGGATTGGGGAATTAGAAAGCAGATTTTGAATTCCTGTCAAGTTCATTAAATTCACTTACATGCTAATAATACCCTTTGGAAAGACATGAATCTATCTCTTCTCCCAGCTATAGAGAAATAGTGGTACAGACTGGATTCTATAGCCTTGGTTGGCAATCAGTCTAGGAGATAGACAACTCTGAATTAATAACGAAAGGACTTAGTCTACAGACAGAGTGACCCACACCATATCCTGTGGTCATCAGCTATTGGTCAAGACCTTGGAGAAGAGATGGGTGGTGCCAAGTGATGGGTGGTGCCCATTGAAAGGATCATGAGGAAGAAGAATCAGATTCTGTTTCTTCTTCCCTCAGGTCCCCCCCATGATTGGTGTAGTCAAGTGTTAATCTTTATTACTTTGTATATAACTTCATATGGTAACAGAAAAAAAACTTTGAATTAAATTAACAATAATGATACTGCAATTGAGAAGTTTTGAAAAAGAATGAAGTGGAAAAAAAAGTAATATTAATAATGCAGAGTGCTCAAGGTTAAAAACAAAAATACTGAGATAATTTTATTCAAATATTTTGCATATTTTGTAAATCATTTAAAAAATCACTTGTTAAGAACTAAATCTGAAAACCTTGAAAATTATTAAAGTAAGTTTTAACTTATTTTAATAAGTGGAATGATTGGACAGATTGTGTTTTTTAACCTTGTTTGGCAACTAGTCTACCACAGAAAGAAATGGCAATCTACTGCATGAAAATCTCTGCCTAGTCAGTCATGGATTGAAAGAAACATGATCACCCATGCATGTAACACATATGGCTGGCTTGAATAGCAGAAAAGAGTGGGTTCTATAGCCTTGGTTGGCAATTAGTCTACCACAGAAATAAATGGCGACCTGCTGCAGGAAAATCTTCTGCCTCGTCAGTTAAGGAGTGAAAGAGACATGATTACCCAAGCAGGTATCATGTATAACAATTAACTGACTGAAATTTTTTCTAAAACATATTTTGATAATTTTTAACCGAGTCTTTTTAGACTACTTCTGAGATTTCTTAGTCTAGGCTAATTTTCTTCTCGTTTAATTTATTATTGCAAAATGTTCTCTTGCTTTGCATAACTTTCTTCAAAGAAATAAATAAAAGAAGAAAAAAATTAGTTCAAAACAAATTTCTTTTATGTGCTTCCATCTCATTTTTTCCTCAAATTTATTTTTGACTTTTACCAGCACTCTTTGTTCTGCCACCAATTCACAAATTCTTCTCAGCTAGGTTACTCACAGTTTCCCTGATGCTTCTGTCGCATTCAGTGTATCCTGTGAGTGCTGAATGCACTAGGGCCTCTTGCCTCTTCATAACCAAATTTGAATAAGAAATGAGAAGCCAGAATAGATGTCAACTAACAAGAAGTGCAGATGAAGAAACAATTTACATAGATCTTATGGTTTCAACTAGCATTTTCAACAATTAAATTATGGGACCTAACAGCCAATCCAGTATTGTACTTAAATTCATGAAATCAAGGTACCAAACAGAAAAGTTTGTTAGATCAATAACTGTGAAAATATTTATAGAAAAGTACAGAGAAGCTATATTATAATGTTGGAAAATGAGTGAAACCAAGATGCCAGGTCAGGATTAATAACATTGCATATTCTTCTTTGGATCTTGTCAAGAATATTTAGTTCAGTTTGTTTTGTTTTATGGGCTATTTTTACAATAGATTTGTATGAATAGAATATGTATTCTTTGTAGATCAGGTTTCATTGAGGTATTTTTGTAAAGATGGTTATTTCAAGAGCCAGATGTACTGCTGGGATACATTGTTTTTTCCAAAAATGTATTGTTGGTAATATTTTTCTTCAAAAATGTATTGCTGGAATTTTTATTATAAAAGCCTGTTTTTACACTTTCAGATTGTTTTGACCCCAGTTTGGGAGTTAACTATTTGCTTATAGCTAGGATCCAAACAGGTCAGGGTGTATCTGGGTAGAACAACAATTAAGAGGTAGTTCCATGCTTCTCACAACCTCCAAATCAGAGGCCTTGTTACTGGATGCAGTTTTTTCTTTTTTTTTTTTTGTACTGAGGACCAAAGAATATTTTGATAAAAAAACATATGCACCAGACAAGATGTGGCCACAATATTCGATGCATGAATGAATGCCTGACTTATAAATGTGCCAGATAGTTTTTAGCAAGCAAAATTATTTACGCTGACATAGCGAACTGACTATTTGAGAAAAAGACTTAGCAATTGATCCAATTCACGTCAATGGAGAATGTAAAGTGTCATTTTAATAATATCATTTTTCACAGGAATTACAATCTAGTTTTGTATTATGCATAAGTTGTAGAAACTTTATAATTCAGAGGCTCTTGGCATAGCATCTGCTGATTGCAGTTAAAGTGTAGTGTGCAAAAAGTGCAGCAAACAAAGTTTTGGCTAAGGTCAAAGATAACAGCTAATTGTTAGAACAACATAAAAATTGTTTTATTTTCATCGTTCGAACTACTTCCCGCATCTTTATCATTATATACACAACAATCTTCTTCATGTGATTGGAATTTTGAACTGAACTTTTTATTTTGGTCATTGAAGTAGATTGTTCTCATTCCATGAGTCATGCCACTTCCAAATGTTTTAGTTATCTCTCTTTTCATGCAACTCTCTAAGATACTTCTATCCCTTGTAGCTATGTGATGTAATGAATATGCATACACCTTGGTTCCTCCTCACAGTAATATGATTGGCTAGTGTCAGCTATAAATACAGACTATGGCAGGGGCGCTATGCCGATTGAAACACATATTGACTACTCCTATAGCATACAACTATGATGAGTATCTATCCATTACGGCTACTTGTTAGATTGTCCTACCAGGTTACATTGTGAAAACCACTGCTACTTCGAATAATACATGTATCCATTTCTGAGACATATCACTATGAAAATCTTTTCTCTTGGTCTTTCTCCCAAACACTGCTCTGTTATCCACTTGCTCAAGCTCATTAAGTATGTTACCTGTTGCTTTCCCCTCTCTTCCTTCTGTCCTGTGAGTATTAGATTTTCTAAGCCCTCCTTTCTCATTACAGATACCATAAACTTCAGTATAAGTTACCTTTTTATTTCCATCCTCTTCAAAACCTTGTTATTGCTCATATGTTCAGTCCATGGTAACCTCAGCATCCTTCTGTAGAACCACACTTCTGTTGCTTTGAGTTTCTTTTTTATCTGAGGAAATTTTCCAGCATTTGCTACAATATAGGAAGACAGTACTTTTTTCTCTGTCCAGCACTCTTTTCTTTGTTTCCAATGAAATCTTCCTGACTCTCAAAGAATCCGCTAAGCTTTTGAAATGCGTCCTTGTCCATGCCTATATATCTTTGAATCTCAGTGTCCTACTTTAAAGTTAGAACAATTTTTTATTCATCATAAGAAAGGGATTCTCTCTTACTGTTTTCAGTTATGAATAACTATCATTTCAACTGACAGATACTATTTGTAACCATTCACAATGTCAGATTATAATTTTTCTTTTATTATTAATATCAAAACAAGGAAAATATTTGTGTGGTTTGGTACAGCAATTTCACAAAATAAATTTCCTCCAAATACATTTCCTACTCTTCACAGAATTTCTAAAATAAAGACTTAGTAAGAACGAGTGAAATCGATTTTGTTTCTCTTTTAGGCTACTAATTGCTTTTACAGTTACTGCACATGACCAGTATCACGAAACCCTGATGCACATGAATAATAGCAATTCATTTTTAATTGACAGAAAAGATTATAAAATAAAGACTTTTTAGTTATCCATTCCATCTTGGTGTCAGAAGTTATAAAGGCTACTTTACAGTAATATATATATATATATATATATAGTGTATCAAGGCAGCAGATAATTTTCTAAACATATACTGTTAAATATAAGAGACAATGAATGTCTATTATGTTTAATCATGAGCAGTTCTAAACATGTGTTTTGGCTTTAATTTCAGTTGAAAATAAAGACAAAAATTCTCCAACATTTAGATAATTTTTTATTAAGTTGGTTCTAAGCTTTCGGCTCACATGAGCGATCTTCAGAGAGGTTACAAGACTGCTAACACAAAGACATCCAACATCAGCGACAATTTTATCTTGTGTTGACCTAAAACTCCGCTAAGCAATGGCAGCAGTTACCAAAAATAGCAGACGCAGTTCGCAAATTTACAATGTGGTTCTATGAATCACACTGTGTGATAGTGCGAAATGACAACAGAACCATATATTCAAATGCAATGTGATGTGTTATGAACAGATTTAAATATGATTTTATTAAGTGTGGGTTAATACATATATATATGTGTATATACATATATAGATATATCCAAGTGAGTACAGAACGAAGAAAGAAATTTTTTTTACCGTCCAAAACATTAATTTAAAACAGTGCTCGATATATGATGTACAGCGCTGTGAATATTAATTATAAATTATGTTTTAGAACATGCACATAATTTTTTCTATGTATGTCCTCTAGTCTACAATCATATGTTTTTCTTTTCCTCCTGAGGAAATGGTGGAAACCCAACATTGAAACAAACATATGATTGTAGAGGAGAGGACATATATAGAAAAAATTATGTACATGTTCTAAAACATAATTTATAATATATATATATATATATATATATATATATATATATATATATATAGTAGTTACTTGACACAGACAAAATCTAATCAGCTAATGACTATAGTATCAAGGAATCATTCTTCTGTCGTTATAACCAGATGCAGTCTACATTTTAACATCTTACCCTGCATAAGTGGGTACTTAAGCAAGATTGTAATGATGCTAAACAATTTATAAGATCCATATTTTAAAAATTACACACACAGGGGATGCGATGGATAAACTGTTGCCTAAACTGTGCAAAAATGAAAAGAACACTGACCTCTTATTTTAACAGATATACTTATTAAAATAACACAAAAGTCCCTTGAATTGCTAATGAGTAAATTTATTCAATAAAAATTGCCATTGGCTTCAACTACAACTTCCAGATGACTTTAGAATCTTCTGCATCTCTTCTGAATGGTCTGCTTGTTTAAGTTGGTCAATGCTGCCATAATCCTTGCATTCATCTTTGGTTCGACAAAAGATTTTGTTGGTCTCTCGCTTAACTGTGCCCCACTCATAATATTCAAGTGGGTTTCTGTCTAGATGGCCAAGTGTAAGGGGTTATGTTGTAGCAGAAATTGTCTGACAGCCATGACGGGGTTATCCTACTTATGTGGCATGGAAAAGTGTCCTGTTGCCAGACATAGGGTCTTGCAGCCACCCTATTGACCCAGGGCAACACTACCTCTTCAAAGCAATGATAGGATAGGACTCTTATATGTTATTATCTGCTTTTTGTCTGACTCCGTTCTTTGTGGTATTGCTTATTATTCAATAATGAACATATTGGATGATGTAAAAGAACTCCATCTTTGATGGAATATATATATGTGTGTGTGTGTGTGTGTGTGTGTGTGTGTAAAAGAACTCCATTTTTGGCACAGTCTTAATAGGCACAGTCTTAATATTTAAGTAAATGTTGTCCAATGGCAGATTTTGGAACAGCCTGAGTTGTTCTTAAAGACCATCTAAGACTACCTGAACATACATTTGCAGGGATGTGCTGTGCTACTTGCATTTCAAACCTCAGGTTGATTTGTCCAATGTACACTGCTCCACAAAGGCATTTGTATTTATAAACAACAAAATTTTTTGCAAAAATAGAACAACCTATCTTTAGTGTAAGAAGGAAATGCAGTTCAAGTTTGAAACACAACATGCAACTTAACTGAAAACTAACACGACAAAACAAATGCCGAAATTTTGTCACTTATGAACTGACACTTTCTACCAAGCCATGGTAATTTTAAATAAATTGGACAGCAACTAGGTCCATATACTGCTGGTTCTTTAAAATGTCTAATTTCCCTATAAATCACACATTTAATAACATTACTGAGGTAACCGTTACTTTCAAAAATATTTCGCAAATTGGCGAGTTCACTATCCAAGCACCCAGGGGAATAAATAATAAAGGCATGGTGAACCAGAGTCTTAATTAAACCTCTTTTTCAGGACTTTGGAACAAATGAGCTCCAATTGGTATATAAACCAGTGAATGTGGGTTTATAAAAGACACTAGTTACGAAAACCCCATCCCTACACTGTACAAGAACATCTAAAAATGGGAGAGTCCTGTCCTTCTCTACCTCCATAGTAAACTTAAAAAAGGGATGTAATGAATTGAGTTGTACCAGAAAATTATTGGCATCACTAGCACAATCCCAAATTGAGAACGTATTGTTGACATATGTCATATAAATAGATGGTCTGTCAACCTTCTCAAACAATAAATGTTCAAAATGGCCAACAAAAATATTGGCTAGAACCAGACCCAAAAGGCTGCCCATCGCAACACTGTCTGTTTGAATGTACATCATGCCATCAAAACTGAACTCAACACCTTCTGTAGCCAAATGCATACATTCCAAAAACAATTCTTCTAGGGTGCTGGCTGGGCCCAAGTTACCTCTGAACAACATATCAACACAAATGCTGATAGTTTTGTGTAAGGGTACATTTGTATATAAACTGACAGCATCACAGGATACCATCAGTTTATTTTTGGAACAAAAGTTGAAACCTCTAACAAAGCTAGAAAACAGAAAGGAATCTGAAATATTATTGATAGTATGTTAGAAACTGGCCAACATTTGGCCAGCTCATGTTGTACGGAGCCCACCATAGACAAAATAGTTTCTAAGTGGGATTCCTTCCTTGTGAATTTTCGGAAGGCCATACATTCTGGGATGTTGCAATCCCACAAGCCTAATTCTATTATAGATATCCTTAGAAGTTAAATTGCCTTTCTACACAGAAAGTAACCCTCTCTGTGTTTTGGCTTCCATTTTACTAGTGTTGTCATATATATCAGCAAAACTGATCACTTTAAACTGAGCAGAATCTCCCAAAATAACATTCATTTTATCAAGATAATCCTGTTTATTCAATATGACAACACCAGAACCTTTATCTGGCTTTGTAATATATATATATCATTTCATAACCGTAATGCTTTTATAGTTAGGCAGTGAACACTCTGCCAAGTGAAATAATCTCTTTCGGAACTGAGTGAAGAGCATTCATTAGACAATACAAATAATCTAGCCTTAACCTCAGAAAATTTCTCAGAAGATTTGGGAACATGTTGAATAATCTGAGCATATAGCATTTCAAATTCAGAATAAACTTGTTCCTTACTAACTTTAGAAGGGGGAATACAAAATTCCAAGCCTCGAGAAAGAACTGAAAGTTCAATCCCACTTAAAGTTATGCTTGAAAAATTAAATATATGTTGATTTAAATTATCATCGACTGACCCATACCTTCTAGTAATTAAGCTGTTCAAGTATTTACTGTTTCTCTCACCCAGAGATTTTTCTAATCTGTTACATTTAAAATTGTATGAAATGAGTGTGAACAATTTAATGAAAACCAAACAATTTTTCCAACTCATACTGGATTAATGCATATATATATATATAAATATATCTATCTATATATATATGTATGAAGTTTAGTATAATTTGTTATAAATATGAAAAATTGGAAAACAGCAGCAGGATGGCAAATAACCCTGATGAGTGAAGACATCCCAATAATGCCTTCACAAAACTTTGAAGTCGCCATGACTGAAATAGCACTGCTCAATTAAGAAACAAACTTCTCCATATTATTTCTCTCTCTCTCTCTCTCTATATATATATATATATATATATGATAAAAACATTAAATTCTTTCTTTAGGTACACACGCACTGCACTCTCTCTCATAGGTTGACCTGTCACTTATTGAAACTCTGCAATTCATGCATATATTGACTAGCGAAAATACCCAAAATACAACTACCAATATAAATTAAACATTAATGGACACCAAAATTTTAAATAAATCAAGAAATATCAACATAAGACAAATTTTAGAAGATAACACCAAAATTTTATATAGGACACATTCTGGAGGCTGTTGTAATAATAGCAGTCCACAATAAACAAGAAATTTTTCTTTGCAAGACAGTTTATATTGAAATGTATTAAAAAAAAAGAAAGTTTGACTGTTTCTTGTTACTTTGATTGACTTGAAATTGGTTCCATTAGATGTGAGAACACTGGAATTAAGCAAAAAAGTTGCATAAATATACAACGAACAATCCTTAAAAATGAATGTAGCAATACTTGAAAGTACTCATAAAGTAATAATATAAAATAAATATGAATTTTAGCAGGAACAGAAAACTAATTTGTAAATCTGAAAAACTTTACTAAAAACTGATAGACAAAACTTGTCTAGATTATTTAACTAAACAGAAATAGCATTGTTCAAATGAGATAAATTAGTATAGAATAAAAAGTGTGAGAGGCAGTGAACATTTTGTTTAAAGTGTATATTTATTGTTGTTGTTATTATATATGTTATGATACATTAATACCATTATGGACACTTAATGTATCACAACATGTTTAATAACAACAACGATAAATATACACTTTAAACAAACTTTCACACATTATATATATATATATATATATATATATATATATATATATTGATTGTTTAATTACTTAGTTTTTGGTCATAATAAAACTAGACCAGAGCACATTTGTATTAAAAAGTGTTCAATACAATTATATTGTAGAAGTTTTTAAAATTTTCCATTTGTATATAAGTTATTAGACAACCTAAGTTTCTACCATGTGTGGTGTCTTCAGGCAATTTTTAATAAGTTTCAAAAGTTACTGAAAATTGCCTGAAGACACCACTCATGGTAGAAACTTAGGTTGTGTATAACTCGTTTACAAATGGAATATATAATTAAGGAGATAAATAAGTGTGTATATATATATATATATATATATATATATATATATATATATATATATATATATATATATATATATACACATATATATATATATGTGTGTGTGTGTATAAATGTATAAATATGCACACATATATATCCTTATTTATGAATACGATGATAAGCACATGATGAATGTTGAAAAAAGCAGGAAATGTAAAATTTTGCATAAAATGTCGGATAATATACATATTTATTAATATTTATATACCTTCTTCATTATAATAAAGACCATTGTGCATTTATATATATATATCTATATCTTCTGTGACACTCACAAAAGGAGAGACAATAGTGAGGCAGCATTGGCTCAGTTTACAACCAGTTATTAAAGGTCTTGCTGCATGTTTGCGCTTTAACAGTGCCTTCTTTTATTCTTTTGCAATAATTATGTCATCAAGTAATGAAGAATAAATATATACACTTTATTATAATAAAAACAGATATGTATTTTGTGTGTGTGTGTGTGTATATATATATCTAAACTTATTTATAAATGGAACTTTGTCTGTGGGTGTGTATCCGTTACCTATAGACTTTGAAACGGCTGAACAGATTTTCTTGAAAATTTACATAGTTGTACTATAAGTGTCTGCGAGTGTTCTTAGCTAGGTTTTGTGTCGAGGTAACCCCAATAAATATTGAAAATCGATTATCGAAAAAATTGGGTTATAGAAGGAGTGGTCCGATTTTAATCAAATTTGATACACTCATAGACAAAGACATAAGAAATGATATTCAGAAGTTTCAAAGTTTCAGTTCTTACAATAGTGCAGAAAATTGATAATATATATATAAATCGATACCAGGAAATCAAAATTTGACTTACATCCATTCATTTTTCTTTCAGTCTACGGTGTTGCTTTAACTGGAAACAACTATTGCTTTTTAGTCTTTCATGCCAACGTCCAAATAGTCTGAGCTCCAGGACCATGGAGCTTTCATTACACCCGAGCAACACCGGGTTATGCTGCTAGTATATATATATATATATATACACACACACATGTAAATGCAAATTTGTCACAATACTCGTTTCGAAAAACCCTCTGCATATATACACGGAAGGAAAAAATGCTTGTAAAAAAGAAAGAGTTAAGCACATTAACATCAGCCAAAGAGATTCGGACTGAGCCAGCACGGAGCCCAAAGGAAAAACCTGAGATGAGTAATCAATCACAAAAAAGCACTCAATACGTAAGCAGAGCAGAATAAGTAAATTAACCTAGTGGGCCAACAAACCTACCAAGGTTTCACCTAAACGGATCTTCAGGGAAGGTTGGCTCTTCCCAGAAGATTCATTCAGGTGAAGTATTGGTAGGTTTGTTGGCTCACTAAGTTAAATATATATATATATATATATATATATATATTGATTTCCTTTTTTATTTTCCCATCTTTTCTGTCCTCTTTACCTTGTACAAAAATTTTCCAAAAATAAAGGGGAGGTGAAATTTTTTAATTTTCTTTCTCAAAAATAATGTTTATTACCATCATTATTAACTACCTGACGAGACATTGTTTTTTTGATGTTGAAACAAAATGTAAACTTTTGTAGTAAATTATAATTTGTACATGTTCTAAACTCTAACTTATAATAAATATTCATAGCTTCATTTCTATATTGAGCACTGTTTGAAATTAATGCTTTGAATGTTGTTAATACTTTCTTCATTCTTTATTTACTTGGATGGATATATATATATATATATATATATATATATATATATATATGTGCGTGTGTGTGTTAATTAGTTTGTGGTCATAATTAAATTAGAATAGTGCACAGTTGTATTAAAAAGTGTTTAATACAATTATATTGTAGCACTTTCAAACTTTATTGTAAATCACTTAAAGACACCAAAAGGTAGAAAACAAGGTCACGAAATGACTATATATATATATATATATATATATATATGTGCGTGTGTGTGTTAATTAGTTTGTGGTCATAATTAAATTAGAATAGTGCACAGTTGTATTAAAAAGTGTTTAATACAATTATATTGTAGCACTTTCAAACTTTATTGTAAATCACTTAAAGACACCAAAAGGTAGAAAACAAGGTCACGAAATGACTATATATATATATATATGTGCGTGTGTGTGTTAATTAGTTTGTGGTCATAATTAAATTAGAATAGTGCACAGTTGTATTAAAAAGTGTTTAATACAATTATATTGTAGCACTTTCAAACTTTATTGTAAATCACTTAAAGACACCAAAAGGTAGAAAACAAGGTCACGAAATGACTATATATATATATATATATATATATATATATATATATATGTGCGTGTGTGTGTTAATTAGTTTGTGGTCATAATTAAATTAGAATAGTGCACAGTTGTATTAAAAAGTGTTTAATACAATTATATTGTAGCACTTTCAAACTTTATTGTAAATCACTTAAAGACACCAAAAGGTAGAAAACAAGTTCACGAAATGACTATATATATATATATATATATATATATGTGCGTGTGTGTGTTAATTAGTTTGTGGTCATAATTAAATTAGAATAGTGCACAGTTGTATTAAAAAGTGTTTAATACAATTATATTGTAGCACTTTCAAACTTTATTGTAAATCACTTAAAGACACCAAAAGGTAGAAAACAAGGTCACGAAATGACTATATATATATATATATATATATATATATATATATGTAGTCATATATATTCCCTTTTGTCATTCTCAGGAGGAATAAGCTGTAAGGAATCAGCTAATAATCCTCTCAAATATTATTTCCTTCATTTTTGATGGCTGGGGAACACTCATGTGTGATATACAAAATTTTAGGTTTCATAACAATTTTAGGAAAATCAATGACAAAGTTGAAAAAATTTAAATCTAAAATTTCAGCTTCCTCTCTCTCCATCATGCACACGTGTAATCACATTTCTTTAGTCTAATGCAGTCCTCAAGGACAAAACATTGCACTGAAATCTTTTTCATATTTTCATAGATTTTATATATATATACCAACATTTATGAAATCCATTTTTAAATAATCTGCCACAAGTGTAAAAGCATCCTCAAATAAACATAAAACCTCAAAGCATAGATAATGGAAATGGGATCCACACACAAAAACAGAGTATCATCCAAATCTTGCAAAGACAAGCTAGAATTATGATGCATTTACATAAATTATACACACAAACACTGCCTTACAAGTCAAATGCATGTGACATCTGCTTAACCAATAACAATGAAATAAAACAAAAATAAAAACACCAAAACTTTTTCCATATTTTATTCTCAAATGAAGCTTTGATAAAAATGAAACATGTTAGATTTATAAACATTTCCTATTTGTTCTCTCTCTCTCTCTCTCTATATATATATATATATATATATATATATATCTTTTGGGTGTTGCCTTGATCCTAAATAATCATTATACATGATGTTATTGTAGACTATTTTCAGCTTTCAAATTAATACTGGCAATCTGAACTAGCATACAGACATATTGGTTCCTGAAAATGACTGACACATTGCTGATTAATTCATTTTCTACAGTTCATCAAGCCTTCTGAGATACTCAAAAGAAATACTTAAACAAAAACAGTGGAAACAAATTTTGGACAGTTTTCCCACAATATGATCCCTATACACAATACATTATTTTAAAATTAGAAAAAAATGAAAAAAACGAAACAGAGCTTGTCAGTTTGTGGTGATACTGACCGAGCATAGCAAGGGACCAGATGTTTGCACCCTCACAACCAAAAAGCAAATGACCAAAACTCGATGGTGCACATCCGGGTTCGCGCAGATGTTCCAGTTGAAAACTAAAAATTAAGTATTAAATTTCCAGTTTGCGAGCCTACGCGAATTTTATTCATCAGCCAATGGGAAGCCCAGAATCAAATACAAGTGTGAATCCCAAATGATCTGCTGTGATCCAAAAAGTCGAAATAAAAAGCTGATACAGAAAGCATTGCCAGACAGACCCAGACTCGAGAGAGAGGAGTGTAATCAGTATCCCCTTGACCTACGTCAAGCGGCTTACTATCCTAGCCTCCCTTCCCTCTCATCTTATCTTATCTTTCACTGTCTCAAAATTACTTACTGACCTAAGGAACGAATACATCAAAGACATTCCTTACTTACAACGCTCCCATATTCCTCAGCATTAACACTTTTTCAGCATTTTATTGCCATGAACATTTTAACCTCTGTTGGACCTAAACTTCAAGTATTACTGTAATTGTAAAAACCTTAATTGATATGTGTACATATAAAATGTCATTTTTCAACACAATTTGCTTGTCTTGACTTATAATCATTTTGTAACTTATAGTGGGCTATCTACAACAAGGCCAAATTCCGTCAATCTTCAATAATACACAACTGCCCTTCACGAGAATGGACTCTCCACTATAAACTGGAAAAGAATGGATAACCCACTATAAGTTCCTTTTAATCAACCTTATTGAATGAATACTTGATACCTATATATATATAAATCCAGGTGAAGAGGACTCAAGGTTAAAAGCAGTTTGACATCTTGACCATTAGGGAGGAAAAAGAAGAAAGGATGAAAAAAAGAAAGGAAAGGAAAAAGGAGAAAAAAGAGAAAAAGTTAGTATGTATTCTTTAGGACCAAATACCAAAATGAATCTTCTCTCTGATTAGTTCAAAGGAACACACACATAAGTTTTATATTTTCCCCGCATGCATAAACAGTAAACTGAAGATTATTTGTATTTAAATGAAAATCATTTGCACAACCAACATCCAACATCCAACATTGCCTGATGAAGAGAATCTATCTTGAAACATAGAAATTTTCATGTCACAATGTACAATTAATTCATAATTATATATATATATATATATATATATATATATTGTTACCATCAATATAATCAGAGTTAAATGTTTATTGGTAATGGTAGAGACTAAAAAGTCTCAGATAGGTAAAATCATTGAAGGAAAAAAGAGAAAGTGATGAAAGGTGATCAGACTGTAGTTCACTCAGTTCAGGCAAGACTTACAGGCAGCTCAGTTCCATAGAGATTGATTTCTAAGTGTAATGTAATGACGTCAAGAAATTCTTTTTATGAACAGGTGTGCCCAGGTACCAAATCAACAACATTATTACCACTACCCTCACCCACTGTCGCTCCTGCTACCTCTCCCTACCAATTGAACCACCATTACTGTAACCTGCTACCTTCAAAGTAAATCAACATCTAGATGATGACGTCAAACAATTCAACACAAATAGCTTCTTCTTTTTTCTTTAAAGAAAAAAAGATTGAGTGAAGATTCTTGGAAGTGATTTCCCATTTTAAGATGCAAAAATAAAAAAAAACAGAAATGCTACCTTTTAAAAGACAAATCCAATTTTGAAATAAAAAAAAGTTACCGTATTTCCTAGCATCAAAGACGCTTACAGTTTTTTTTTTTAACTGTCTCAAAAATTTACCCAAGGTCCTACAAGATGATGATTACCTTTTATCATCATCATCATTTTTATTAATATTTAAACTGATTTTATTTTTTACTGATTTTAGTTTTTTATTTCTCCTCATTTTTTCATAATTATGCTAATTTAAATTATAGTGTAACACTGGTGTCAGGTCTATGGCATAATGTTTTTGAAAAATGCCCATATCATTAATGCGACACTGTAAGTTAAGAATATATATATATATATATATATATATATATATAATATTTGTCTATACTTCTGAGATGAGATATTGTAATTATTTATATTGTTTGGACTGTTATCCTATTCAGTATTACCATATTCATGATGTTTCAGCCATTGTACAAAAGAGATGATTAAAACATCTGGAAGTAGCATGACTCATGAACAAGAACAATATAACCCAGTGATAGAAATAAAGGGTTCAGTTTAAAATTAACAACCTCTGAAGAAGGTCAGGGTATACAATAGCCGAAACATTGTGATAAAACAATACAATACAGAACAGCCTGAACAATGTAAATAAAGTATATATATATATATATATATATATATATATATGCAAGTATAATTAAAGACAACTGACATGGTTCCATGATTAAGCTTTAAATTCAGATTTAGTAATGTTTTCATCAAAACTGCTGTGGGTTATTCAATGAAAAAGTCTAAAAATTTTCTATGCAGTTTTATTTTTCAATTAATTTTGGAGATGACAGTTGTTTTACTGATATAAGTCTTACTATTTAACCCACAACCAGGAAGAGAAATGAATTCATATCTTTCACAAACTTAGTTTCACAAAAGTTAATGTAACAAACCTAACTGGAATTGGAACTCAGCTCTCTGATTAACAATTCCAAGCCATTATTTATTACACCACCTGTACATGTAAGCTTACAACACTTGGTATTCCAAAGTGGTCACCTATCTAGGTACTAATTAGGCTCAACTTCAACGATCAGTTGGGAACCAGTGTTCCAACATGATGTGTTCGTAAGCCTCAACATGGATTGGAAACCACACCATGACCATTAACATATTTGTATCTGGTTGTAACTCTAGCATCAGACTTCCACTATGTGTCACTAACAACTGAGACACTACTTGCTGAATCAAACACTACTCCTTACATTACTTAACTGTTTCTACATCTGTTAGTCAAACATAAGTGACAAGAAGTGACATGACACTGAGAGTAGCCTTCATTCAACTATCCAACAAAATGCTTAAAAAAAAAAAGTGAAAAAAAAACAACAAAAATAAACAGATCATCATTGACCTCCTACAGAATGAATTGAAGAAAAACAAGAAAGGACTAAACATAAACTATAAGAAAACAGAAAGCATGGTCATCAGCAAGAATAAGAACCTAAAATGCCAATTCTTAGAGATTTAGAAATCCTGCTAGGATTCATCATTGGCGGCTACAGTCTTAACAATATAAGCAGATGATAGAGTGCTGATAGCAGACACAGAAAGGAAATGACAAAACCTTGGACAGAATGTAGTGAAAGAACGTCAGAAAAAAAAAGATTAAACATAAACTATAAGAAAACTGAATGCATGGCCATCATTAAAAAGAGGAGCCCAAATTAAGGATATTCAATCAAGTGGGTACAGAAATTGAAATACATGAGAAGTGTTCTAATAGTCCAGTACTCTTTCCTTTGTTTACTGTTCTTTATTCACTTAAATAGGGAAATAAAGGACTACAAATAAACTACAAGAAAACTGAATGTATAGCCATCAGCAGACAGAGGAGCCCACAATGCCAATTACAGGTTGAAGATACTAAAATCAAGCAAGTGCAAAAATCTAAGCACTCAGGAAGTGTTCTACCAAAAGAGGGAAAGTGCGACAATGAGATTAAAAGGTGAATTGGAATGGCCAAGGGCGCATTCCAGAAGCTGAGCAGAATATTAATAGACAGAAAAATTTTGCTAGAAACAAAGAAATACTGGATGTCAGTTCTTCAATATGGCAGTGAATGTTGGAGAATATCATCAAAGATAAAGAAAAAACTTGAAGCAACTGAAATGTGGTTCTACAGAAGGATGCTGTGAATATCATGGATCAGGCATGTCAGCAATGATGAGGTTTTTGAAACAATGGAAACGAAAAGTAAATTAATACTGAGCATCAGGAAAAGAAAGCTGAAGTCCTTGAGACACATGATGTGGAAAGAAAGCTTGGAGAATCTGATACTCACAGGTCAGATAGAGAGAAAAAGAGACAGGAGAAAGCAGCAGATAACATATTAGAAGAACCTTCGCAGGTGAATGGCAGAGTGGGGTTCATGAGTGGTAATAGGAGAAAGCGTGCTAAAAGCTACCAGGGACAGGGAGACATGGAGGGCCATGATCGCCTATGTTCTGAAAAGACATGGCACATAGAAGAAGAATATCAACGAGCCTAGGGATTTAAATTTTTATACCTGCTTCATTTTAGTATCCCCAACCTCTAATGAATTGTCTGGAAACTAGAGTTATATTCTGAAACAGTTTTATCAGATCAAGAATTTCATCTGGATATCATGCATAGAGTCAAACCCATTCAGAAATATCTAAACTGTCAGCTGGATGCAACTACTTTCTAAGATTAATGGTTAAAAAATGTCGACTTTGAGCGAGTGAATCCTGAATTGTAGACTGACATTACAGAATTGCAAATAGCAGAAACAACATCACTTGAGGACTCCCAACAGCAGCAACAATTAAAATGGAGAGCACATGTAATATGAAGAGAAAATAATGGCATAATCAAGATGTTGACTTTCCATACTACTTTAAATAAAAGTTTAGGAAGGAAACCCTCAGCAATACTAGACATGAGAAACCTATTTTCTTGAAAAATTGTTTTAAGAGTAAGATTTTAATAAATTTCAACTAGCTGGATAGTCAATGAATACCAAATGTTTCCTTAGAGAGAAACAGCTAATGTTAACTTTAGATATATATACACACTACCGGCCATAATTATTAAACCATCCTAGTAGTGGATAATTCTAAATAAAAATAGAATATTTCTTTTGTTAATACTGCACAATAACATGTGCATCAAATGAACTGGTCTGGTGTCCAGTTTTTGTGCTCTCTTCCCCATGCTAGTCTCCTCTTCTTATTGGCTGGCTGAAGCAAAGGCTTCCTGACTGCCTTGTAAAATTTTGAAAAGTAATAATAATAAAAGGACCATTATATTTTCATTTATAATTATTCAGCTGGCAATAAATACTAAAAATGGTAGGAAATACAATTTTTTTTTTTTAAATCGGGTGGCCTAATTATTTATATATATTATATCTCTGACAGAAACCTTTCAATCAAGTAGCTTTCATTAAATATGGCTGGCAAGGAAGATTTAATTAATTTTCTAATGATATTTTTCAGCATCCTAACAAAGTATTAAGAAACAGGACAATTTCACGACAAACAAAGGGTAGAGTACTGGATTGCTATGTGATGTCAGTTCTTCAATATTGCAGTGAATGTTGGACAATATCTTCGAAGATGAAGGAAAAAATTGAAACAGCTGAAATGTAGTTCTACAGAAGGATGCTGCGAATATCATGGATCGAGCATGTGAGCAATGACGAGGTTTTGGAAAGGATGGAAATGAAAAGTAAATTAATACTGAGCATCAGGAAGAGATAACTAAAGTTCCTGGGACATGCAATGAGGAAGGAGAGCTTGGAGAATCTGATACTAACAGGCCAGATAGAGGGAAAAAGAGACAGGGGAAAGCAGCAGATAACATATTTGAAAAACCTGATCAGGTGGATGACGGAACAAGGGTTGTATGGTGCAACAGGAGAAGGTGTGCTAAGAGCCACCAGGGATAGGAAGATGTGGAAAGCCATGATCACCTACGTCATGAAAGGACATGGCAAATAAAAGAAGAAGAAAAAATTTGTACTGTGGTGTCATGAATATCAACAATGAGTGAGAAATTGAAAAACTGAGTTCAAATTCCAGTTGAATTGGTTTCATTTCTTTATACCCAAATGACCTTGGAAAAGATATTAATCCATCTCTTCTCTCACCAGTTATGGGTTGAACAGCAAAACGGATTGCATTCTATAGCTTTGGTTTGCAAGTAGTCTACCACAGAAAGTAAAGGCAATCTTCTTCTTCTTCTATGTGCCCTGTCCCTTCAGGACGTAGGCGATCATGGTTCTCCATGTCTCCCTATCCCTTGTGGCTCTTAGTATGTTTGCTCCTGTTACTCCTGGCAACACCCATTCTTTCATCCACCTGATCAGACCCTGCAAATATGTTATCCGCTGCCTTCCTCTGTCTCTCCTTCCTTCTATCTGACCAGTCAGTATCAGGTTCTCCAGGCTCCCCTTCCTCATTGCGTGTCCCAGGAACTTCAGTTGTCTCTCTTCCTGATGCTCAGTATCAATTTCCTTTTTGTTGCCATTCTTTCCAACACCTTATTGTTGCTTGCATGCTCAGTCCATGATATCCATAGCATCCTTCTGTAGAACCACATTTTGACTGCTTCCAGTACTGTCCTCATTTTCGATGTATTGTCCAGCATTCACTGCCGTATTGAAGAACTGATATCACGTAGCAGTCCAGCACTCTTTTCTTTGTTTCTATTGAGATTTTCCTGTGTGTTAGTATTTTTCTCATCTTCTGGAATGCGTCCTTTGCCATCCAATTCACCTTCAGATCTCCGTGTCGCACTTTCCATCTCCTGTCAGAACACTTCCTAGGTATTTAAATTCTTGTACTTGTTTGATTCTGTTATCTCCCACCTGTATTTGGCATTTTGGGTTGTATCTTTTGCTGATGACCATGTACTCAGTTTTCTTAAAGTTTATTTGTAGTCCCTTTTTGTCACTCTCCACTGCTACTTTCTGTATGAGGTCTTATAGTTTCCTTTCCGTGTCCGCAATCAGCACTGTATCGTCCGCATACCTTAAGTTGTTCAAGTTGTGGCCTCCAATATCAAATCCTGGCGTGTCATCTAGGGTCCTCAAAATATTCTCGCTGTATAGATTGAACAAATCTGGTGAAAAGACACATCCTTGTCTTCGGCCTTTTTCTATCTTTGTCTATCTACTGAGATCGTTACCTGTCCGTATGCAGGACGTTTGCTGCTAGCCGAGATTCTTGATTATTCTTATGTCTTTCCCAAAAATGTCGAGGCTGCCTAGCATCTCCATCAATTCTTTGTGTCGTATCTTGTTGAATGCTTTCGTGTAGTCAATGAAGCATAGGTACAAATCTTTCTTCATTTGTATTGCCCTTTCAGAGAGCATCCTAATCATGAATATGGCGTTCCTTGTTCCAGTGTCTTTGACGAACACACACTGTTCCTGCCCAATCTCTGGCCTGAGTCTGCTTCTCGCTCTATTCATCAGGATTCTGACAATCAGTTTTGTAATGTGACTCATTAAGCTGATAGTTCTGTGTAGTTCGCACTTGTTTGCACCAGGTTTCTTCGGCAGTGCTATAAATATCAACTTGCAGAGGTCGTCTGGTATTATTCCGCTGCTATAAATTTCGTTTATTATGTCAGTAATTTTTTCTATGCCATATTCTTCTAAGGCTGTCAGCAGCTCTATCACTATGCCGTCTAGACCAGGTGCTTTGTTTCTGTTCATTTTGGCCATTGCAGCTTCCACTTCAAATTTTAGTATTTCCGGTCCATCCATCTCCTTGTGTATTCTCGGTTGTTCTCTCTTACCGCAAAAAAGATCCTTTATATATTCTTCCCATCGCTGGAGTATTTCCTCTTTCTCAAATATGATTGTTCCTTCCTTGGATTTTATGCATCCTGTTGAGGAGCAGGTTTTTTGTCCTGTCAGTTCTCTTATCTCTTTATGCATCTCTGTTTTGTTGTTCCTGCTCAGTCTCTCTACTTCTGCGCATTTTTTGTTGAGCCATTCGTCTTTGGCTTGTCTGCATTTGTTCCTTATCTCCCTGTGAAGTTTCTTGTACTCTGCTCTGTGTCTTGGCGTTCTACTGTGGGAAAATGTTTTGTCTAGTTAGTTATGAATTGAAAGAGACATTATTGCCCAAGCATGTATGGCAACTGAATTATTTTTTGTTTTGTCAGAATTAAAAAATATAAAAATTATCTATCATTTTTATTGTCCTGAGCACATTCCTCTACATCTAGAGCCATTATCAAGAGAGTTTTTGTCCCTAGCACAGTTATTTTCCCATGTGCTAACTATAACATAGTAGTTTAGCTCTGTGTGGTATTGAAGAGGAGTGTTTGTTACGAGCAGTCACATGCTCCACTAAGCTAGAATTGGCATGAGCACCATTTTTAGAAGACCTTCATAATGGCATTTCCTCTAATAAACAATGTAAGGTGAATGGCAGGGGAAAGATATCTGATAGATAAGGCTTCTCAAGTGGAGAGATGTCGATGACAAAGTGATTTAAAAGTCATTTTTTGTTATCGACCAGAATTTTTATTAATGATTCTTGTAAACTATATATACAACCATATAATTAAATATGTTTTTTAATTATGTGTGTGTATATATATATATATATACTCATCCACAGACAGATCTGTTTTGCAGTATCACAGCTCATCAGTATGGCTAGACATCCAATTTCTTTTGACCCAGGATTGAAACTCGACCGAAATGGTGCCAGTTGGTGATTCTACCTCTGAGCTATGGGTAGAAGGTGGCAGACTTTTAGCGTGTGATATACCATGTATTCATACGCCATATGTGTGTGTGTATATATATATATATATACACACACACACACAAACACAGACACACACACACACACACATATATTCCTTGTTCCCTGTTTAGGATGTGGTTTCCGGTTTTCTCTTTTCTAATCTTTTCACTCTTTTCTTTTTTTATTTTCAATTGGAGTAGGTAGACGAAACTATCCCCCAGTTCACACTCCACCCACGTCTATTTGAACAGGTGTAAAGGTTCATCCCTTGTTCCCTGTTTAGGATGTGGTTTCCGGTTTTCTCTTTTCCAATCTTTTCACTTTTCTTTTTTTTTTCAATTGGAGTAGATAGACTAAACTATCGCCCAGTTCACACTCCACCCACGTCTATTGAACAGGTGTAGAGGCTCATCCCTTGTTCCTTGTTTAGGATGTGGTTTCCGGATTTCTCTTTCCCAATCTTTTCACTCTTACGTAGCCCCCTGCACATCAGTGGCATTACTACCTTGCTCGGGGTGATATGATTAAATATATATATATATATATATATATATAAAGAGAGAGAGAGAAAGAAAGGCCGACAAATAGTCAATAAATATAGATAGTAGATGTGTCAGTCATATTTATCTTAAATACAATATAAATGATCAGATGGAGTTGTTTCATAATTATGCAAATTATCTGAAATAAGAATTACTATATTGATGAATAAAATGCTTTCAACATGAAGTGTTTCACTTGTTGTCTATATTGAAGCAATAATAATCTATCAAATGAGCTCAAGATCCAGTACATGTGTCTGTGGAATTGGCTGAGGATGTGTTAACTTTTCATGAATACCCATAACAAACCATCGTATCATGTCTTCTCCAGGAACACAGGTTTGAATAGAAGAACAGAACTGATTGAGAAGCTTTTAATCTCTTTAGAGCAACAAATCTAGGGAGACAATTCTACATTAAAGAACCTGCAGACATATCAGGCAATTTGGAAAAGTAAAGGCTATGCATTTCAGTTAAAGGAAAAATGTACACTTGGCTTCTAATAGACGCGTTAAAAAGCCTGCCTTCTTCTATTGGCCTAGAGGTATAATCGCCGACTGACGCCAATTCGGTCGGGTTTCAATCCTGGGTTAGGAAACGACTGCAGTCTAAGCCGTGCTGATGAGCTGTAATCCAGCAAAACAGATCTGTTTGCGGATGACTATAGTATTTACGCTCTCACACACCAATTGAGCACTCTGGGAGAATGGTAGACTTTGTAAACAGTAGTTACTCCGGCATTTACGCACCGCTCATTCGATTATGAATTGGAGCACTCTAGCTATTGGGCATGTTTATACGCGCTAAAAAGCCTGCCTTCTTCTACTGGATGCTCGTGGCCTAGGGGTATAATTGGCGACTGACGCCAATTCGGTCAGGTTTCAATCCTGGGTTAGGAAACGACCGGAGTCTAAGCCATACTGATGAGCTGTAATACAGCGAAATGGATCAGTCTGTAGATGACTATAGTGTATATATATATATATATATATATATATATATAAATTTCAGATAGAGTATATCGGTGAAAGAATAATATGAATAAAGACAAGCAGAAGGCTTATCTTAACTGAAATATTTCATTATCTGAGGGGACTTTTATCAAGGCAAATGATGAAGTCCCTCAGAGGACAAAACGTATTGGCTAAGAAAAGTTTTCCTTTCATTTTTATTCATACAGACGCATACACACTCTCATGTAAACAGATATATTGTGTATTTAGGCAGCAGTTTCTCTTATAAAAATTTTTTTAAAGATGACAGACAAAGTATAGTCATTAAATTTTTTATTTCATTTTTTTTGTGTTTGTACAAGTGTTTTCTTTTTGGGACAGAAAATGTGTAAAAACTGTCTAAAAGTTCTGCATATCTGAGCACGTCTAGCTAATCTTTTAACCATTATCAAGGATGATTTTTATTTTTTATTTTTAACTGAATGGTATAGGAATGTTTTATAGTTTTACACATTTTGTTTCACAAAAAGTAAACAATTGTATGAATACAAAAAACTGAAATAAAAAGCTTAATCGTTAGTCATCTTTCACAAAACTTGTGTCTGCATTCAGAATAAAAACAAATCTGATCTGCAACTCTAAAAACGTAATTTATGCTCTAAAATAAGATGAATGCACAAAAACATGTGGGGCTGACACAAAGCCTGAATAAAAGAGTAGCTGTGCACAAAAGTAACATTAAACTAGCCAATAACAGGAAATTGTACAATTCCAAACGCTTACATAAATGTAGTAGAGGTAAATTTAGAGTAATGCCTATCTACCAAAATGCAGATTATGACAAGCTCATGATGCAGGAAGATATATTAGCAAAAAAATACAAACCTTCCCTCAACAAAACAACTTGAAAAACCTAAAACACACACAGACACACTAAATTCAAACGTGCTTAAAAAAAAAAAAAGAATTTGTGAACCATTGCAAAAAAATAAAGAAAGTATTCTAAAAACAACAAAAATAACTAGATAACATGTAGAATTGAATCAAAATTGCTGAAAACAATTTTGAAGTATAAAGAAATCAAGTTTCACAAGTTAGTGTAAAAAATTTTTTCTGGCCAACAAAAGATCTATGATTTCCAAAATAGAAGAGATTAAACAAGCAAGTGCGATTGTGTTTGTTTGGGGTTTTATGGCATATCAACCGCTATGGATCATTTAATGTCAAATCCAGACTGCGTATATATATTAAATATAGGTACTTTGTAAACATAATTCAAGAATAATGTCTTTAAACCACAGCTTGTTTATTCTTACTCCAATAAACTCTGGTAAATGATTTCAGATGTTTCTATCTTGTATACGGTGGTTATTTATATCAAGTAGATTGATTTATTTGCATATTTGGTGTAGTTTTTCCACTACCAGTTTTATTTACAGTGGGTAAAGTTCTGATGTAGTATTATCCAACAGTAAGTTAATTGTTTGGGTTTTTATGGGATATTAATTAGCCCGGATTCCTTGGTAATTCCACCGTAGGATTGCATTATTTTCTAATTTTAATTTTAGCGTGTAATTTTTCTGAATTGGGGTTATTGCTCTTTTTTTTATTTGTTTTTAGTGTTCGACTCATTGATTTCCATCCTTTCCAGAAAACTAAATCCATTTTCTGTGTCAAACTTCGAAGTTGATGGTTCTGTAGGTTGACTTGTTAAGTATGAAATCTTTATACGTTTCCATGAGAAAGATGGAGTATGGTTTCTCTTAGATTGTGATGGGCATTCTTCTTTGTTCTTGTCTAATTCAGGGTTCTGTATATTATTTTTCCCATTGTTGTCACTTTTAGAAGTTGAAAGACAGATTGATGGTCTTTGCAATTTCTGTTTTTTAGTAGAAGTGGTCTCTGTCTGTGATGTTTTTTTGCTGTTTCTTTTTCATTCTTTATTTTATCATGGGTTTTTTAATCTGAGTAGGGGCTTCCAATTGAAGTGTTTGTTGAGTGCTATTGGTGTGTTCTTTCTTTAGCTCTGCCTGGAATTTTTTCCACTCACTTGGATCTAATTTTATAAATTTTTCAATTAGCATTCTATATTTTTTTCCTTCATTGGTTGTTTCAGCTCTCCGTGTAACAGAAGCATTATTTACTCTTCTCCCCCACTTGAGAGAGATGTGACACAAGGTCTTTTTTAATGTGGGGTTCCCGAGCGCGAACGCCCAGGTACTGGTCAAATATTACCTATCCACCACGGTGGATAGGTTCAGAACTGGTCTGTACTGGTCTTATTTTGGTCATTTCGCTCCCATATAGACCTCTACAATTTTCCTAGCCTCCAGGAAAGATACATTTTGCTTATGTTTTACTTCAATGATTTCTTTTTCTTTCCTGTAGACGTCACAAGATCTTGCATATGCTGGATGGTCCTGTTGACAATTTGGACAGCTTAGTGCTTTTGAACATTGCTCCTCTTTATGATTTGGTTCTTTTTCTCCACATTTGGCACATGTCTGTTGTCCTCCGTTCTGACATTTGAAGCACCTCAGGGGAGCTGGGATGTACTGTTCCACTTTCTCCAGATAATATCCTATTTTGACCATTTTAAGGATTTGGGGCTGATTAAAAGTCAATATATAGGTATTAGTTTCAACTTTTTTGTCACCCTTTCTTATGCTTACTCTTTTTATATCTGTCACTCCCTGTTTTCCCAGGGCTTCTCTTGTTTCCTCTTCTGAGGCTAAAGCAAACTCCTGACTTCTGATTCCACCTTTGGAAGTGTTTAGCCTCACATGTGGATAGACTTTGCATTTGGAATCATGAAATCTTTTCATTTTTAGGAAGTATTCTGCTTGTCTCCTGTTATCCACCTCGACAAGTAAGTTTCCATTTCTCAATTTTTTAACGTTTTTTGGGGTTGCTCATGTAGAGATAACTCTTTCAATCAGGAATAGGGAGAATTTAGCGAGACAGACCTCTTCCAAGGATTCAGTGATAATGAATCTGGGGAAGTCTGCTGTTTTACATTCAGAGACCGATTCGGATAAATTTCTCTTAGTTTTTTTATTCATGCCATGTTTTGGTTTTTTATTTTCACTGACCCTGTTCTCCACCACCCACCATGGAGTCCAACTTAAGAAGGGAATGAACCAAGTGGGAAATCCATTCACCCTGGCTGAGACAGGGATACACGACCAGTATACTCATATTGAGAGCCAGTCTTGAGTCTCTGCAAAATTTTGGTTATATAACTTTTCAATTTAGCAGTGATGAAAAAGTCTTTTGTAAAAGGAACCAGATTTCCTTTTGAAAAAACATGTTTCATTGCGAGATTTTTAATTGACTGTGGGTGGGTAAAGCAATAAACTTTAATCGCATAATTAAGTTTTTAATTTACTGAGTCAATCTGGTGAGTAAAATCTCAAAGGCTGTATACATATAAGGCTTGGATGAAATATAAAAACCTTGAATAGTGGCCCTCCTAGAGATGGCGCTTCAATAAAAACACTTGGTGTACTTGGATTATCATAAGTGCCTGAGTTGTGCAACAGGAAGCACATCTTACTTTTTAAAACATAACCCTAAACCATTGCAACAAGAGATTCTCTGTCAGGCAGGACCCAGTTTGATTTGTCTAAGATTAATCCCAGTGCTACCTCAAAAATAAAAAAATACAAAATGCAGCTATGATGATGAAGATGATAAATTGGATTTCCAAGATTATTGTATTAACATGCAAAATATTTTTACCACAGTGATATTGTAATATAACAATCTGGCCCCACCCGAGGAAGTGATGCAAGCGATGGTGTTTCCCGTCGGTGAAGGGGGCGGCGAAGCGACAAGACAGGTGTTTGTGAAATACATCCTGTCAAGGCCGGAGTGGATGTCATTTGACCTTATTTCCGACAGCGGCGGAAATGGCTACAGAGGCAAACAGATCAGGTGTCTCTTAGAATTACGTGGGCGTTGCGTGGGCGAGGCAAAACCGGAAGGAAAGTCCCGGTTCTAGAAGACTATATAAAGACCTCGACACACGGATTCGCCAGCAGAGAACGGCCAGTGGAAGCAGAGAAACACCACAGGCAAGACTACACTCCCGTCAACCCATTCTATGTGCGCTCTCACCCTTCCGTTCTCTATTCCACACGGTTCGTCGTCATTAATAAAAATATAACCTTATATTTTTATATATGCGTGTTTGTTGTTTTGTCGTCGTACGGCGATATATAACATACGCAAATTGGTGCCCAGTGACTTGCTGTTTTAAGACAACAACAACAACAAAACAGATAGATACGAGCTTGGTTACCACGGCGACAATTGAAATTCGACGGAATTAAAAACAACTAGATAGAGGAAGAAAAAGAAAAAAGAAGACGAAAATAGAAAGCAACCAGACGACCATAGACAACATCAACGAAAGGTAGGTGACTTTTGATTCGATCTTGTGTGTGTTCTGCTCTTGTTCATAAGTCTAATTAAAAAAAAAAAAAAAAAAAATGGAACAGCATACTTTTGCCGATTTTGTTCAAGGTCTGACCCTGGAATTGAGAAATGTGGCTTGTTCGGTGTCGAACACTTTAAGGGGAGAATCTTTTTTAAAAAATATACAGCCATTAGCATGCAAAGAAGATGGTGGTTGTAGTGCTTGGTTGGAGGATATGGAGAGGTATTTTAGAGTTGTGCGCGTGGCAGAAGAAGACAAGTGTCAGGCAGCTCTTCTCACAACAAGGGGAGCTGTTGGACACTATGTATATAGACTAATTTCTAGTAACCCACAACTCACATGGAAGGAGTTAAAAACTTCTTTAAAGGAATATTACGGATTGGGTTTAGACCCCGACGCACGGTTAGTCGAATTAGTGAACATTAAGCAGGGTAGAACGGAGGGGGTGCAGGACTACATGCAGAGAGTAGTACGCCTAGCGGAGAGCGCATATGTTGGGGTTGACGGGAGGAATGAAGTTGTGACAAAACAAGTTCTAGGATTTTTCATAAAAGGTCTAAGGGATCGGGAAATAAAGATGGCAGTTATGAAGGATGAACCACAAACACTAGACGCTGCCTATCAGAAAGCGTTATCTGAGTTGAGATGGAAAATTCGACTCGATGCAAACTCTGAATACGAAGAGGAGCCTATGGAAATTTGTCACTCTCGGAGACGGGTACCGATAGAAGCCGTAAGCCCTGCTGAATCTAATACTAGTAATAATAATAATAATAATAGGAATAAGAACAATAGAAAAGTTGGGACTCGTGAGCGGGAGAGGAACGGGAGCGTTGTTAGGTGTTGGAATTGTGGGAAAGAAGGCCACATAGCGAAATTTTGTAGACGCGCCCCGGGAAATGGCAGAGGTCCGTTCGTGCGACGCCCAACGAACGGAACAAGACGGTACCAACGCACATAGTTGGTAATATGGGCGCGCCAAATTCCATCTTTATTAGAATAGAACGTAGACCTTATAGGGCATTGGTAGATACGGGAGCAGAGGTATCGGTTATAAGCTGTAGGGTATTTTAAAAATTGCGACTGGGACTTGAACTGCAAAAGAGGGACATTAAACTTCGAACTGCGAATGGATCCCCGTTATACGTTGAAGGCCTTTGTCGTCTACAGGTCCAGATAGGAAGTAAGTCCATACCCCATGATTTTTTAGTCGTGAAAAATCTCAATAGAAACGTTATACTTGGCCGAGATTGGCTGATGCAGAACGGGGTGAGAATGTATTTCGATTTGGGGGCATTGAAGATTGGTGAAGAATACGTGGCATTAGAGGAGGATGTTCATATTTCCTCTATTGTTAGGTTAGCTCAAAAAGTAACATTAAGACCTCAACACCTGCATGCTTGTCTGGGATTAACCAGGCTGAGAAATGGACGTGGCAAAGAATATGAAATCGAACAGCTGAGCAGTGGATATGTTAGCAACTTATGTGGTATATCAGTAGCCAACGCAGTTGTAAAAATGCCAAAGTCTCGTAAGTTTCAGTTGCTGATAATGAATAACACTAACCAGACAATCACTTTGAGACGGGGGTGTCCGCTGGCTAAATTGGAAAGGGCAGGTAATATTACTGAAATTACTATGCCCGATAAACAAAATAATAAAAGTCCTGATGTAGATTTGGAACAGGTACATGTACCGGAGGAATTCAAGCCTGAAATTAGCAAATTGCTAAAAAGAAATAGGGACATGTTCGTTAGTGACGACAAGAACCTGGGCAGAACCGATACTGTGGAGATGCGTATCGATACTGGAACGCATGAGCCCATAAGAAAACGCCCATATCGCACACCCCTCAAACAAAGAAAGACAATGGATTCAGCAATCGACGAAATGATGCAGGCAGGTGTAATTGAGAGATCCAATAGCCCGTGGGGTTTTCCAGTAGTTTTAGTAGAGAAGAAAGACGGTGGTAAGAGATTTTGTGTAGACTTTAGAGCACTTAATAAGATTACAAAGAAATATGCTCGACCTCTTCCTGTCATCGATGATATACTGGCATCACTTGGTTCGGCAAGGTACTTTTCGAAGCTTGATTTAAAATCAGGGTACTGGCAAGTTAAGCTTCATGATGATGACAAAGAAAAAAGTGCATTCACCTGCCACAAGGGTCTGTTTCATTTTAATGTTATGCCATTTGGACTTGCAAACGCACCCGGAATCTTCCACGAATTAATGTCAGTTGTTTTACAGGGACAGGAAGATTTTGCTCTGGCATATTTAGATGATATTCTGATATTTTCAAATACGGTGGAAGATCATTTAAGACATATAGACACAGTCTTGAGTAGTCTACGTAAGCACAACCTTAAACTGAAGCCAGCTAAGTGTGAGTTCTTTAAGAAAGAGACCCAATACCTGGGGTTCAAGATAAGTGAAGAGGGAATACAACCAGACCTCAATAAAGTCAAGGCTATAAAGTCAGTTTCTACTCAAACCACTATTAGGCAAGTAAGAGCTTTTATTGGGATGACATCATACTATCGCCGCTTTATTAGAAATTTCTCTGATATAGCCGAACCGCTGGTCAATTTGACAAGGAAATATGCACGATTCCAATGGGACGATGCTTGCCAAACCGCTTTCGATACACTAAAAACGAAGCTCGCGGAGATGATAACACTAGCCTATCCCAACCCAAATAAGGCGTATAGGTTATATACTGACGCATCCGATCAATCGATTGGCGCATGCCTATCCCAGGTGGTGTACGATAAGGAAAATAGGAAGGATGTAGAAAAACCAATTTATTTATTGTCCCATAAATTAAGTGACACACAAACGAGGTGGTCAACTATAGAGAAAGAGGCTTATGCCATACACTATGCTCTTCAAAAACTGAATCACTACCTGCATGGCGCAACATTCACGATATACACTGATCATAGGCCCCTGGAGCACTTACTTAACTCGCCCATACAAAATAAGAAGATACAGACTTGGGCTCTGAGCATGTCTGGCTACAATTGCAGCATACAGTATCTTAAGGGTAAGGATAATGTTTGCGCGGATCTCTTATCACGCGCTGTTGATGTGAACGAAGACCATATTGCTTCTCCAGTAGATATAGATGATAGAAATTACTTGGTTAGTGTTATAAACTCCAACCTAATGGAGCCGGAAGAATTAGCAGCCCATAAAAATGTCGGAAATTCATCAGAGGCACCCGAACGGCCCACATTGAAAGGAATAGACATAATCAGGGAGCAAGAATCAGACAAAAACATCTTAGACCTGAAGATTAGATTACGAAATGGTAGGGCTACCAAAGCAGAACAGAAGAGATATATAGTAATGGATGAGGTGGTGTACTATTTGTCTCAACCTGATGATGAACCCCTCATCAGGCTGTATGTACCATCTCACCTTAGAAAAAGGGTGCTAGTTCAATACCATGATGACAGTGGCCATATGGGGGTGGATAAGACATTCCACTCAATAAAACAAAAGTATTTCTGGCCTTGTTTACTTAGAGAAATAAATGATTTCGTAGGTAAATGTATCCCGTGTCAGACAAGAAACCTAAAGAGGCAGCAACCCCACATACAGGAATGTGACTTCCCTCCTTTTCCTTTCGCAAAGGTTGCTTTAGAATCCAGTGATTCGGATGACGAATCCGGAGCGGAACAGACCGACTTTCCAGTGCACAAATATCGACACCAACGTGTGGAATCAGACGATGAGTCTGATGTTCCATTAATGGAGCGTCGCATCATGACGCGACGTAAAATGGCGAATAAAAACGTGTCAACTATTGATAATGATGATAGAATCGGTGGTATAAATAATGTTTCATCCACGTTCGAGGATGATTGCTCAAAGTGTGAAACGACTGGATCTACTCATGTAGATCAGGGTTTTTCTAGGGAATCACCTAGCAGCGAAGATGTCCAAATGAGGCAAACGTCTGTTGGGGCAAAAAGCACGGATAGACCTGCAGATTCCACAGTTGATCGGAACAAAAAGAAAGAACAACTGAAAAGTCTTGTAGACTTATTGGCTGATATGCTATAGGATTGGGAAAGAAAGCAGTGGGAAGATTAACGATAGTTTAAGTGAAATAGTTAGGTCACCTTCCTTATAGCAAAACATGCGGAAGATACAAACTAATGAATTAAGAGTCACGGGTCCATTTTTTTTAGACTAAATTAAGATAGATGAAACCTCTAATCCTCCACAAGTAAATTGCATGCGGATTAACGTTGGAATCAGGGTAATTTTCTTCGTTTTCTATTGAACATTTCTCGGTCAGACTATGAATGATATGTACTGCAGAAAATGGCAGTTTTTCTGTGTTCAAACATAGTATGTTTGAAATTAAATTAAATTAAATGAAGTTACATGTGTAACAATAAACTCGAGCGGAAACACGCATGGTGTTGGTCAAAGGTCATTTACTCGATGTCAGTTTAGAAACTGGGGCGCGGTTATCGCCTATGATCATATGGTCGTGCATCGAGGCGTCTACGCGTATGGACAGAGTCGAGAAAGGAAACGAACATTGAAAGTTACAGAAACTTAAAGGAAAAAAAAAAAAAAAAAAGAACAATGAAACATCGAGCTGGGAGAACATTATGCTCTGTATAAGTCCCAAGTAATTCTATCATCACTTTTGTGGCAGTCTCACTCATTTTGGCTTCCAACACTGCGTCATGAAGCATACGCAAGAGATTCTGTGTTTTTTGTACAGGAAAATTCCACAATGGACACGAACATTGTTGGGTTGCCGATGTAGGCTCCCCTATATTTTTTTTTGTTGTTTTGTTTGTTTCGGCGTGCACATGTTTTGTTGTTTCGGCGTGCACATATTTTGTACAATTGTCGGGCTTGTGTGGCATGGGGGTGTGTGTGAGGGTGTTGCGCTTAAAATGTTCTTAGGTGAACATTTTGGAAAATGGGAGGGCGAGGAGTGTAATATAACAATCTGGCCCCACCCGAGGAAGTGATGCAAGCGATGGTGTTTCCCGTCGGTGAAGGGGGCGGCGAAGCGACAAGACAGGTGTTTGTGAAATACATCCTGTCGAGGCCGGAGCGGATGTCATTTGACCTTATTTCCGACAGTGGCGGAAATGGCTACAGAGGCAAACAGATCAGGTGTCTCTTAGAATTACGTGGGCGTTGCGTGGGCGAGGCAAAACCGGAAGGAAAGTCCCGGTTCTAGAAGACTATATAAAGATCTCGACACACGGATTCGCCAGCAGAGAACGGCCAGTGGAAGCAGAGAAACACCACAGGCAAGACTACACTCCCGTCAACCCATTCTATGTGCGCTCTCACCCTTCCGTTCTCTATTCCGCACGGTTCGTCGTCATTAATAAAAATATAACCTTATATTTTTATATATGCGTGTTTGTTGTTTTGTCGTCGTACAGCGATATATAACAATATTTTCTTTTTTTGTTGCTCTATTTTTTTTCTACAAATTTAGTTTATATTAGTGACTGATTTGGTAAAGTTGTTGATGCATAATAAAATTAAAATAAATGGAAAAAAATGCATGAATTTATCCAACAGCTGACTATATATTCATGATGGGATCAGTGTCATCTACTTATCAATTACAACCATCAAAAGATATCATTTTAAGACTCGAACCACTTTGTATCGATATAGTTCTTTGAACTTGAACTTTTGAAACATTTAATACTAAATTAGCAGACATGAAATGCATACATTTTGTTGTCCTGTGATCAGTCTTTGCTACTGTTACATGATTTTTCTGCCCACCAGCTGACTCACAATCTTTTCCACAAATGTGACATGAATTCTCAGCACTTAATGCCATTTCGAAGTTGGTCAATGTTCTGATACAATGACTGCACATGAGTCAATTTTCCTACTTTATTCAAACAAAGCTTACCACATTATATATATATATATATATATATATATATATATATATATAGGGTTTAGTTGTGGTAATGCTTAGTGCCAAGATTGTTGTTTTTTCAGTGGTTTAATGATTAAAACATATTTGGCAAGCAGGTTTTTTGTCACAAAGTGCTCGATATCAGTATAGAGATATAGCATTAATAGAATTAATGTTGAGATGTTGTTTAATTAACTGAACAGAGTTATGCTGACTTTGAAGTTTTGTAAGGGCACTGTTATGATGTCTTCACTTGTCAGGCAAAATTTCAATCTGTTGTTGTGTCCTAGTGCTTTTCTTATTCATATGTAACTTGGTTTAATTTGATATTTTGTTATTTGAGTAGCATGCAGGTGGTTAATTGTTTTTGAATGCTTTTATTATGTTGATTTCTCTTTAATGTCATACTATTTTCAGGTGGTTGATTTTCTTTTTATTTTATTGTGCAGATTGCTGATTTCTTTTTATTGCTTTTTATTGTGCATATAAATAGGCATCCACTTAATTGTTTTAAAATGAGTTGGTTTCTTGTCATTTATTGTGTTGGGTTGGCCTATTTCTTATTTTGTTAGTATATGTGACTACTTAAAAGATTTTTTAGGTTATTCTAAAGTTTTTGTGTTCTTGTGTGTATTTTATATATATTACAGAAAGTCCTGAAGATTAACAAAATGGTTTTAACAACCGACATACTTCATTTATTTATCGATTAAAAATAATGTTCAAACAAATAAATTATATATATATATATATATATATATATATATATATATATATATATATATGTATGTCTTGTGTTTATATATATAGATATTTTTTAAAATTTGGCTAAGCAGTTATCTTTCCTCCCTACCTACCACTACTAACCCAATGGTCAAGCCACATACCTCCCACTACCATAAAAGAAATTACTACTATGATTCTGCTAGCTTAACCCTATAAAAGCCAAGAATCCCCAACCCCTTGCTTCACTAGTCCAAGCCTCTGGCATTAGAATTTTTCCTCATTTTTTGTTTAGACGGGGTTGACAATGCATGTCTTAAAATGACATGTTGAAAATGGCTATTTTTCTTCAAAATTTTATTTGAATTTACAGATGTGTGTGTATATATATATATATATATATATATATATATATAATTTATGTGGTGAGGTTTTCATTTAACTGAACAGTGTTGTTTCATTCAGGCCAAGTTCAAAGTTCATCAGACATCATAAAAATGGCTTCATAAAACTTCAAAGTCAGCATGACTGAAACAAAACTGCTCAGTTAAGTGAAAAGCCCCTGCACATTAACTCTATTAATACACTATGTTCATATCCAGCAGTTACAATAAAACCAGCTCACCAAAATGTCTCCCAATCAGTAAACTACTGAATAACCAGCACTTTTAGCACTATGCTCCATCATAATTTACTCTCTCTCTCTCTCTCTATATATATATATATCTATAAGTGAACATTGAAATCAACACTCAGAGGTGACAGACTATTTCATGCTAGGTGCAATACCAGACCATATGTGTTGAGTTTTTCCTTGGCTATTTATATATACAGGTCAGTGGTGCTTTGTGGTTAATTTTTTTTTTTCAATCATATCACCCCAAGCAAGGCGATAACACCACTGATGCACAGGGAGCTACGTAAGAGTAAAAAGATTGGAAAAGAGAAAGCCGGAAACCACATCCTAACCAGGGAACAAGGGATGAGCCTCTTCACCTGATCAATAGACGTGGGTGGACTGTGAACCAGGTGATAGTTTAGTCTATCTGCTCCAATTCAAAAAAATAAAGAAAAGAGTGAAAAGATTGGAAAAGTGGAAACCGGAAACTGCATCCTAAACAGGAAACAAGGGATGAGCCTCTTCACCTGTTCGATAGATTTTTTTTTTCTGATGTGCAGGGGGCTACATAAGAGTGAGAAGATTAGAAAAGAGAAAAGCAGAAACCGCATCTTAAACAGGAAACAAGGGATGAGCCTCTTCACCTGTTCAATAGATGTGGGTGAAGTGTGAACCGGGCAATAGTTTAGTCTATCTGATGTGGGTGGAGTGTGAACCAGGCGATAGTTTATTCTATCTACTCCAATTGAAAAAAAAAGAAAAAAAAGAGTGAAAAGATTGGAAAAGAGAAAACCGGAAACCGCATCCTAAACAGGAAACAAGGGATGAGTTCTTCACCTGTTCAATGGAGTGGTTTATTTATTTATTTATATGGATAAAGTTTTTTACTTGTTTTATTTTTATATTTATTCATTCTTTTCAGTTTTAGATGTTTAATTTATTTATTTTCATTTTTTCTTTATTTATATATTTTATTTTTATTTTATCAATTCTAATGGTTGTTATAGCAGCAGTGGTTTGTTAGTTTGTTTATTATTTGCTTGGATTAAATTAGTTGTTCTTTATTTTTATTTATTTATTCTTTTTAGCTTTCAATTTTTAAATAAAGTTGTAAAAATTTGTTTTCAAGTCTGCATTTTGAGATGAGCTTAGATTATTTATCTAATAGTTTGTTTTGATCTGGAAAGTTAATCATAGCTATTTTTTCTTTCAAACAAAGTCTGCAGGGTTTGGATTGGATGTTGTAGGTTGATGTTCTTTTTCATATTTTCCATAATATTTTTAGTGTGATTTGGGTTTTGTTTTTAATTTCTCAGAAATACTTACAAAGCATTGTACTGTTTGTGTATTTACTATTTGTGAAGAATGTTTTGTGCACATAGTTTCTCTGCTTCCAGGGCTCTTCTGTTACTTATATATATATATATTTCTTCATTATCTGGTGATTTTACCATTGTTTGGTATATTATGTTGTTTTGTAAGCAATTATCATTTAAGGGACATTCATTCCTTATTCTGTGGTTACATGTGAATTTAATTTGTTTGGGTTTTTTGTTGATAGTTTTTCTGCTGCAATTTTTTACTATTTGTGCCATGTTCTTGGAGCAACTGTAACTGATTTTTACCAATGTTTTTGTTGAATATTTTGTGGCAAGTGCTTGATTCAGGGAAGTGTTTATGTAAGAGTTTAAAGAATATTTTTTCTTTGTTTGTTTTACTATACAGTGGGTTGAACTATGATATGTTTTGTGCTCTGTGGTGAATATGTAAGTGTTGGCAGAAATTCACTATCCTTTAAGACTGTTTCATAGACTTTCTTAGCTTCGTTAAATATGGTTTGATTGGAAGAGTTTTTGGAATGACTGCTTTCAATTGATTTTAGGATCTACTTGGTTAAAGATGGTGGGTGATTGGAAGAAGTGTGTATATACAGCTGTTTATTATTGGGTTTTATGTATAGTTTATATTTACCTTTTCTTTGTTTAGGTTAGTTTTTACATCAATGTCGAATCTGTTATTTTTTAATATCTTTATGATTGGTTTTCAAGTTTAGTTTGTGTGCTGTTTGTTATATTTTCTTAAGACTGTTGTCCCTGTAGAGTTCTGAATCATTTCTATCTATTATTTTCCTTAGTTCATGTAGGAAATAAATGCCTGTGATTTTGCAGGTCTCTGCACCATCAAAGCTTCCCATTGTAATGTCAAAGATCCTTCTTTCTTTATCCATGCAATTTCATTGTTGAATAGTAGTGATTTACGGGAGTGTTGAATGATATCTAATATGTTACTGTTTATTTTTATTTGTTCCTGGGCTAAGGTGATGGCCTTATCTAGCATGGGTTATGTTATAGAAAGGTAGAATTCTTTTATGTCTAATTTTAAAAATTGGAAATTATGTTTGTTTTTTATACCGTTGAACCAGTCTGTAGTTACTTTTAGTTTTGTGTTTTTCTACTGGTTTACACCTAACTACTTCTTATTTCTTTCTAGTATTGTTTTACTGATTTTACCAAGTTCCTTTTTGGTTGGGTTTATGAGTCTGCATGCTAGATTAGTTTTGAAATTTCCTTTATATTCATTTAGTGTGATAAAGGCTTGCGTCTTACCAATGCAACTCATTCAGTCATTTAAATCTCATTTTTGGGTGATTGCTTTGGCTTCCAGATTGATTTTTTTAAAATATTTTAGGTGCTTTTTTGTATGTTTTAGTTATGTTGTTCTTGAGTAATTTATTCTGTGTATGGGGGCTTAGTTCATTTGAACTTCTAGTTTTGTCTGCTGTGATAAATACATTTGTTGAATTGTTTTGTATTTTAGTTATATCTTCTTTGAGTTTATTTTGAAATACATCTTGTTTTTTATAGAATTTTATTAAATGATTTGTTTGAACATTATTTTTGATCAATACTTGTATTTTAAGTAAATATTTTTTGTTATGAAAATGTGTGTCATTCGGCAGCATTCGAACCTGCAACCCCTATCCACATAGGGGAAGCCACCATGTGATCTGGCATGTCTTAGACCTCTAGACCACCAATGACACACATTTTTGTCGCAAAAATTTATCATATATAATCAGACCAGTCGAAATAAATATATAATACTATTTGGTTATATACAGAATATCTACTTAAATACGAATATTAATAAAAGATAATGTTCAAACAAATCATTTCAAATTGTTGGTTGTTTATAACCAGTTTTGTTAATCTTCGTTAATAGAATTTTATGTTTCTTACGACGTTAGTTAAGTCTTTCTCAATTGTCTTCTTTTTGCTGCAGAGGCTCATTTTTTGGTTTTAAAGCCGTATTTTCCTTTGAGTGTAGTTTTATTGTGAAGATCCTGGTTTAAAAAGAAATGGGCTTTCCATCTGATTCTTGTCATGAAGCTTTCTATTTTTTCAATTAATTTTAGTTTATATGTGGATAGTGATGGGGTGGATGTGTTTTTTTAGGGAGAAGTCGAGGCTGAAAATTTTCTATATCCATAATCTATTATAAATGCAGCGAAAGTGTTTTACTGTTTATCAGGAGCTAAATATGAAGAGATATAGTTTTAAGGCGTGCTATATCTACAGGATTCATTGCTCAATATAAAAAATAAAACAGATGTAAATATAAAATATGAACACTGGTCAACACTCAGGGGTGACAGACTGTTTCATGCTAGGTGCAATCATCAGGCCACATGTGTTGGGTTTTTCTTTGGCTATTTATATATATGGGTCAGTGATGCTTTGTGGGGAATCCTTTTAAAGATTATTTTGGTGGGAGTGGTTTGTTTACGAATTTATTCATCAGATTCTCCAAGCCATCCTTCCTTGTTACATGTGTCAAAAACTTAAATGAATCTTCTATAAATACTTTCACGGCTTCTGCTCCGATGAACTTAGATCACTGGTGCCCCCTAAATACGAATTTGCACGAGATACTAGATTAGCAACTAGATCCCACCCTTTTACAGTGAAACCGATAAAATGCAGCCCTAACTTCTACTCCAACAGTTTCTTTCCTCGCACTTCCCGACTGTGGAATTCTCTTCCAAACGATTGCTTCCCCGACGGCTACAATCTCCAGGAGTTTAAATGTAAGGTCAATAGACACCTCCTAACACACTAACCTGCTCCCATTCTATCAAACACTCTTCCCATCTGCCCGACACTCATCCTCGCTATCCTTACTCATCTATCACCTTTCTCCTGACATTCCCTATGTCTATCCACTCCTTCTCTTTACCTTCCCCTATGTAGCCCCATGCGCAATAGTGGCAGTGGAATGCCTTGCTTGGGGTGAGATGATTAAAAAAAAAAAAAAAAAAAAAATGAATAAATGGTCAAACCTCTCCTGCCAAAATAACCATTAGAACAAATACCCAGGCTGAAACCAATCACATTATGAATTCTCCATTAGAACCTGTTGATAACTCTGAGATAAATAGCAGAGATGCCTAACCAGATATGACAACAGTATTTAATGCATGGTTGGATGGTTGATTTTTATATGTGCAAGATGGACTCAAGTGAGAAAAACTTCCTGACCTGGCACAGTGACCCAACCTTTCTAGCAGCCGATTTAGCTATTGATTCAATGTAATGATTTCACTTGAGATCAGAGGAGAGGGTGAGACCGAGGAGGCACAGTGTATTGCTTTCAGGGAGACTTGCTTGTTTATGCTGATGGGGACAGGTAGAAGGGAATGCCTGCAGTGATTAACAGCAGCTTCATTTTAGAAGCATTAAAATTTACAAGCCATTTTATCTCTGACTAGCAGGATAGCCCGGCATTGCTCGGGTGTAATGAAAGCTTTAAAACTAATCCATGGTTCTGGAGCTCAGACTCTTTGGACGTTGGCACAAAAGACTAAAAAGCAATAGTTGTTTCCAGTTAAAGCAAACACCAAATCAGTCAAGTTTCGATCCTGGCCAGAGGTGAGTGGATGCGTCTAGCCACACTGATGAGCTGTGATACAGCGAAAAAGGCTTGTATGTGGACGACTAATATATTATGCTCTCATTACGATTGAGCTCTCTGGAGAAGAAAATTTTAAAAACAGTTTCCACTTCTGCTATATGCGTGACTCTTCAGAAATGAATTGAGTTCTTTTGGTGACTGGCATGTGTATACACTGCTTATGTACAAGACGTTAAAATTTCCCTTCTCTGGTTCCATGCACCGATGGCTTAGGGAGTAGAGACTCCAACTGACACCAAATCGGTTGAGTTTCAATCCCGGCCAGAAGCAAGTGGATGTGTCTAGCGACACTGATGAGCTGTGATACAGCGAAACAGGCTTGTATGTGGATGACTAATATATATATATATATATATATATATATATATATGCTCTCTCACACACACATACACAAGCCCATGTGCATGTAAAAATATATATATTTCTGCAATTATATACAATGATTTGTTTGAAGTAGTTGATTTGAACAGTTGTCTTTTTTTTCTGTTTGACTTTATCAGTAAATTACTTTTTTTTAAAAATAATTTTCTATTTCTGTTCACGATATCAGTTTCAACTTATCAAGACAAACCGGCCTTACCTTTCTTTCAAATTAGATATTTGATATGAATATCAACACAAATTAATAACAAGTCCAGTCATCAAGTATGTCTTTTTTAATTGTCTCTCTTCAGTGAGACAATTAAATTTATTTCTACCTTTATTTAAGCACATTTCCAACACTTAAAGTAAATCAGTATTCAACATAAATAACAGACATTGTCCTCCTCATCAACATTGTTTGATGTCTGTATCCATGCTAGCATTGGTTGGACGGGGTTGTTTTGATGGCTCTTTTCCAGGCTGCCCAATTTTGTGTCATGTCTGACTGTAATCTCAACTTTCTTAAATCATCTTTGATAAGCTGGGTCCATGTTTTACCTGTCCCTCTTTGGCCTTCGACCTCAATAAACCTACAATTACTGACCAGGTTTTCTGTGTTTTCTTCTTCATTATCAAGATGTAAGCGATCATGGCCTTCTTCATCTCCCTATCCTATTTCAGCTCTTAATAGCCTTTCACCTGTTATCCCACTCAATCCCCACCCCACTATCCATCTGCTCAAGTCCATCAAGTATGTCATGCACTGCTTTTCCTTGACTGTTTTCCCCTCTATCAGTCCTGTGAGCATCAGGTTCTCCAAGCCATCCTTCCTCATTCAGTCAGTCAGTTAAGTGCCATACATGGTACATGCTTAGGCGATCATGTTTCGAAAGAGACATAACTGACTGAGCAGAAGATTATCCCACAGTAAGTTGCCATTGCTTTCTGTGGTAGACTGGTTGCCAAACAAGGCTACAGAACCCACTCTGTCCTATTATTTAACCCATAACTGGAGGAAAGAGATGGATTAATAGCTTTTCCAAGAGCATTTGCACGTAAGTGAATGCAAGAAACTTGACTGGAATTCGAACTTGGCTTCCCAATTTCTCGTTCTGAGCTGATATCCAATGCACCACAATGCATTTCCTTCCTCATTACATGTCTTAAAACTTGAGCTGTTGCTTCCTGATGTTAAGTATAAATTTACTTTTCATTTCCGTTCTCTCTGAAACTTTGTCATAGCTCACATGTTTGGTCCATGGTATTCTCAGCATCTTTCTGTAGAACAACATTTCAGTTGCTTCAAGTCTTTTCTTTATCTTTAATGAGATTGTCCATAATTTGCTGCCATATAGAAGGACAGTTATCACGAAATAATCCAGTACGCTTTTTTTTTTTCAGTTATTCAGTTAAGTGCCATACATGATATACATGCTTCTTGTTTTAATCATTTCACCCCAAGTGGAACCACCACTCAGGAACAGAAGATTACAGTGAAAGAAAAAAAAACTGTGTGCAGGGGAAATTGAAGAACTGATAAAGATGAATAGGATTCAAGAAAATAGAAGATGGCAATTGACATTGCATTTAAATTTTTTGTAGATTGTAGCTTTCAGGGAAGCAAGTAAATTAATGAGAGTTCTACAGGTGGGAAGCATAAGAAAAGAAACTGTTCGAGTAAAAGTGGTGGTTGCATTGAAAATATTTGTAGAAAAGACAGAGGGAAGTCATGTCACGTTGTTGAGAAAGCGACTGTCGTTGAAATACCATGTCAAGACTGATTACATTATAGATCCTTCTTGGATTTTGTCCAGAACATAGAGCTGAATAGCAGGAGCACCCAATTAAATATTGCAATGGTGTGTGCAAGAATATAGGAGTCAACACTGCATGGTGACTGTCAGTTTCATGCTTCAAGATGATTTTGAAGCTAGTTACTTTTTACAGTTAATGTTATATGGTATTTTTTTGTCAGTGATATAAGAATTGGATAGATTTCTTATATTTTGTCACTGTATTTATAAAACCAAACTGTCATCGTATAAATGAAAGTTAAAGAAATAAAACTATCGAACTTTTGGGAAACTAGATTGAAACAAATTTTATTCATAATTTACTTTCTGTTGCTTTTTTTGATGTCAAAAATGTCTAGGATTTGTATCCCTTGTTCCCTGTTTAGGATGTGGTTTCTGGCTTTCTTTTTTCCAATCTTCTTACTCTTTTCTTGTTTTTTTTTCTCAGTTGGAGTAGATAGACTAAACTATGGCCTGGTTCACACTCCACCATGTCTTTTGAACAGGTGAAGAGGCTCATCCCTTGTTCCCTGTTTAGGATGTGGTTTCCAGCTTTCTCTTTTCCAATCTTTTTCTCTTAAGTAGCCCCCTGCGCAACTATGGCCTGGTTCACACTCCACCATGTCTTTTGAACAGGTGAAGAGGCTCATCCCTTGTTCCCTGTTTAGGATGTGGTTTCCAGCTTTCTCTTTTCCAATCTTTTTCTCTTAAGTAGCCCCCTGCGCATCAGTGGCGTTACCGCCTTGCTTGGGGTGATATGATTAAAAAAAAAAATTTTTTTTCACAGAATGGTAGAGAACTACTGTATTTATTGACCAAAATCTGACAGAAACTAACTAGAGAAATTGTGTTTGTCTATATGAACACATATGCATTTTTATATGTACACATTAAATAGAGATGCACCCTCTTTAAACTGGTGTATATGAACCTATCTGTGTGATAAATATATAAGTCTGCTTTCCATTCTGTCTGAAGTCATATCTTTCATATACTTGCATAAACTTTATTCACATTTAGATAAAAAGTAAAAAAAAACATTTTGGCAAACATTGAATCAATTTGATCACCTAACAACAGTCGTCAGATAAAAATTCACGAAACGTTAATACAAATTGCACGACTGGACCTCTTTTCTTGTTGGTGGCTTCATGTATACAAGAGTGTGAAAAAATGACCATAACATTTGTCTTAAAATGTGTTCAAGATAACAATGACACCCAAAATAGAAGGTTTTTGTTATGAAATTTTTCCAGACAGACTGTCCACATCTCTGGTCCACCAAAAACAGATAACTTTAGCTATGAGTGTTGTCTTGAAAGTAAGGTTTGCCATTTTCTTTAAAGCCTTTAATCAAATTGCATTAGTCAAATTAACCATCATTTCTACTTCAACAGTTTCTTTTTTTACACTCCTTTCCACATACTTGCTTCCCCGATAGTTACAATCTCTAAAAGTTTAATGCAATGTCAATTGCCATCTTCTGCCTCCATGATGCACATCTTTCTCTTATCCATTCTTTGACATCTCCTGTATCTTTTTTTTTGGTTTTGTTTTTCTTTCTTATCTCTCACTGTAACACCCTGTGTACAAGTGGTGGTTCTGTCTTGCCTGGGGTGAAACAATTACAAAAAATAAATTATGGTCAAATCACACTGGTTTTCATTTGATTAAATCTGGTTAGTAATTAGATGAAGGACCACTTAAGAATACAAGAACTTTCTTATTTTTGCTCTATTATTCCCCTAAAAGAAGGCCAAAGAGCCATTCAAGATAGTGTTTTGAAGTTGTTTTATTCACATAAGAGGAGATAAGAAACAGAGATTATGAATAAGCAAATATTCTATATTCCTGAGTTCCACCAGTTCAAAACTTTACAGGTAGAACCTGTCATGTCACATACACAGAGATGAATCATTCTCAATCTGTTTTTCATTGCTAAGAAAAAGGGTTTCACTCAGACAGCTTCTTCTCAAGAGTTGCTGCTTTATAGAACAAAAGAATGCTTACCCAATAACTACAATCTTAACCGCTTCATGTCTAGGGGCAACCATGATCTATCCTACATATCCTCATAATCTACAACTCTTACATCCATAAAACAATATAATTAAGTGACTCTTGGGCCTTGTATTTGAATGAACAATATTGTAAAAAATACAGAGACTGAGCATTATCCTACAAGATAATATCTGGTATAAGTGAGATTAATTTGTGTAGTTACCTAAATTTAAATTTAAGTTGGCTTAAAATTCGTAAAATGTTGAAATAAATTTGGTTTGGAGTGGGTTAGAGAATCATGAGTTTTATAAATATCCACACATATTGCCAGCAAATCTCCAAAACTTTTACTTAAAATATTCAATAAATGGCAAATGCATGTGAGTAGTATTGCAAATCCAGTATGAAAAATTCTCCCCTGCAAAATTAATCTATTTTTATTTGACCAAAGGCAAGTGCTTCATAATAGCTAAAGTTTTTCAAGCAAACTTACTTGCTATATTAAAAGCAAATTAAAAAATAAATTTAAAAAAAGGCATAAATTGAAGTCCCAAAGAAAATGACTGTCTCGTAATTTAAAAATATCTTATACAGGCCAATACAATTAAAAACTGAGAGGAGCCACATTGATCGCTGAAAATTGGCTGCAGGCTACTAGAAGAAATTTTTGGAGAAAATTATTGAATATGAGTGATATAGAAACAGAGGAGGATGTCAAGAAAATTCTTTCTTCATTTTAATCTAGGGAGAGATAAAAGACTTAGAAAAAAAATGATAATGAAATATTTGTTCAAGGAAGTAAAGCTTTAACTAAACTGAATTTTTCATTTTTTTTTAATCATATCACCCTGAGCAAGGTGGTAACGCCACTGAAGCGCAGGGGGCTATGTAGGAGTGAAAAGATTGGAAAAGAGAAAACCGGCGACCACATCCTAAACAAGGAACAAGGGATGAGCCTCTTCAGCTGTTCAATAGACGTGGGTGGAGTGTGGACTGAGCGATAGTTTAGTCTATATACCATCAGTTGCTGAATTTATTGTGATAAACACCAAAAATAAACTTGAAAATCACTCACTGGTCACTGTGAGCAACCTAGGGACCATATTTTGTGTATCTTATATATAAAATTTATTTTCTATCTTTGTTCATAAAACAGATAGATACAAAAAACAAAATGGTAGCAATTTTTAATGAGTTTTAACTTAATTTTACAAGAAGCATCTAATGCAGTCTAATGGTCTTAATAACTGCAGAGAAAGTGGGAATTTGCATTAAGATGTAAAAAATGAGGTGATTTTTTAAAACGGGGGCTCAGAAAATCCTTTAAATTGTAAAAAGAAAAGAGAAATTAATGAATGGAGGAGTAAAAATCTTAGTGGGTAAAATTTTCTCAAAAAAAAAGTAAATGAAAGACTTACTTTATTTAATTTTATAAAGTAATTCCTAGAAAGTATTAAGTGACTGGAATGCATAGGTAATGTAAGGGTTATCAATAGAGAAAAGAGAATCAATATGCCAAGTTCAAATTATGGCAAAGTTGGTAGCATTTATTTCATTTTAATCCATAAAACTATCCCCTATTCAAACTATTGGTAATGTTGTAACCCTAAAAAACTACTGCATGAGTAATCAACAAGACAGAGGTTGGAAATAATAGTATATCAACAAATACAAGACTCACATATTGTGTGATGTACATGAACTGCTAGTCAGTATAATCACTCTACTCTCCTCTTTTACTCCAATAGTGTCCAGAGGATGGGAACTGTTATTGTATAGACAACAGTTCCATCCACCAATCTATTAAATACTGCTTCCACATCTGGTTGGGTGGCCCTGCTATTCACATCAGGGTTCTTGATAAAATCCAACAAAGAATCTGTGATGTGATTGATACCAACTTGGCAGCCTGGCTGCAGTTGCTCTCTCACCGGCATAATGTGGCTTCCCTGTGCCTCTTCTACAAATTCTTTCATGGCTTCTGCTCCGATGAACTTGGCTCACTGGTGCTCCCTAAATATGAATTTACACAAGCTACTATATTAGCAACTAGGTCCCACCCTTTTACAGTGAAACCGATAAAATGTAACTGCAATTTCTATTCTAACAGCTTTTTTTCTTGCACTTCCTACCTGTGGAATTCCCTTCCATATACTTGCTTCCCCGACAGATACAATCTCCAGGAATTTAAATGTAAGGTCAATTGACATCACCTATCTCACTAACTTGCATCCATTCTCTCAAGCACTTTTCTCTATCCACTTCACCCCCATTACACCAGTATTCTCACCCATCTATTTCCCCTCCTCCTGACATTTCCTACAACTAACCCCTCTTTCTCATCACTTCCCCTCTATAACTCCCTGCGCAACAGTGGCAGCAAAATGTCTTGCTTGGGGTGAAACGATTTAAAAAAAAAATGTTAGCATACAAGTGATGCAGAAAATTTTTAGTCTTATCAAAAACAGATTCCAAAACAAATTTTAATGTTTGATCATTTGGTTAGAGTTTGAGAATTTATTCATGTTGATAATACTTCAGCACCTTTTCATAGTAGATAGACTGGGTTCTGCAGCTTTGAAATAATAATCCGAGAAGAATGATAGACTAGGAGCTATTGAGGGCTTAATGAAAGAATTGGGATCAAAAAATTTGAAAAGTTTGCTTTCTGCTTACTTTTGTTCATGTTTCTATATATATTCTCCGTCTTTGTTTAGAGATGGTGCAAAAGAATGTCTAACCCCAGAGAATGGTTGGTGGTGAAAGAAAGCAAACCAAACCATTTACCTGAATTTGTGGCATTAGGTGTCAACTGCCTCAGTTTTTTTCCATTTAATTTTTGAATGATGGGAAGTTTTTTGTGCAAGTAATTCCAAAAAGTAAGCAAAGTATTAAGACACAAGAAATATTTAACAGAAACAAAGAAATTAGTACTCCACATATATGTTATAGCGGTCCTCCTATATAGCATTGAATGTTGGTAGAATAGCTTCAAAGATAAGAAATAAAGTTGGAGTAACAGAAATGTTGTTCTACAGAAGGATGCTGAGAATATCATAGACTGATGATGTAAGCAATAAAGTCTTAATGAAAATGTTAACAAAAAGTATGTATACTCAAAATCAGAAACAGACAGATGAAATTTCTCGGACACAAAATTAGGAAATGGGGCTTGGAAACTTTAGCACTCACAAAACATCTTGAAAATAGAAAAACAGTAGAAGCAGTTGGTCAAAGCCTGATGGTCTTATACAAATGAATAGCTTAGAGAGATGTAAGAAGGTTAGTGAAAATGCAAAAAATACTGATAGCAACAAATGATAGAAACTTGTGAAGAGACAGAGTATAGAAGAAGATTAATGCTGACCACCACATCTTAATCCAATAATTTAAGTCAATGATTCTTGACTAGTGTGTCACTAAATATTGTCTTGGCATATATACATACAAGCAGTGTAGCCCGGTGTTGCTCGGGTGTAATGAAAGCTTTAAAACTAATCCATGGTCCTGGATTTCAGACTCTTTGGATGTTGGCATGAAAAACTAAACAGCAATAGTTGTTTCCAGTTAAAGCAAAACTGTAGACTGAAAGAAAAATGAATGGATGTAAGTCAAATTTTGATTTCCTGGTCTCAATATCAAATAAGTTTTTTCGTCGTAAACTGAATTTTGAAGGCTAAATAAGTCCTCTGAGTAAATGGTATCAGGGCTGAGACTAAAAACTACAATTGTACCTACTTAGAGCCAAACCTGAAGCAAAAACTAAAATAAAAGGGTTAAAAAAATATACACACAGGCAGATAAACAGACACACACAAACATCTTGCCTTTTATATATATATATATATATAATCGATTTTTTACGCTATTGTATGAACTGCAACCTTGAAACTTCTGAATATCATTTCTTATGTCTTTGTCTATGAGTGTATGAAATTTGATTAAAATCGGACCACTCCTTCTATAATCCGATTTTTTTGATTATCGATTTTCGATATTTATTGGGGGTACCTCGACACAAAACCTAGCTAAGAACACTCACAGACGCTTATAGTATAACTGTGTAAATTTTCAAGAAAATTGGTTTAGCCGTTTTGGAGTCTATAGGTAACGGGGACACACACAGACACACACACAGACAAAGTTCCATTTATAAATAAGTTTAGATGTGTAATCTCTGGTTTTATTTCAACATTTAAATGTATACACTTTAAAAATTTTGCTAAATTTTGTACCATGATATTTTTATTTGCTCTTAAATGTGCCATTGTTTAAAACAGTTGAGAAACACTGATTTAAGTATTTTATATTTGTAATAAATTACAGTAGAAATGTATTGTAGATTATTTTATTATAGAAATGCATGAAAAATCAAAAAAGTGAACATGTTAGTAATCAAGAATTAATGTAATAGTGACAGGAGAGGAGAGTGCTATTATAAATAACAAGTAAATGAATCACTGACAATTTTAACTGAGAAATTTGTAGAAAATTAGAAAGAAAAATATTACTGGTCAGAAATTAATGCAGGTTATACTAATGAAAGAGAGCTGTCAATATGCTGAGTTATTTTTATAATATTCTTTTAGTCAGAAACAAATTCCAAAAAAAAATCTCCCTATCTTCCTGATCACTATGATCATAACCTTTGCAAGTCTAGGGTCAACCATTATCTATCTTATATATCTTCATAATATACACTTCTTGTTCTCTCCTTTAACACCCTTACAACAGCCTCATTCAATAGCCTGCTATCTTGAGGATCTTTTATTGAATGAACAATAGCATTAAAAAAAGGAAAAACATTTTCTTTAAATTTATTTTTGCTTAAACTCTTAACTACTTTTAAAGAGCAAATCGAGCCATTTTTGTTTATCGTTTATTTGTATCTATAAGAAAATCATATTTTCTTTGCTTTTACGCATCTCATTCTTTCTTATATTAAATTCCATATTTTGTACTGAACTAGGTTAAATAAGAAGCAATTCTGTCAGAGAAGACAATTAAAGTTTCAGTGCAATGTGGGTCTTTGACTTGGAGATTAAAATTTCAAGAACTTTGGAGAGCCCGATTAATGCTGATGGTTTTTGTTAATGTGTTTGTGCTACAAATGATATGGGGCATGCTTTAAGCTAACAAAAAGCCCTGAGCCTCAGGGGTTATGTGTTCAGATAATTGACTCAAGTTTTGTTAAATAGACATAACACATTATAGCTTAAGTCTCATACCACATAGCATATTTTACAAAGAGTTGCAATTTTAAGTTTTTCTCAATTCTTACCAAGACAATAGGTGTTTGATTTTACTGTTTATATTCTGAAAAATTGTTATTGCACTTGAAGTAAATGTTAATTAATTAGTGAAAATTAATATTTATTAAATTAGTGAAAATTAATGTCTCTAAGACAAAAGAGCGTTTAACAACGTGTCACAATGGTTCTCTGCTCAAATGGCTTTGAACACCTACATAGTTGGTTTTACCTTGGCCTGAATAACTGATGTTTTAGAGCAACAATAGAATCTCGATGTGAGCACTTTAAAGCAGTCAGTAAGATTGATTGATTGAGTTTTCTGTTTCTTATCAAACCTTTGCAACATATTTATGACAAATCAACCCTTTGCAGGTTGTTTAAAGCAAGAAAATATTTTTAGATTGTATGATTTTTTTTTTTTTAGATAATAATGATTTAATAATACAAGTCTTCCTAATTAACTCATAGATGGAGGAAGAAGATATGGATTAATACATTATAAGCATATAATAAATAAAGAATAAATTAGTAAGTTGTTTTAATGTGGGACCAATTCTATATGATAAAATATAAACTGATCCCTCACTTTGAGTCCTTGATAGTTTTTATACATTTATATTCTAGAGTGTAAATAAATATATCAGACATGCCTATAGAGTTAATCAGAATTTATTGATTAATTTGTTTTCTAAGGCTTATCAACAACTGTTTATAGGTTATTTAAAGCCAGAAAATATTATTAGATTACAAGAATTTTTTTAGGTGGAGGGAAATAATAATAATTTAGTTATATAAGTTTTACTAAATAACTTTTATTTAGAGGAGAAAAGATGGATTCATACCTTTCTCAAGGGGATTTGTGCCTAGGTAGATATAAATGTGCAGAAGCCTCATTATGCATGAGCCACATACATCTTTATATTAGCCTGGGTACATCCTTTAGCATGTCTGGAAGTGTATTCAAAATAAAGTCCTTGGGAGAACCACAATTCCAGTCCATACATAAATCAGAAACTGATGCTGGTGTCCAGCCTGTATGGTACCATGGGGATTCTGATTTGCTAACAAATATTAGTTGTGTAAACTTGTTATTCCATCATTTGCAAATGTTGACTCATCTATAAACAAGACTGAAGAGACAAACAACAGATCTGGTCCTGAGTATGACTGTAAACTGCATCTGGCAGCAAGGCCTCTGATTGGGAGGTTATGAAAAGCATGGAATCACCTCTTAATTGCTGTTGTTCCCAGGTCCACCCTGACCCGGAGTGGTAGCACCTGTTAGGGTCCCGGCCATGGGTAAATAGTTAACCCCTAGACTGGGGTCAAAATGCGATGAAAGTATTTACCAACAAAACATTTTTTTAATGAAAAATATCACCAACTATTGAAATAGTTAAATGTAACTCCTCTTCTATTCTAATAGTTTCTTTTCTTGCACTTCCCAATCTCCAAAGGTTTTAATGCAACATCAATTGCTATCTTTTATCTATTCCCATCCATCTCTTATCTTTTCTTTGATATCTCCTGTACCTTTTCTTCTCTGACTGTAACCCCCTGCACACCAGTGACATTTCTGTCTTGCTTGGGGTGAAATGATTGTAAAAAAACTGAGTATCAATTTCCATATATTCAACTATGAAAGCAGAATAACGTATATTTTATTACTTCCAAGCTCCCAAGAAAATAAAATTTTGACATTAAATGACTCTTGAGGAATTGATATATTGTTAAATCAACAAACATAACAATCCATTTCTTTTAAATTTTCAATGCAGAGGCATTTCCTTAGTAAAATTATTAGCCAGATATGTAATGTGTCTATTCTATAACTAATACTTTCATTATTTTATGAGACTGAAAATCCTTTGTCTAATTTTCAACGCATTTCAATTGTAGAACGATTAACAATGCATTTATGGAGTAATATCATAAGTAATGCTTTGACATATTGTATACTTTTTTCATATTTCTTACCCTTTCAGTCTACGCCTGTTCCTTTTTTAATATTGCTTTCTTATTTTGTTCAAATCCGTTTTAAAGTGATGGCTGGCTTCACCAATGTATTTTTTTCCATGGCATAATTATAAATACACTCTTTTGTCAAGTATTTCTTGCATGAGATTGATTGGTTGATTTTATTGCAAATCAACACTTTATAGATTCTTTAAAGCTGAAACGTTTTTATTGTGTTAAAAGTTAACAGTAAAATGAATAAACAGATAAAAATTATTTGGTTTTGAAAAAGAGAAGAAAAGATTTTTATCTTTCCATTCTTGTGTCAACTGTATATTTTGAAACACTGAATATATCAATTTTTATAAATTGTATAAATACATCAATTTGTATAAATTGCATATTTAACATAAAAATTTTGTGGGTCATCAATTCCTTTAAAAGTTTCAGTGAGACTGAAATTGTTTTGATGTTAGTAGAACAATATAGAAATTTTGTAAATATGAGTTTTATTTCTAAAAAATTGTATGAATTGTATATTATATAAATAAACTGTGGATACAAAAAATTTTATTAATCATATACTAAAAATAAACGTTTTATGTAATATTTGTGTGCATGGTTTTTTATAAGTAAATTCAATATATGTTTTCAAATATATATATATATATATATATATATATATATATATATATATATATATGTCCTACGTCTATGGCACAACTCAGAGTTTCATGCATATGCAATCATCAGGTGCATATAGTGAACTGGCCAATTCTAGATTTGAATTTTTATTTTTTGTTCTTGCATTTTTAAGATTGTCATAAATTATAAACCTGAGGTGCCATTTTTTAATTTATTAAATGTATAATTTAATTAATTTAATTTGGTTTATACTGAAACCTAAACATGAAACTGGAAAACAAAATTGCATAAGTTATAAAAAATTTAAAAAATTTTAGGGTCAGATTTTTATGTAAAATTTAAGGAAGACCACTTGTATTTATTAACTGTGGACAAAAGCATTAAAAAATAAAATTATATATATATATATATATATATATATATATACAATTTAAAGTAACTAAGTATTAAGTATTTAAGCAGATATTTTTTTTCTATTTCTGCATGTGGTCATCAATTCACTTCTTTTGTTTAAAAAATTATGGTTATTTAGGTGTTTTAAACAAAACAAAAAATTGAACAGCAGTGAATCAAAAAAGTTTTATTTTTTTAAACTAGTCTAAACTGGCAAAAGACAGAACACCGTCTGCAAAACCAAAGATTAGCATTTTGTTACCAGTAGAAAAACAAACTTAAAATTTATGTTGATTTTTCAAAAATATTTCAAAGATATTGTACCTTTTCTGATCTTTTAGTAACTCGGCAGCAACTATTATTGAATTGAAATAGGATATATATATATATATATATATATATATATATATATATATATACACACACACAGAAAAAGAGAGAGAATGAGAAACAGACAGCAACAGGGAGGAGGATGGAAATACTAGGCTATGCAAAATTTTCATTAAAAATTCAATATCAAATTTTAGATTCAATAAAAATACATTTCAATAATATATATATATATATATATAATTTATTTATTAATTTGTTTTTTTAATAGTTTCTATCTGAAATGGTTTAATGTTAAATTCAAAGTTTAATATTGAATTTATAATGTCAAATTTTGTATAGCCTAGTATTTCCACCCTCCTCCCTGTTGCTGTCTGTTTCTCTCTCTTTATGGGTCCGCCTGTATGTGGATAAGTGTATATATATAAATATATACATACATACATGGACTCTCTCACACACAAACACATACACACACACACACACACACATATATATATATATATATCCTTTTTGTTCAAGATTAGTTGCTGCTGAGTTACCAAAAGGTATGATGCCTGAAATATTTATGAAAAATCAAAGAAAATTTTAAGCATTTTTTTGTCTACTGGTAACGAATTACTAATCTGGGGAATCTGCATTATCTTCCTCTGTAATGTATACTAAGTACATACTTAATATTTACATTTTTTCATCCCCCGCTCTAATATTACCCAATCATTTCTTTGGTTTTTCCCCTCCATGGGATGTTAGCAAGTTGGTAGTTAGGCCTACAACGGGTGGCTGAAGACATAAGGAGTCAATAGCTAGCTAACTAGAGTTGGTGTCTCGATAAAACACCATAGAGAAATCAATGAAAAACTCCTGCTCTATTCCTTCTATGTATATATTTATTTTCTCAATAGTAGGATAGCCCGGCATTGCTCGGGTGTAATGAAAGCTTTAAAACTAATCCATGGTCCTGGAGCTCAAACGCTTTGGACATTGGCACAAAAGACTAAAAAGCAATAGTTGTTTCCAGTTAAAGCAAAACTGTAGACTAAAAGAAAAATGAATGGATGTAAGTCAAAGTTTGATTTCCTGGTATCGATATCAAATAAGTTTTTATCGTCATAAACAGAATTTTGAAGGCTAAATAAGTCCTCTGAGTAAATGGTATCATGGCTGAGATTAAGAACTACAATTATACCTACTTAGAGCCAAACCCAAAGTAAAAACTAAGATAAAAGGTCTGAAAAAAATATAAACATGCAGGCAGATAAACAGACACACACACAAACATCTTGCCTTTTATATATATATATATATATATATATATATATATATATATATATTATAGATTTTCTGCACTATTGTAAGAACTGCAGCCTTGAAACTTCTGAATATCGTTTATGTCTTTGTCTATGAGTGTATCAAATTTTATCAAAATCAGACCACTCCTTCTATAAACCGATTTTTTCGATTATCGATTTTTGATATTTATCGGGGTACCTCGACACAAAACCTAGCTTAGAACACTTGCAGACGCTTATAGTACAACTGTGTAAATTTTCAAGAAAATCAGTTTAGCCATTTTGGAGTCTATAGGTAATGGAGACACACAGACACACACCGACAAAGTTCCATTTACAAATAAGTTTAGATTACAAATAAAGGAAGTTGAATCTGACAGGTAGGTATATAAAAGGAAGAAGGAGAAAAAAATTTCTTTACTTTTTTTGTCAGAACACCAGTTACTAAACAGGTTAACCCATTGCACAAGCTTGTAAGTGAGGAAGAAGGTTAGCAACCCATTGTGGATGAAAAGCAAGACAACAAAAAGGGTAGAAGAACTCTGAAGAAGTCAACGGCCAGCTAACTAGAGGTGGTGTCTTGAGAAACCACCACGGAGAAGGCAGTGAGATACCACTCCACTATCATTTCCAAGTACAATCATAGCTTTATAAATTATACATATAAAATCCAGCGGCATGAATGGGGTTACTTCCAAAGGAAGTAACTTCTCTCCTAGAAAGGATTGACAGGGGCAACAGGTGTCACCTGACCATCATCCAGTGACTGTTAGCACCAATGGTATGAAAGGGATGTATTTTTTCGAAATTTGTCGCTTGCCCAAAAGTAGCAACATGAAAAACAGTTGTCTCTGGATCGTTATTTTGCTACTTTACACAACAAACAAAAATTCCCCAAGGAACATGGAACATCAGTACGCTAAACAACTGTGGTCCGCGTGAGAATGTCAAGCAAGAAATGAGCAGATTGAACATTAAAATTTTGGGCATATGTGAAACTAGATGGCCAAACAATGAAGACTTCAGCATTAACAACCATGGGAACATATATGCAAAAAATAAAAATAACAAAAAGGGAGTTGGCTTAATACTGGACAAAGAAATGAAGAAATGCATTCTGGGATACTGCCAGTTCTCTGAAAGAGTTCTTGTCAAATTGAAACAAAGACCCTTCAACATAGCAATTACAGTAGTCTGTGCACCAACAATGCAAAGCACTGAGGAAGAAATAGAATCTTTCTACTCCATTCTTGACAATGCCAAGGCCCAGTGTAAAACCCAAGAAATTAGAATCATCATTGGAGACTTGAATGCCAAAGTAGGCAAGGAGAGGGAAGGGGAGGCAACTGGCAACTTTGGATTAGGAATCCGCAATAACCGGAGTGAAAGATGGGTCCAGTGGTATATGGCGAATGACCAGGTGATAACCAACAGTTGGTTTCAAGAACACCCAAGATGTTTATAAGCACAGAGAAGCCCAGGAGGTGACATGAAAAACAAAATCGATTATATAACAAAAAACAAAATATTCAGAAATGCAGTGTTTCAATGTAAAACCTCTTCAAGTGCCAGCTGTAGAAGTGACCATCTTCCAGTTTTCTGCAAACTAAGGATGAAACTTCAGAGACTAAAAAGACTTGGGACAGCACCCAAACTGCAATACAACACGCTCCTGAATGACCTCAGCTTGAAAGAAAAACAAAACACTGACAGTATTAAAAACAAATACGAAGAACAAATGGGAATAAAAATTTGAAATGGGATGCACTTAAAGAAGTGCAAGTGACATCAGCAAACAACATAGTCCTAGAGGAAATGAAACACAGAAAAAAAAAACAAGCGGATGACTGAAAAGATTCTTGACATAATTAAAAAGAGACAGAAAACTATGCCAAGACATGGAACTGAATACAAGAAACTAGAAAAGGAAATAAGGACCAAGTGCAGATAGGCTAAAGCGGAATGGCTCAACAACAAACGTGTTAAAGTAGAGAGATTAAGCAAGACTAATGAAGGAAAAATGCATAAAGAAATAATGGAACTGACAGGAAAAGAACATGCTCCTCAACAGGATGTACAAAATCCAAAGATGGAATGATTATATTGGAGAAAGAGTAAAAACTCCAGTGATAAGAAGAATATATAAAAGATCTCTTTCGTGACAAGAGAGAACAACTAATAGTAAACAGACACTAACGGACCAGAAATACTAAAATCCAAAGTGAAAGCTGCAATGGCCAAAATGAATAGGAACAAAGCAGCTGGACCAGACAGCATTGTAATAAAGATGCTGACAATCATAAAAAAATTCAGACACAGAAAATTTTGAAAATAATAAACAAAATCTACAACAGTGACGTAATACCAAATGACCGAATCAAATCAATTTTTATAGCTCTGCCTAAGAAGCCAGGCGAATGTGAACTCTACTGAACAATCAGTCAGATGAGCCACATAATGAATGTCATTGTCTGAATCCTGATGAATAGAGCACAAAGCAGAACCAGGCCGGAAATAGGACAAGAACAGAGGGGTTTCGTCAAAGACACTGGACCAAGGAATGTGATATTTATGCTTAGGATGTTACCAGAAAAAGCAATACAAATAAAAAAAAAAACATTTACCTGTGTTTTGTAGACTATGCCAAGGCATTTGACAAAGTACACCACAAAGAACTGATATAAATGCTCAGCAACCTCTACATATTTGGCAAAGACACCAAAGTAATCAAGAAACTGCTTTTTAACAGCACTTTAAATTTGAAAGATGACATGTAAAGTGTCTACGTAATGAGGTGGTAGCATGTCCAATATTGGTAACTGATTTGTAATACAAAACACAGTCCTGTACTAAGCATTGAAATTAATACAATGTATTGGTCATCACTAGATTAGATTTAATAGGGTCATTTTGGTTATATATATTTAAGAAAATAACTTGAGAAATTGATATTTTGGTTTTGTATATTTTCATCAATAAATAATAACATGATAATATTCATTCATAACGATGCCAAAATAGTAATATTAACCATTTCTTTACATTTCGATTATGTCATCAATTTCTCTTTGAGTTACATATGCTGTCCATTTTTAGTTGTTGCTATTGTTGGTAATCCTAAAGTGATGTGATTTCTGTAATTTGGTACAGTTCTTTCTTTGTGATTCTGTAGCAACCAGTCCATAAAGTTAAAAAAAGATAGTCATCACCAAGATCCACATGCTTTACTCAGCCATTTTTAATAAGTGATCTCAGAAAGTGGTTGTATACAGCTGACAGTTTAGATATTTCTCAATGGATTTAGCCCTATACATGGCAACCATACAAAAGTCTTGAACTGATAATGCTATTTAAGAATATGACTATAGTTTTCAGGCTAATGTTTTGGTTTTGCAGCAATGTGTGGTATTGGAGGAAACTATCTCTAGCTCAGCTTATCCTACATTCAATTTTTTGGTCTCTTATACAAAATGCGTTATAACTAATCCACCTATCAAGGTATTCGAAGTGTTTGACATTTACTAATTCCATATTCTGAATTATTATAACGAATATAGTGCACTTGCAATCACTGCTTTCATTCCAAAAGTATTTTATATTAAAAACTTTTCATATTTACAAATTTTAAAAGAAAAAATATTTTCCTATTTTTGGAATGTGTGCCTTGTGATGCAATGGATATCATCTTGAAATTGGAGAGTCAAGTTCGAATTCATGTAGAATTCGTTTCATTCACTAACACACAAATATTCTTGGGAAAGGCATGAATCCATCTCTTCTCCCTTCAGCTGTGGGTTGAATAGCAGGACAGATTAGGTTCTCTAGCCTTGGTTGGCAACCAGCCTACTGCAGAAAAAACCTTTTGCCTAGTCAGTTATGTCTCCAAAGAGATATTGTTACCCAAGTATATATCATATATAGAATCCATATCTTCTCCATCCCACTATCAAAAGGGCAGGATGTATCTGGAAAAAAATCACTGTTGTTGCCAAAATATAATTAATGCAAGATTCATCCACAAAAAAGAAAGAAAAACAATTTTTTTTACAATCCGAAAAAGAAAAAAAAATATTTCAGATTTAAATAACTCACAAGAGGTTGATAAGCTGTAAAAAACAAATTGACTGATACAGAAAAAAAAAAGTGGAGGATGCTTGCAGACTTAAGTATGATTCATATCCAAAAAAACATCAGAATATTATTATTAGATGATTTGAGTCTCACATCATACCCCTCTACCATGTTGGTAACAATCAAATACCAGCGTATGGCCAGGTAATAAGCTATTTAACACCACACCATGAAATAGATAAATCCAGACCAATATTTACCTCTCAGCTCAAGTATAACTTTATTAATGTTTACCTTTTGATGCAAATATAAATCTGGTCGACATTTACTTTTTAACTCATGCATGAACAGTTCCAATATTTAGCTCAAGTCAGAAAATACTTAGAAAAGATTTTAAAATATCATCCATCAATTTACTATTAAAATTAATTTACGAATTGAACTTCTTCTTCTTCTGTGTACCTTGTCCTTTCAAGACATAGGCGATCATGGCTGTCTATGTCTCCCTATTCCTGGTGGCTCTTAGCATGCCTTCTCCTGTTACACCATGCAATCCTTGTTCCATCATCCAGTTGATTAGGTCCTTCAAATATGTTATCTGCCTGCTTTGCCCTGTCTCTTTTTCCCTCTATCTGGCCTGTTAGTACTAGGTTCTCCAAGCCCTCTTTTCTCATTGCGTGTCCCAGGAACTTCAGCTGTCTCTTCTTGATGCTCAGTATTAGTTTCCTTTTCGTTTCCATCATTTCCAAAACCTCATCATTGCTCACATGCTCGATCCATGATATTTGCAGCATCCTTCTGTAGAACCATATTTCAGTTGCTTCAAGTTTTTCCTTCATCTTTGATGATATTGTCCAGCATTCACTGCCATATTGAAGAACTGACATCACATAGCAATCCAGTAATCTCTTCTTTGTCTTCTGTTAGAACAATTCTCAGGTATTTAAATTTTTGTACCTGCTTGATTTTAGTATCTCCGACCTGTATTTGGCATATTGAGCTCCTTTTTTACTGATGACCATGCATTCGGTTTTCTTGCAGTTTATTTGTAGTCCTTTCTTGTCACTCTCTTCAGCTACCTTCTGTAGGAGGTCTTGTAGTTTCCTTTCTGTGTCTGCTAGAGATGACTTATTAAAATTTTTGCATTCTTGTACAGAATTTGCTATAAAACTATCTGCAGTGTTATTGCCATTGTTTCAAACTAGGTTACTAGATGTTACAGAATATGAAAGCTCAGCTGTCATGGTCAGCAATTGATCAGGATAGCTTGTGGGTATGGGATTCAAACAGTGATGGATTGCTTCTGGATCTTCTATGCGGTGTGGCCCTTCAGGATGGAAGTCATTATGGCCTTTTACATCTCTCTATCCCTTGTAGATCTTAACACACCTTCTGCTATCCTATTCAACCCCTGTTCTGCCATGTATCAGCTCGAGTGCATCAAATGTCATTCCCTTGTCTTTCTTTCTCTCTATCTATTGTATGAACATCATATTCTTCAAGCCCTCCTTTCTCACTACATATCCCAGAAACTTCAGTTGTCTTTTCCTGATATTAAGTATCAGTTTCCTTTTCATAAACATCCTCTCCAAAACCTCAATGTTGCTCTCATGTTCCATCCATGGTAACCTCAGCATTCCTCTGTAGAACCACATTTCAGTTGCTTCAAGTCTTTCCTCCATTTTTAATGAGATTGTTCAGAATTTGCTGCCATATTAAATATAAGTCCAAAATGCTACATCATCAACAGAGAACAGCAGGAATTTTGAATCATTAATAAGCTTTCCACATTCACGTTCAAGAGACAGGCTAAGACCACATATGAGAAAATGCTAAACCATGAGTGGTATGTGCTCCCTTGAAATTCTTCCTCCTGCTGCTTCCTAAAATCCAAGCTGCCATGTCTATCCCTTTTCTCCAATAAAATGAGTATAAAGAAAAGCTTGCTAAGTTTGTCAATTTCTTTCGTAAAGCACAACAGCAAATACCTTTGATCAATTAGATAAGGGTCATTCATTCACAATACCTGGGGTGAAGAAAATAACGACCATGTGCTTATAAAAAATGATATCTAAGAAACATGATCTGAGTAAAAAAAAGATAAAGCCACTGCAGACTTGAATTCTGTTTATTAAATTTATTAAGTTTATTAAAGTATATTAAAAGTATACATAGATTGAAAAAAAACATCTGCAACAAATATTTTATTTGCCTATTCAAGTTGCTATTTCCTATTTTGTGTTTTTTAAAAAATGGATGACTCTTTTTAACAACATCCCCAAGATCTATAGTTATTTTAAAAATTTTTTAAAAGGAATTTTTCTGTGCTGACAATTCAAAATAATTTCATTTTGTTTATTAGATTATTCATGTTCTTAAATTTTAGAAGTTGTCATTTATTCCTATATTTCTGTTTCTTTTTTTTATCGATCTATCTATCTATGTCACTTTATTCTATCTATCTATCTATGTCACTTTATTCTATCTATCTATCTATGTCACTTTATTCTATCTATCTATCTATCTATCTATGTCACTTTATTCTATCTATCTATCTATGTCACTTTATTCTATCTATCTATCTATCTATGTCACTTTATTCTATCTATCTATCTATCTATCTATCTATCTATGTCACTTTATTGTATCTATCTATCTCAGTCTGTATCTATCTATTTCAGTCTGTTCATATCTATCTATTTCAGTCTGTTCATATCTATCTATTTCAGTCTGTTCATATCTATCTATCTATCTATCTATTTCAGTCTGTTCATATCTCTCTATCTATCTTTTTCAGTCTGTTCATATCTATCTATCTTTTTCAGTTTGTTCATATCTATCTATCTATCTTTTTCAGTCTGTTCATATCTATCTATCTATCTTTTTCAGTCTGTTCATATCTATCTATCTATCTTTTTCAGTCTGTTCATATCTATCTATCTATCTATCTCTCTCAGTCTCTATCTATCTATCTATCTATCTATCTATCTATCTATCTATGTCTCTATCTATCTATCTATCTCTCTCAGTCTCTATCTATCTATCTATCTCTCTCAGTCTCTATCTATCTATCTATCTCTCTCAGTCTCTATCTATCTATCTATCTATCTATCTATCTCAGTCTCTATCTATCTATCTCTCTCAGTCTCTATCTATCTATCTATCTATCTCAGTATCTATCTTTCTATCTATCTATCTCAGTATCTATCTTTCTATCTATCTATCTCAGTTCGTTTCTATCTATCTATCTATCTATCTATCTATCTCTCTCTTTCTTTCTACTAATGGGTTTTCTGTTTAATTTTTTAAATTCCGTATATTTTTAAAATAAAACAGAAAACCTCATTTGTAGAATGGTAGATAAGAAAAATGATAAAGAGAATCAGAGGAAAAAATTGCAATCTATTGTTATTTTTATGTCGATTAAAAAGCTCTTTAAAAAGAATTTAAAAATGAGCACTACTATATATGTAAGAAAAGAAATATACAAAGATTAATTTTTTAAATATTTTTTAAAATGACACTCAAATATCCACAAATATTTCATACACATTCATAATGACAGAAGGATTCTGAATGATTCGATTGAAATTCATCCATTAAAAGTAAAAAAAAACAAAACAAAATTCTGTTACTTTGAACATTCTGTTTATAAAAAACAAAAACAAATCTAAAATAATCAATCTTGCCTGTAGAACCTGATTCCGATTGAATATCTCTGATATCATTTTCAACCTGATTCTATGGATTTTCTAACATTCAAACATAAAACTCTCCAAGACATTGATCTGATATTTTATATCAACAGCCTGAAACTGCATTAACCCTTTTAAATTCCGATTCTGTTTGCTTCCCCACTGATTTAACATTGTTCTAGTGTTTCTCAAATAAGTACTTTGTAAATCTTTGGAATGAAACTGCATGTATCAAAAAATTAAAAGGAAAGATTTTCTTTCTTTTTATGGCACATACGACTTTTCTCGTGTGTATGAGAATTACATCAGCCAAAAGATAGATGCACACAAACATTATATTTATTTATTTATTCAAGCCTGAAGAAACGGACCGATTCCACTCAGTGTCCACTGTTGTACTAATATACACAATAACTTGCATGACAATAAACTGCATCCAGCAGCAAGGCCTCAAATTGGGAGGTTGTGAGGAGCATGGAACCACCTCTTAATTGCTGTTGTTCCCAGATCCACCCTCACCCAAAGTGGTAGCACCTGTTAAGGTTCTAGCTATGGGTAAATAGTTAACCTTTAAACTGGGGTCAAAACACTATGAAAGTATAAAAATAAACTTTTATACATTTTTGAAGAAAATGTGTACAGTAACACATTTTTAAAGGAAAAAATATTCTCAGCAAAACATTTTTGAATACAAGACATTTTCAGTTGTCTAAAATAAAATATAAAAAAACAAAATTTCATTAAAATCTGACTAAATCAACCTTATCACTAAACATTAAAAATAAAATACTTTAAAACCTCATCTTTTTTGGCATCAAATAACCCACAGAGGTTGATATGCTGTTCAACAAAACTCAAACTCAAAAACACGATAAATTGTTGCCACTTCATATTTTTAATTTCCCACATGCATGTTTGTTTTTGATTTTGTCAATTGCATAGTAAAGTCAGTTAGGTGTCATCTGTGAAAAAAGGGTATCATTGAGTAATCCACTCTGCCATTATTTTAGAAATGGCATGCTATCATGCTTGGCATTTGTGCTGGAAGCTCCAATTCAAAGATTTCAATGTGTTTGAGAGTCAACCTAAGGAAAGTGCAAAGGATGTGGAAAGAGTTGGATGAGTCTAATGGTGATTACAAAAGTGTTTATGGAAGCCTACATCAAGGGCCTTGAGGAGGTAGTGCAGCCCCGGATTAAGAAGGTGGCTGTGAGAAGACCCTATATCTGGCAACAGGACTCTGCACCATACTGCATAAGCGGGAGTACACAGTTCAAAGATTTCAGTGTGTTTGGGTGTCAATCTAAAGGAAAGTGCAAAGGATTTGAAAAGAGTTGGATGAGTCTAATGGTGATTACGAAAGTGTTTAGAGTGATCACTAGTGATGGTTAAATTATGCCTCCATTCATCATTCCACAGGGCCATAGACTCAACATGGAAGCCTACATCAAGGGTCTTGAGGAGGTAGTGAAGCCCTGGATTAAGAGGGTGGCTGTGAGAAGACTCTATATCAGGCAACAGGACTCTGCACCATGCCACATAAGCGGGAGTACACAATCATGGTTGTCAGACAATTTCTGTGACTACATCACCTCTTATATCTGGTCACCTAACTCCCCAGACTTGCAAACTTCTTGCTCAACTGTGACCCTGTGTGGGTCACAGTTGAGCAAGAAATGAATAAAAGAACTTGTAATACCAAATATGAGCTGAAGGCAGGGGTTATCGCAGCATCCACCAACTTAAACAAGGAAACTGTCCAGAGGAGAAGCCGGAGATTCCAAAGTTGTCTAGCGGCTGTGGTTGAAGCCAATAGCAATTTTATTGAATAAATTTACTCTTTAGTATTGCAAGCCATTTTTGTGTAATTTTGATAAATATATCTGTTAAAATAAAATGTCAGTGTTATTTTGATTTTTGTATTATTTAGATGACGATTCATCTATTGCACCCTATATGTGCTATGCCCTGACATTAAGCACTTTTATACATAAATATGCCATACCTTAAAACAATGTTTTTACCATATATGTATAACTAGCAGTATAGCCCGGCGTTGCTCGGGTGTAATGAAAACTTTTATATATATATTATTGATTTTCTGCACTATTGTAAGAACTGCAACCTTGAAACTTCTGAATATCGTTTTTTATGTCTTTGTCTATGAGTGTATAAAATTTGATTAAAATCGGACCAATCCTTCTATAAGCCGATTTTTTTGATTATCGATTTTCAATATTTATCAGAGGTACCTCGACACAAAACCTAGCGAAGAACACTCGCAGATGCTTATAGTACAACTGCGTAAATTTTCAAGAAAATCGGTTCAGCCATTTTGGAGTCTATAGGTAACAGATACAGACACACACACAAAGTTCCATTTATAAATAAGTTTAGATTAGATAGATAGGAAAAAAAATCAACCTTACATCAATGGAAAGAGCATATATAAAAGAAAAAGAAAAAATAAATGTTTAGTTGCTGATATCTCCTGAGGAGTGGAAAAAACATTGTAGCTACAACAGTTTATCCTGAAATAATTCAAAATAAATCTCCAGCCATTTTGAATATTTCAAAAACTGTTTGTGCAGACTTGATGGACCTCAGTCGGTAATCTGCAAGGACCTTACTGTGCATGTATGAACTGCCACACATCCATGATTATAACTGACTGAGCAATAAAATATCATTTTGTTAGCTAGTGTATTGTGTGACCCTCACATTCACAATGAATATAAATCAGGATTTGTTTGAAACATAAGCATTCATTTATAGAAAGTATTTGAAGGGATGATTCAACAAGTGAAGTCTAGAAACTTTGGTTTCAAACTTTGCTGAAGTTCATTAAATGTGATCAATATTCTGGAAGGTATTCAACAATCAGAATGCCTGAAAATGTTGAATGCATACAAATTGCCATCAAAGGAAATCAATTAGAAGATGTTGGCAATTCTATAGACATTATGTAAAGTCTCCAACCATTTCGAATATTTCAAATAACTGTTCTTCATGCCTCATACAGGGTTTTGTCAAAACATTGTTCAAATTTCTAACCCTTTCAGAATTTAAAAGTTAGCTTCCCCACAACTCTGTTCAGTCAACAACTGTTAACCGCAGAATTAGAACCAGTGGATGTAAAGAGAAAATGATATCTTCTTCTATGTATATGCCACATCCTTTCAGAATGTAGGTGATCATGGCCTTCCACATCTTCCTACCTCTTGTGGCTCTTAACATGCTTTCTCCTGTACCCTCCCAAATATCGTTCTGCATCCATTTGCTCAAGCCTGTCAAGTATGTTATGTGCTGCTTTCCCCTGTCTCTCTTTCCCTCTGACCTGTAAGTATCAGATTCTTCAAGCCCTCATTCTTGATTACATATGCCAGGAACTTCAGCTAACTTTTCTTGATGTTAAGTATTAGTTTCTTTTTCATTTCCAACCCCTCAAGAACTTCTTTGTTGCTCATATGTTTGGTCCATGGTCTCCTCAGCATCCTTCTGTAGAACCACATTTTGGTTTCTTCAAGTTTTCTCTTCATCTTTGGTGTGATTGTCCAGCATTCACTGCCATATCGAAAGACGGACATCACATAACAATCCAGTACTCTCTTTGTTCCTAGAAAATTTTCCTCTCCTTAATACTCTACTCAGCGTCTGGAATTCATCATTGGCCAATTTGCTTTCAAATCTCCATGTCACACTTTCCATCCTCTGTTAGAACAGTTCACAGATATTTCAATTTCTGTACCTGCTTGATTTTAGTATCCCCTGCCTGTAGTCAGCATTTTGGGCTCCTCTTTTTACTGATGACTATGTATTCAGTTTTCGTGTAGTTTATATATCATTTCTTTCCACTTTCTTTAACTACTTCCTGTAGGAGGTCTTGAAGTTTCCTTTCCATCTTTGCTTTTGTGGCTGCCAGTGATAAATCCTGGCAGGACTTCTAGAGCTCTCACAATTGTCTTGCTGTATAAGTCGAATAGATCTGGTGAGAAAACACATCCTTGTCTTACACCCCTTTCTTTGTATATCTGTTCATATGCAGGTGGTTTGCTGCCAGTAGAGGTTCTTGATTGCCTTAATGTCTTTCCCAAATGTGTCTTGGTTACTGAGGATCTCCATGAAGTCTAGCATACTTTGTTGAATGCTTTTGTTTAGTCTGTGAAACACAGGTGCACGTCAATCTGCATTTGTATTGTCCCTTCTTATAGCATTCTAAAAATAACCATATGAAGTTCCCTGTTCCAGTGTCTTTGACAAAACTGTACTGTTCTTTGATTTCTTGTTTGATTCTACTTCACCCTCTATACATCAGGATTCAGATGATGAATTTTGTTATGTGGCTCATCAGACTGATTACTCAATTGAGTTCTCAATCCTTTGCACCTAACTTCTTAGGAGCTTTGAAAACTGATCTGCTTAGCTTTTCCAGTATATCACAACTGTTCTAGATTGAATTGTCTAAGAATCAGCATCTTTATTCCCATGCCGTTTGCTGCTGCTTTGTTTCAATTCAGTTTGCCCATTGCAGCTTTTAATTCAGATTTCAATATTTTTGGTCCATCAGTATTCTCTGTGTATTGTCGGTTGCTCTCTCTTGTCGTGGAAAGATATCTTATATATTCTTCCCATCTCTTTCTCTAATATGAACATTCTATTCTTGGATGTTATACATTCTGTTGAGGAACTTGTTTTTTATCCTGTTAGTTCTCTCATTTTTTTAAGATTATCTTCTTTATTAGTTGTGAATGCGGGTGTCCCTCAAGGCTCTATTCTAGGTTCTATGTTTTTCCTTATCTACATTAATGATTTCCCCAATGTAATAAGATCCCAAGTAGGCATATACATTGACAACACTACACTCTCGGCTTGATCAAAAATCTGCTGAGGCTGACAAAGCAAACCTCGCTAACATTTAAAAAAGTTATAGTTTCACGACTCTTTGGGTCTTATCACTGGATCCAACCAACACTTTTATCCACTGGCCACATATGTCATGTTCTTGTATTATGCACAAGAAAAGATGAAAGATATTTTGTACACAAGAATTACAAGATAAAATATAAAAAAAAAAAACCTAAACAAGCAATTCAACTTAATTTTAAGCTGTTCAGATTTGAAGGTTAAATTGGGACATTTTGTGTATTAATAGTTTATTCAATTTCAACTATAAAAACAGGCAAAAATATACACTTTTGGTTTTCTCTTGATTTTCTTAATCCTTCAGTGTTTGTAAAATAAGGAACTTGTCACTGAATCCATTCAGTTGGTTGAGTGCGATATTTGATACACGCTTGGGCGATCATTTTTTTTTCAATCTATGACTGACTAGGTAGAAGATTTTTCTGCAGTAGGTTGCCATTTCTTTTTGTGGTAGACTGGTTGCCAACCAAGGTAAATGTGTTTTGGTGCAGTAGATATCGATTCAGAATGAGAAATTGAGAGGCTGAGTTTGAATTTTAGTTGAATTTGTTGCATTCACTTATGTGCAAATACCCTTGAGAATAGTATTAATCCATCTCTTCTTTCTCCAACTATGGGTTAAATAGCAGGGCAGATTGGGTTCTATACTCTTGGTTGGCAGCTAGTTTACTGCAGAAAAAAATAGCAGCCTAGCGTGGGAGAAAATATTCTGCCTAGTCAGTCATTGATTGAAAGAGGCATAATCACCCAAAAACTTGTCATTTTATTTTAATCATTCAGAAATATTAAAAACCTGTTATAAGTAATAAAATGGCAAATTATAGTGAATCAAGTCAATTAAAGACAATGATAAATGTATACCTGTTTTTAATATAAAAGATGAACGCATTTCTTTGTCATCCAATCTTCATTCAACTGAAGAGAATGCAACTGACAATGGATATTCATTGTATTTAAATGTCTGAATGACACCCCAGGCTAAGAAGCCTGCCTCAGAAAAATATGCTGGAAGGAATGGCAGAAAGACGTTCATATCAATTTCACTGACCTCAAAGAATTCTACTTTTACTGCTATCCCCCGACCCCCCCACCGACAAAAAAAAAAAAAGGCACTGTAATCTCAAGAATTGTCTTTTATCTTTCATTGTTAGCCACATAATGGTTGCCTATGGACTGTGTATTGACACCACTGAACTTACTGCAGTTCAAGTAGCACTGGTCTAGCTCATTTCCAGACAGACATATATTTTAAAACAACAAAAAACCCAAATTATTAAGGTTTATATATATATATATATATATATAAATTAGAAACAGAAATAGGTGTTGTTCCAATGAGAGAAATTGGTATAGAAGAAAAAGTGCGAGAAGCCATGTTTTGTTTAAAGTGTAGATTTATTGTTACTATTATTATTAATATTACTTGCTTTTTCTATGATATATTTTCTTATATATATATACACATAGCTTCAGTGCAAAGAATTTTTCACTTTAATTGAGCAGGTTCATGCTGACTTTGAAGTTTTGTGAGGAAGTCATGACGATGCCCTCACTCATTGAAGCTGTGTTTTTTTTTTGCAAAGGCTCGATCACTCATCCTTATATTGAGCACTTTATGATAAAAAATCTGCTTGCCAAAATGCCTATTATCAGTAAAGCTAATGAAAAACAACAATCTTGCTGCTAAAAACTATCAAAACTCAACACACATATATATATATATGTGTGTGTATGTGTGTGTATGTGTGATTGTCTGTGCAAATGTATGTATGTAAGTATGTGCGTGAGCGGAAAGTGAACATTCACCTCTAACTGCATATGCTGTACATTTAAGAGAAATAGCTTTCCTTGTAAATAGGATTTTAATGAATGTTGCCAATTTAAGACAATTATTTGCATCTGAAGGAAATATTTTTATAATATAACATTTACTGAATTTTAATAAACAAATCAGTCAATATTTTCTAGCTTTGTAATTTTTTTCTCATTTTGTTTTAATTTGTAGGACTCACCATTTAATCTGGTAGTTCCTTAAAGTATTTATTGGTAGAACATTTTACTTACTATCTCAGAGGAGACTAAGTACATTTTGAGGCAATCTTAGAATCAATATTAAATTGTTTCTACTGTCATCTTCCATTTAGCTTAAAAAATAATTTCATCACAATCATAAGTTTACCAAATTTCTAACATCAAATATCGAAGTGTTTCAACTTTAGATAACATTTTGAGTATGGACCTTATTGGTGAACCTGGCAGGTTTTGGTCAATTAATAATTTGATCATATGGCTAAAATGTTTTCTCTTTTTAACAAAATTTAATAAGATAATAAATTCTGTGATAATCATTTTGTACTGTAAAAAGTCGGAATGAAGAAATGGCTTTAGACATGTTTCATCTTCAGAAGCTCATCTTTCAGGGATGATGCTTTAACCAATTAAGTTTCACAAATGATGTGATAAGACTCTTATGTTCTTTGTGGTGCAGTAGATATTGACTCAAAACAAGAAATTGAGTTTGAGTTCCAGTTGAATTCATTGCATTCATATACTTGGGAAAGGTATGAACGCTTCATTTCTCTCTCCAGCTATAGATTAAATAGCAGAACAGGTTGAGTTCTATAGCCTTGGTTGGCAACCGATCTACTGCAAAAAGTAATGGCAACCTACTACTGGAAAACCTTCTACCCAGTCAGTCGTGTCTCTTTTGAAACATTATCGCCTAAGTGTGTTTCACATATGGCACGTATGTCTTACTGATCTGTTCACAACCGTTTTTTGTTATTTAAGTCTGTTTTATGCTGTATTGCTGACTGTTCATTAATGATAATAATTGATGATGTATAAGAACTCCATTTTTCATGAAGTATATATACCATAAAACTATATTTAACATGTTTTAACATACCATAAAAATATATTTCAACATGTATATATATATATATATATATATATATAAACATGTTAAAATATATAGATATGTGTGTGTGTGTGTGTGTGTCTATATGCACACACGCTGTGCGATGGGTAAATTGTCGCCAATTTTAAGCTTTAATTTTGTGGATGTGCTTTACTTGTTTTTGATTTTGACAACTACACAGTATAGTAAAGTCAGTTGGGCACTGTCTGTGAGAAAAAAGAGCACCATGATGCAATTCTTCTCACCAGGAATTTAGAAACAGCATGCTGTACTGCTTAGTATTCATGCCAGAAGCACCAATACAAACTTTTCAGAATTTTGGGATTTCAGTCTGAGGACAATGCAGAGGACTTGGAAAGAGTTAGATGATATATCCTGTCAGCATTATGGTGTTTGGCATGATCACTAGTGATGGCAATGTTCTGGTTCCATTCATCTTTCCATAGGGCCTCAGAATCATCACAGGGGCCTAAATAAAGTACTTGAGTAATTAGTGACTCTTTAAGTCAAGAGGGTGGCTAGTGGAAGATCATATGTCTGGCAACAAAACTCTGCAATATGCCACACAAGCAGGAGACTTAGTGATGGCTGTCAGACAATTTCTCTGACCACATAAATTTGCTCTTTACTATTTAAAGATATTTTTGTGTAATCTTTAGTAAATGTATTTGTTAAAATGAAAGGTCAGGGTGATTTTAATTTTTGTGTAATTTAGATGACAATTCATTCATTGCACCCTATATATATATATATATATATATATATATATATATATATATATATATATATATATATGTATGTACCCCAAAAGATTTGATGGGTAAGAACAGACAAGGTTTATCTGTTTATTTAGTTTTTGCATATTTTCAATTTTTGAAAATTACAACAGAATAAAATTGATTAAATATATGAAATTAAAAAAATATTTATAGGTTTGCGTAAATTATAATGAAAAATGAAAAACTTCACACTTTTTTCATATATGAATGTATAAAAAATCAAATTAGACAATTAAACAAACTGACATTGATGGTTCTTTTTAATTAAACTTGCTTGGATGAATACTTAATGCCTAAATATACCTTATATATATATATATATATATATATATATATATATATATATATGGCTCAGTAAATAGATAATTATATTTACATTGAAACTTATGGCTGGATCAGTTTTAATATTTATTTTCAACAATATTAAGAAAATCTTTCTTGGGATTTTACCTACATGCCACTTTCTTTATATATATATATATATATATATATATAATCAGTCGGAAATATTCTGAGCAACAGTATGATTAAAAAAGGAGACAAAAAGAAAACTATATTTTGTGTTTAGCTGATGCATTTCATCCACTGTCGGACTTTATCAAGAAAAAAAAAGCAAAATTATTTTATTTGAAAATAAAGTATGCATAAACAAACAGTTGTTGGTTACTTAAAAAAGAGTTCATAATGATTCATTCAGTCAACAGAAAAATATTAAACATTTAAAAAATGTAATTTCTCATACTCAAAGACAACATTTTCATTTGAAGTCTATTTTATTTTGTAAGATGTTGAAATGAAAGAAATTAACTATCTTCTTTTGATTTTTTATATATGTTTGTTAGATATGTTGGCTTGTGAAAGTTTTGATTATATTAAGAATGGTGAAATTGGGAAAACTTGGGCGCAGATGAATATTTTGGTAATAATTGATGGCAACACTCTCAAGGATTTTTCTTTTGAGAAAAATTTTCTCTTTTGATAAGTATGGCATATTTGAGTCCAAAATTATTTCTTTGTATGACCAGTGCATTTGGTTTTTGCAATCTCAACATACTTTATTTCCAAATAAATCAATTTCATTTTTTCCTTTGATAAAGTCCATCAGTAGACAAAACATATAGACTAAAACAAAATATAGTTTTCTTCTTGTCACTTTTTAATCATATGTACATGTATGATTATATATATATATATATATATATATATATATATTATATTTTAGAACATGTGCAAGTTTTTTTTATATATATCCACTACAAATTGTACATTTTGTTTTGACAATGTCAAGCACTGTTTTAAATTAATGTTTTGGATGTTGTAAATTTTTATTCATTCCTTATTCACTCGGATATATATATATATATATATATATATATATATATATATATATGCCTGAACAATAGAGTAGCCTTGCACAGGAGTAATATCAAATTAGCTAACAAGAAATTGTATGTCTCCCAACATTTACATGAATGCAGGTAAATTCAGAGTAATACCTATCTACCAAAATGTAGATTATGACACACTAATAATGCAGGAAGAAATATTTATAAAAAAATACAAGCCTGCCCCCAACAAAACAACATTGAAAACCTAAAACAAACATACAGACACGAAATTTGAAAAAAAAACTTCAAAAAACACTCTCTCCCACACACACACACACACACACAATTCTAATAATATCCCTCAAAGCAATAAAAAAAACTAGATGACCAGTAGAAAACAATTTCAAATCCCTCACAGATGAAGAAGGTACCAGAAAAAATTTAACATGTGAGTGAAAAAAAACCCAACTCCACACACATGAACCCTCTGACTTATCTATTTATACATGATACCTTGGCCATCAGAAAAGCAAATGGATCCTATATGTGAAGTCACAAGTTTATTGGCCTGAAGAGGGTCAACTTTAGACTCGAAACATGTTTAGCATCACAAATACCTTTATGAACACTGAATGTATCAATCAAGAAACAAGTAATATAAATAATAACAACAACAACAAGTCTACACTTTAAACAAAACATTCACGGCTTCTTGCACTTTTTATTATACATATATATATATATATATATATATATATATATTTATATATTTGTTTATGTTCTCTCGGTGACTGGCGTCTGAATACACTGCTTACATACAAGATGTTAAAATTTCCCTTCTCTGACCCCATGCGCCAATGACTTAGGGAGTAGAGACTCCGACTGACACCAAATCGGTCAACTTTTCGATCCCGGCCAGAAGCAAGTGGATATGTCTAGCCACACTGATGAGCTGTGATACAGCGAAACAGGCTTGTATGTGGATGACTAATACATATATGTTTATATATATTTTCTATTTGTAAATGAGTTAATACGCGACCTAGGTTTCTACCATGAATGGTGTCTTCAGGCGATTTGCAATAACTGATTTTATCATTTATCCCTTTTTTTTTAACATAACGATGTTTCTTTTAAATGCTCATGTGGCAGGGAATTTTTGAACGCGGAATTTTTAAAATTACAAGGAATTATGATGTTTTCATCCATGGTTGTATGAACCTAAGAGGTATTTTTTAGTATAGTTACACTTAGTCATAATTTCTGTTCTTTCATTCGATAGTTTGTTTTTGTTTGAGAATAGTGTAATGTCTAACTTTTCTTCTTGGCACAGTCTACATATTTTGCCACTGTTGTAAGGCTTGGCTGTTTTTACTATACTCTACATTATGTCTGGGTCTTTACAAAAATTTGGAGTTTAATTTCCACATGTGGCTAGCCAATTGTGTACAGTTTTTTAAGTTTTCTATTTTGAGTGTAGACTTGAGATTGAACCACCTTTCTTAACAATCAAAGACCATAAAGAAGATTTTTCCAACAACCCATCATACCGACTTATAAATCCAACAAAAATAGAAGTGGGCAAAATAAGGCATCAAATATTAAAAAAATATTTGTGACTTGCTTAGAACAGCCACTCAAGCTAACCAGTGGAAGGACACAAGTGATTGCATTTCCTTGTTCCAAAGAATCTAATGCAAAAATAAATGCACATTCATTAAATATGACATAAAAAAACTTTTACTGATCAATTTCTGAAAAAGGTTTAATGAAAATATTTAATTTTGCTAAAAGGTACATAAAAATATCATCTGAACATATTGATATAATCTTACATTGCCGCAGATCAATACTTTTCTACAAAGGTAAAGCATGGATCAAAAAATCAAACAAATGCACATTTGATGTACCACAAGGATCTTATAGTGAAGCAGAAATTTCAGAATTGATGGGCATATACATTTTAAATAAAATCAACAAAATAATCCATATAGACAACCATGAATTATATAAAAATGATGGATTAATGATAGCACCAGTCAACAAAAGAGAAAATGATAAAATAAGGAAAGAGCTTTTCAAACTATTCAAAAAACTAGATTTTGATATAATAGTAGAAACAAATAAAAAATTGGTACAATATTTAGATGTGGAATTTAATTTACAAACTGGCAATGTCTCGCCATACATGAAAACAAACACTTTAAGGTACATAAATACAAAATCCAACCATCCCAAAAGTATAATTAGACACATTCACAAAGAAATTTAACACAGACTATCAAATAATTCGTTGAACAAAACAATATTTGATGAAAAGAAAAATATTTATGAAGATGCACTAAGAAAATCTGGCCATAAGAACATTTTACAATATAATTCTCAACCAAACACACAAACAAAAAACGATAATAGAAAATGAAACATTATCTGGTTCAACCCACCATTTGGTTTAGAAGTAAAGACCAAAATAGGACAAATATTTTTTAAACTGATAGATAGACACTTTCCAAAAGGATCAGAACTAAACTAAATTTTCAACAGAAACACATTCAAGCTAAGTTATAATTGCACTTGTAATTTAGATAGTTTCATAAAAAAAAAATGCTAGAAACTTAAATAGCAGTGTACAAAACAAAACCACTAATAAAGAATGCAACTGCAGAGACAAAAATAAATGTCCACTTCAAGGAGTTTGCAACACAAAAGAAGTCATTTTCAAGGCAAAGGTACATGACTTTTGTGTCACCTATTGGGCTTCTCCATATCCATAATTCTCTTGGGTGTTCCTGAAACTGAGTGTTGATTATGTCCTAGTCATTAGCTGTGCACCATAACAACCTAGGTCATTGCAGTTTCTCCTAGGTCATTGCAGTTTCCTAGCCAAAGTTGCCAACTGTTGCATCTTCCCTCTCTTTCTCTACTTTGGCATTCAGGTTTCTCATGTTAATTCTAATTTCTTGTGATTTATACTGAGCTTTAGCATTGTTCTGTATGAAGTAGAAAGATTCTGTTTTCTACTCAGTGATTTGTGTTGTTGATGTATTCTTCTTCTATGTGCTCTGTCCCTGCACATTTGTCTTTGAGCCATTCCTCTTTAGCCTGTTTACATTTGCTCCTTATTTTCTCGTGTAGTTTTTTTGTATTCTGTTCCATATCTTGGCACTGTTTTCTGTCTTTTTTGCATCATGTCAAGAATCTCATCTGTGATCCACTCATTTTCTTCTGTTTCTTTTAAGATGATGTCATTTGCTGTTGCCACTAACGCTTCTTTAAGTGTGTCTCATTTTGAGTTTTCATTTCCAATTTGTTACTTGTATTTTTTCATGCTGTCCGTATATTCCATCTGGTCCTGCTTTATTCTGCTATTCATGTATGTGTAGAGGATTAATACACGTACAATTTCTCACTTAGCTGATTGATGTTATATTCAGCACTTTGACTATAGAGTTTTGTAGATTTAGTTTAGTATTCATCACAATAACCTAGTAAGAGTTTTCAGTAACTGACTCCATGTTTTTCGTTTTCATGCTGTTATATAACACCACTGCTGTTGGAAAACAACAATTGTCTTGACTAAAAATGAGGAACATGTAAATATAAAAATATAAAATTATCTTTTTATTCTTCATTAGTGACAGTTGTGTGGAAAAGGAGAGTAACCAGAGAGAATCATGTCCATGCATGAGCCATCAGGGAATCATTAATCAGTGGGAGTGTTCTCTCTCTCTCTCTCTCTCTCTCTCTGACTTCACATTTTTGATATTTTAGGTTGTCACTTAATTGACATCATCATATCTTTGTTGGCTATTATCTTTCAAGCCTTTGTTGTCACCTGTGTTTTCTGTCTTTGATGTCAATCATATCTTTGTCAGTTAAGGTAATATATTACAATGCTCTCAAGAATCTTGGTCTCCACTGTTTGTCTTACGAACTAATTCATGCTTAGTTCTATTTCCAAACCAGCATGGAAATATAACGGCATACAACACAATCAATTTTGTAATGTACTTTTATTTTATTGCACATCAGGGATGTGTAGTTTCACTTAGTATGTACTGTAGCATATTCAATTGAAATCAAGTGATGTTTCGACTGTTGTCTGCACTGAAATTTTGAATTGTCTGGCATTTCAAACTTAGCCCTTTATTTTGCCTATTGGGGTAAATTGTTCTAATTCCTCATGCCATGCCTCTTCCAGATATCTCCGTATCAGTTATCTCCCTTTTAATTCAACTAACTTTTTGTTCACCTCTGCTGTAAACATATAATGAACTCATGACTGTGAGTCAAGTCACCGGATTCAACCAACACTTTTATTCATTGAGCCATGTGTCCTCAAATATCTGTCCAGATGCTAGAAAACATATCCTCGGTCTGTACTGAAGAGAATCCTATTAAAACTAAAAAGGCAGCACCCTTTAGAAATCACTGTCAGTATCTTTGTTATTTATTTCCAGTAATTAGCAATTTTCTATTTTTCCGAAAATGGGCCAGCACAGCCAAGCAACAATGCTATGACAATGCAACAGTGAAAGGGTTACTATTAAATTGCTAATAACAACTTCTTTTTCTTCTATATGCCTTCCTCATTACATGTCCTAAAAACGTCAGCTGTCTTTTCATGATATCACTTTCTCGTGTCTATCCTTTCCAAAACCTTGTTGTTACTCACATGTTCCATCCATGGTATTCTCAGCATTCTTCTGTAGAACCTCATTTTAGTTGCTTCAAGTCTTTATTCATATTTTCTGAGATTGTCAAGCAATCCAGTAATCTCTCCTTTGTCTCTTGCAAAATCTTTCTGTCTCTTAATACTCTACTCAGCTTCTAGAAGGTATCCAATATGCCCTCTGATCTCTGTATCACACTTTTTATCCTAATAACAACATTAAGACCTACAGGCTTCATGTGCTGAAAGGCATTTTTAACCAGTGATCCGAGAAAGTGGTCATATAGAGATGATAATTTGGAAATTTTTAAATGAGATTTTTGTTTTGTGTGACATCTATATGAAAGTCCTGGTAATATCAGCTGTTTTCTTATAAGGAAACATTCAGCATGCATTGACCGAGTTGTCAGTACTGCTTTTCATCAAAATTTATAAGAAACTTTTTTTTTTAAAACAGTCTTTCAGGAAAATAGATTTCTCAAGTTCAGTAGCTGTTATCACTCCTTCCAGTAATGATGTGGGATTTCTTTCCTAACCTTTTGTTTGAAATAGTGTGCAATGTCAACATCATGATGATTTCATTATTTTCTCTTCTCATGTCTGGTAGCTGTTATCACTCTTTCTCCTATTTGTGGGCATTTTCTTCCTAACCTTTTGTTTGAAGTATTGTGGAACATCAACATATTGATTATATAATTGTTTTCTGTTTGACTAACATGGATGTGCGTTGTGGTGCTGAAATCGGGGAGCTGAGTTCGAATTCCAGTTGAATTCATTGCATTCACTTATGTGCAAATACCTGTGGGAAAGGTATTAATCTGTTTCTTCCTTCCAGTTATGGGTTAAATAACAGGACAGATTGGGTTCTATAGCCTTGGGTGGCAACCAGTCTACCACAGAAAGCAATGGCAACCTACTGCGGGATAATCTTCTGCCCAGTCAGTCATGTCTCTTTCGAGACATGATCGACCAAGCGTGTTTCACATATGGCACTTAACTGACTGAACATGTGCTATCCATTTTAGTTGTTGCTATTTTTGATAGTTCCCGTGGTGGTTTCTGTAACATGATACAAAAAACATTTTACTCTCTCTATACTGTCTTTTTGTGAAATCAGTTTTGTTGTAATAGAATCTTTGTTTTCTTTGCACTTCAGAGACGCCATCTTTACTTTTGCTTGGTAGAATTTATCAGTAGTTCAACATTTACCCTCCAGGTTGCACTCATCTCTATTTCTGCAGTTACAAGAGGGTGTCGGATTCATATCACGTTCGCACAGTGCATTCATTATTTGTTTTTTATGAGTTGGATCACATTGTCTGTACAACAATAGCTTAGTTTAATTGTGTTCCTATTAAATATTTTATGAAGCTCCCAAGGAACAGGGAAGTGTTTACCAATAAGCTTATAAAAGAGACTTCCTGCTTCAGTTTTCATTGCTTTTGTTGCAATTGTGAAGTTGAACCAAATAATCTTTCTTTTTCTGTTGATCTTTGTCCTGGTTGTACAGCTCTTGAAATCTAAATTATCACTAAATCTTTTTTTTTTCTTCCCATAATGCCATTTAATTTTCTGGCTTTGCATGAGGAAAATATTTCTGTTGCTAGAATTTATAGATAGAACAGCATGCATTGATTTGGGGTCTGTTTTAAAGGAGATGATGAGTGATTAGGTGATATTTTAGATATCAATAGGGCTACTATTTCTCCAGAGTCTATTTTACATATCTATAAATCTACCATTCATCCATGCCTAGAACATTGCTGCCATATATGGTCTGATGACCCAGCTATTTAGCTTAAGCGCCTTGATAAAATCCAAAGAAGAATCAGCTATATTATTGGTCCTGATCTGGTGGCTCTGCTTCAGTCACTTTCCCACTGCCATAATATTGCTTCTCCTATAAATACATTCATGACAATTGTTTGGATGAGCTCTCAGCTATGATACCTAGATTTTTGAATTTAAGTGCAAAACTTGACTAGTGTTGATATCTCATCAATTTACAGTTGAGCTGGCTAGATGTAGCCCTAAGTTTTATGCTGACAGTTTCTTTTCTTGCACTTTTTGCTTGTGGAACTCCCTTGTGGCTCCATGATTTCCAGCCAACTTTAATCTGCAAAAATCTAAGTTCAATGTCAATCACTAACTAACTTTTCTCCTGATTACTCTTTCCTCTTCCTGCTCATTATTAATATTTCTGTTCCTAACTCTTCCATACTTTGTAAACCATTGTGTCTTAGTGGCTTTACTACCTTGCATGGGGTGATAGTGATTAAAAAGAAAAATTCCTCTTTTTGTATGGGTGGTATACACTTTTATAGAGATGAAATGTGGCCTTGAGGATATCCACATCTTTCAAATTAACCTTAATTTCACAGTCAAAGTTCCTTATAAACGCCTTTATAATTTTTGCTGTACTCCTGTTATAACGCCTGAGTATCATTAAATCATCATGATGATTAACTGAATTTTACTGCTTCACATTGAGCATTATTTTCTAAATCATCATGGCCATACAAGGTCCAAGAGTCACTCTAGGTAGGGTTACTGATTTTTGGCAAAGTGTTCCAGGCCATAATTAATGCTGAGGTAATTCAACATCTCACAGCCCACAGCCTATTCTCTAACAAACAGTAAGAATTCTGCTTTGCCAGGTTTACTGCTGATACACTAACGGCCATCACAGTATATATATATATATATATATATATATATATATATATATATAAGTTCTTGATAAGAATGGCAAAGCTCAAACTATTGCAGTTGATATCTGGCATGATGGCCTTCTGCACAAGCTACAGGGCTATAGTATAACTGAGCACTTGTTTGATGTAATCCAATTGTTCCTATCAAATCATGTAATGAAGGTCCTATATAACGGGTATGCTTCCAGATTCTATCTTACAAATGCAGGTGTCCCTCAAGACTCTATCCTAGGTCCTACACTTTTTCTAATTTTTATAAATGATCTCCCTGATGTAATCAGATCCCAAGTAAGGATCTACACTGACAACACCACCATTTACTCCTGCCTTGATAATAAATCTTCTGAGGCTGACAAAGCAAACCTCACTGTTGCTCTCAAAAAAGGACCTTCAGTCAGTGGTGGATTGGGGTAAGAAATGGCTTGTAAATTTTACTGCTTCCAAAATGAAACTGCTGTCCTTCAACCACCATAGACAATCTCTCCTACCCCCATCAGCATGGATCACACTAGTCACTCTGAAAGCAATACACTGTACCTCCTCAGCCTCACTCTCTCAGCCAACCTCAAGTGCAATGACAACATTGAATCAACAGCTGAATCTACTGTGAGAAAGAATGGCCACTGTGTTGGTCTAGGAAGTTATTCTGAATCCATCTTGCACATATATAAATTCACCATCCATCTGTGTATAGGATACTGTTGTCATATCTGGCCGGGCACCTCTACTATTCATCTTGGGCTTCTTAACAAAATCTAAAGCAGAATTTGCAATGTCATCAATTCTGACCTGGCAGCTCAATTCCAGTCACTTTCTCACTGATGAGATGTGGCTTCACTGTCTCTTCTACAAATACTTTTACGGTTTCTGCTCCAACAAGCTTAGTTCCCTGGTGACCCTATGCATAAATTTACTTTAGCTACTAGACTAGCAACTAGTTCCCACTCTTTTACAGTAAAATCAATCAAATGTAGCTTCAACTTCTACTCTACCAGTTTCTTTTCTCGCACTTTCAGCCTGTAGAACTCCCTTCTATATACTTGCTTCCCTGATAGTTACAATCTACATGAGTTTAAATCCACCATCAAGTGTCATCTATTCTTTTCTTGACACACTTTCTTCTTTTTCACTCTACTCTCATGCAACTCTCTTCACATCATCCTTTTCCTATCCATTCTCTGACAGCCCCTGTGACCTGACTTGTTCCCCTTTCTCTTCACTCTCTTAATATGTGACCCCTATGCACTTGTGACAGTACTGCTTTGCTTGGGGTTAAATGATTGATAAAAAAAAATGCATGTGGTATGGATGTTAGAGAAAGAAGTGAAGATTATGAAGATATGTAGAATAGAGAACTATTAACCCAAAACTTGAAGACGTTAAAACTTTTCAAGGAAACACCTGTATGAAAAATATTCTAAAAAGTAGCAGATTTCAGAAGAAACTGCCTCAATGTAATTACCTTCATACCATAGAAATATGTAGGGAATGAGGGTGATTTGACCCTGTGAATGAAGCATGGTGGGTCTTAGCTATAAATGTTTAAACTTTTAAAACTAAATAATAGAGCTCATGTGAATGTTTTCATGGAAATAATGTGAGAGTATTTCAAGGCTTTGTCGGTGGGAAAGAGATTGTAGGGTGGAAAATAATTCATCACCCAAGAGGCTGTTTTATACAATTTTAGACTTTGTCAAGGCTGTGAGGTAAGAATTGAGCAGTGACAGTTTTGACATAACAGCAATATTCCATTTTTGGTCTGATCTAACTCTTGAAATGACAACCATGCCAAGAGGAGTCAGGTACTTTCTGGAGCAGTACAAAGAACTTACCATTTTTTCAGCATCTTTTTATCTTTTTTTTTCTATTAAATATATTAATTAAATTTATTAATAAAATTTTTATGCTGTTATCTATTTTCATCATTATATAGAAAGAGTGTGGCAAAAATATCTCCCACATTTTAAACTGTTATCCGTGTGGTGCTAGCAAACTTAGACTAGTGGCAATGGTGACTTCATCTAACAAATGTCTCACCATTATGTTGGATGTATTTCTTCCAGTCCATGTCACTAATGTTATACTACTATGTGGGAGATATATGTGGGAGGTATTTATACTGCACCCTATAAATATATCTAAACTTATTTATAAATGGAACTGTGTGTGTGTGTGGGGGGGGTATCCGTTGCCTATAGACTCCGAAACGGCTGAACCGATTTTCTTGCAAATTTACACAGTTGTACTCTAAGCATCTGCAAGTGTTCATAGCTAGGTTTTGTGTCAAGGTACGCAGATAAATATCGAAAATCGATAATAAAATAAATCGGGTTATAGAAGGAGTGGTCCGATTTTAATCAAACTTAATACACTTATAGACAAAACATAAGAAACGATATTCAGAATTTTCAAGGTTGCAGTTCTTACAATAGTGCAGAAAATTGATTATATATATATATATATATAAAAGGCAGGATGTTTGTGTGTGTGTGTGTCTGTTTATCTGCCTGTATGTCTGTATTTTTCAGCCCTTTTGTTTTAGTTTTTGCTTCGGGTTTGACTCTAGGTTGGTATAATTGTAGTTCTTAGTCTCAACCATGATACCATTTACTCAGAGGACTTATTTAGCCTTCAAAATTCAGTTTACGACGTAAAAAACTTATTTGATATCGATACCAGGAAATCAAAATTTGAGTTACATCCATTCATTTTTCTTTCAGTCTACTGTTTTGCTTTAACTGGAAACAACTATTGCTTTTTAGTCTTTCGTGTCAACGTCCAAAGAGTCTGATCTCCAGGACCATGGATTAGTTTTAAAGCTTTCATTACATCCAAGCAATGCCGGGCTATACTGCTAGTATATATATATATATATATATATATATATATATATATATATATATATATATATATATATATTACTGTGTTAAATTAAATAAATGAATTTACCTGGATAGTATACCAAGTGTGCTACATTATAATTTGCTCCTTATTTAATGTAAGTCAAGCTCTTTTGGATAATTTCTTTTTTGGATATTATTACATTTCAAATATCGTGTGCAGCAGTATGAATAAATTTCATCCTGAATATTCAATGAAGAATATTCCTTATTCTTTACTAAATTCCTTCACTTTGGACCTCATGAAAAAAATAATTGAATTCATTAAAAGACTACAATGGAAAACCTATTTCTACCCCAATCCATGGAATGCTTTGATTGAAAACAAGGAGAAATATAATATGAGATCTCAAAAAAATCCCGCCAGGCAATAAACTTCTCGAGTCTTTTGAGACTGACATGTTTGATTTAATTAAAAAAAATCAAATTTAGAAAACAATATAACCAATTCCAATCACTTCTCAAAAGGGACATTAAAATGATCAGAAACTCTAATAAGATGTGGATAAATGCTGATAAGTGAAATAATATATATAAAATAGAACTACCGAAATATCATAAACTCATTCTTAAAAACGTCTCCAGTACTTATAAAATAAGATAATAATGATTACATGATGTCCACTATAAATAAGAAAACTGCTACATTGGCAAATAAGCTAAATATTGCAGATAGAATGGGAAAGATCCAAACAAAAAACATATATTTACTATTTAATAACCACATAAAATAAAAACAGCCTGCAAATTAGACTAATAAATCCCTTAAAAACTGAATTAGGTTTAGTTTCTAGCAATATAATTAAGAAGATTTTAACATTCTTGCAAGAGAATCTCAATACAAATTTAAAGAGAGATTCTTCTGATACCATAACATGGTTCCAGAACATTCTGAATAAGGAAAAAGCCTCATTTTTACAATTTGATATCGTAGATTTTTACCCTTACATTTCGTATGATTTATTAGTTAATAGTTTAAACTATGCTAAAAACTTCATCGATATTTCTAATAATGAAATGGATATTATTTTAACTTCTAGAGAATCTCTTCTAGTATATTATAATTCTACCTGTTTATTTTGGGAAAAGTCTGGAAAGTGATGTTAACCCTCTAGGGCCATTCGTATCATATTTGATACAGTATTTCCCTAAAAGGAAACATTTGGTATTCATTGACTGAGCAGTCAGTACTGCTTTCATTTGAAATTTATAAAATATTTCTCTTAAAAAATTTTTCAGGAAAATATTTCTTTCAAGGCTTGTTTTCATACTGTATCAAATATGATACGAATGGCCCTAGAGGGTTAATATCATTTTACAGCAAAAAAAATGTTTTTTTTGCTGTTTATTTTTTTATAATTTTTATATTTATAGGTATATATATATATATATATATATATATATATATATATATATATTTAAAGATTCTTTTTTCTTTGTTTTTGACAGAATGAGTATTATTATTAACGTCTTAGAGAAATTTTGTTTGATACATGTGTGTGTGTATATATATATATATATATATATATATATTATTTTTTATTATTATAATTTTTACTAGTATTATCTATTATGAGTGGTATTAATATTCAGGATGTTTTTTAAGATTGTATTTTAATATTTTATTTATTTTTCTTACTGAGAGTTATCATTTTAACTATATTTATAATAAATTACTACTAGTGGTTATATTGTAATTTATATTAGGACATATGATTTACGATTCATTTTTCACCATAAATATACCCCATATTTGGTATATTTTAATTTAGGAGTAAATCCCATGTCGCGTTTCTAAGAATGAATATTAGTGTAACAGACGTTTGTTTCCACCATAGGATGTTTATTTTAAATTATTTTAATTTCCTTTCTATCTTGCTTTCTTTCTTTTTCTTTCTTTCTAATTCATTGACCACATTTTTAATAATATTATTATTATTATTATTATTATCATCATTAATGTCTTAGAGAAATTTTGTTTGATACACGCATATTTTTATATATATATATATATATATATATATATAGAGAGAGAGAGAGAGATATTATGATTATTTTTTATAATTATTATTTTTTATTATTATTATTATTATTATTATTATTCAAGGGTTTTTTTTTAAAGATTTTATTTTAATATTTTATTTATTTTTTTTAGTAGAAGTTATTATTTTAACAATATTATTTATAATAAATTGATACTAGTGTTTATATCATAATTTATATTAGGATGTATAATTTATGATTTCTTTTTCATAAAAAAAATATACTCCATAGTCGGCATATTTTAAATTAAGAATAAATCCCATGTTGAATTTCTAAGAATGAATATTAGTGTAATAGACATCGGTTTCTTTCTGGTTTTTTAAAAAATTATTTTAAATTCTGTTCTATCTTGTTCTCTTTATTTTTCTTTCTCTCTTTCTTTTTTTTTTTTGGTTTAATTATAATTTTTATTTTTTATTTTTTAACTGAATTTTTAAAATTTATAAGAATTTTAAAAATAATAATAGTGAGAGTAGTTATTTTTTCAAATTGTATTAAAATTATGATGTATAATTTATTTTTGTACTGTAAATATATCCCATTATTTGAAACTAAATTTCAGAGTTAAATTTTCCATGTCATGTTTTTCTAAGAAAGTGGATGGGTGTTAGAGATGTTATTTTGATACATGGGGTTAACATTTATTTCTCTGGATACTGTTTATTTTCTTTTTATTGTATCTCTTTGTCCTTTCTTTTTCTCTTTTATTGTATATCTTTGTCCTTTCTTTTTCTCTTTTTCCTTTTTTCTCTTCTTTCTTTCTTTTCATTTTTTCTGTTTTCTCTCTTTGTTCTCTTCTTTCCATTAATCAATCATCTACTTTTTCTTTATCCCTTGCTTTTTTCTATTATTTGAGGCTCTTTTTAAATGAGCGAGAATTTTTTCATAAATAACCGTTACAAATGTCTATTCTAAATATGGACATGTGAGCGTCTATGTAAAAAAAATTTTTAGAGGATTTTTGAGGACCAACTGTTGTACCATATGAGGTGAAATATGTATTACCCATTGTAATAATCCAAACTTTTTTCTAAAATATATATATATATATATATCAGCATGTGGTGTGGGAATAGAAGAATCCAAAGGAGTATCCTGTACATACAGTGGTAGGATAACTCTCTAAGAGAGCTCTAAATATATATGTATATAAACATATACAGAGCAAATATAAGAAAAATCAAGGCAGACATGTTATTTCATGGTAAATCAGAAGTATAGGGCTATTTCAGGTGAACCATCATCAGCTTTCGTCTTTATTGCACAAAGGATTTTACAGGAATGAGATTCACAAAGACCTAAAAAAAAAACGAATAAAAATAACGGTCGCTCCTTTAAAAAAAGGGAAAATTTAAGAAAAAATACATCAGTCTGATGAACACACACACATATTCATACATATAGAAGAAGATAATCAAAGGACAGGCATAGGAGCAGCTGTCAACAAAAGTTCAAAGATACATTCAGCCTGTCAGTTGGACTGCTGACCTGTAGATTTAAAATGTAAAGTAAATGGGTTGAGAGAGAAATAGAGAGAGAGAGAGAGCATTAAAAAGAAAGGGTAATTATCTTAAAGTGTAAATGAAAGGGAAGAAGAAGAAAGAGGAGAGGAATAAATTTAAAATAGAAAGAAAAGATGACAGGAAAAAATAAAAAATAAATAAATATTGGTGAAAGGATAAGAAATTGGAGTCTAAAAATATTAAAAATATATTTAAGAGATAATCCGTTAATCCGTTAATCTGTTGTAATCACAAAATCATCACACCACTATATAATCAAAATTATACTAATTATACAATCAACAAAACAAAAATAATACAATATAAAATTTAAAATATTAAAAAATTTAAAAGTAAGCCTAATTATTCTATTTAAATTTAGTTGTTTAAACTTAATTATTTAGTTTAAAAATAAATTTACATATTACTAGTGAAAGGATAAGAAATTGGAATTTTAAAAAAATCAAAGAAAATTAAACAATTAAGATATACGAGTTAATCAATCTGCTTTAATCACAATTATCACCACACCACTATATAATCAAAATTATATTAATGATTCGGTTACCAATACAATAATAATAATACCATAATGTAGGTAAATTTTTTGGTCAACGGTACAGTTATAATATCGTATAACTTTAGTAGTGTAAAAAAACATATATATCTACACACACACACACACACACATATATATATATATATATATATATATATATATATATATAATGATTTAATGACTTAGTTTTTGGTCATAATAAAATTAGACCAGCGCACATTTGTATTAAAAAGTGTTCAATACAATTATATTGTAGAACTTTAGAATATTTTCTATTTGTCAACAAGTTATAACGTGACCTAAGTTTCTACCATGAGTGGTGTCTTCAGGCGGTTTGCAATAACTAATTTTACCATTTATTGTTTTTTTAAGAATGCTCATGTAACGGTGCTTTTTTTGAATGTTCATGGGGTAGGGAATTTTGAAAGCGCAATTTTTAAAATTACAAGAAATTATAACATCTTCATTCATGGTTGTATGAACCTAATAGGCATATTTTAGTATGGTTACACTTAGTCATAATTTGCGTTCTTTCATTCAATAGTTCATTTTTAGTCTGGTTACACTTCTTAAAAATATGGTAAACAGTAAAATCAGTTATTGCAAACCACCTGAAGACACCACTCATGCTAGAAACCTAGGTCGCATAATGACTCGTTTACAAATATATATATATATATATATATATATATATATATATATATATATATATATATATATATATATATATATACACTACTAGCCATAATTATTACGCCACCCCAGTTTTTTTTAAAGAAATGATGTATTTCATACTATTTTTAGTATTTATTGTCAAATGAAAATAAAATGGTTCTTTTGTTATTATTACTTTGCAAAATTTTACAAGGCAAGGAAGCAAAGATGAACTCTTCTAAATTACCCTAAATTTTCTTCATTCTTTCATTGATGAAACTGCAATATAGGTAATTATTAAATATTTATAAATTCTTGATGCACAAGTTATTGTGCAATATTAACAAAAGTACCATTCTATTTTCATTTACAATTATTCAAATGGCAATAAATACTAAAAAATAGTATAAAATACATCATTTTTTAAAACACTGGGGTGGCCTAATCATTATGGCTAGTAGTGTATATTACGGAAATTTCCAGAGATTACTGAAATGGAATTCACAACTTACATATTCAATTTATTTTTTGAACATTATTTTTAACTGATACTCATATTTGAGTACATAGTCTGTATTTATATATTTATTTGTATATTTATATATTTCTACGAGCCTGATTATTTAAGAGCAATTTTGTTTCTAAAATATGTGTCATCTGACAGGATTCAAACCTGTGACCTCTAACAATATAGAGGGAGCCACCAATTCATCTAATGTGTCTTATACTGCTCAACCACAAATGATTTCACAGTCTAATCAAAGTTAAATCAAGTCTTATATACACAACTTGCGATTCTTTTGTAAATAACCATTTCTGCTCCAAAATGTATCAAAATGTAAACAAAGGTAAACAGACAATGCTATAGAAATTTCCAGACGGCTTCTGCTCCAATGAGCTTAACTTCCTGGTACCCTCTCTACATGAATTTACTTAGTCTACTGGACTAGCAACTGTAATATAACAATCTGGCCCCACCCGAGGAAGGCTGATGCAAGCGAGGGTGTTTCCGGTCGTTGAAAGGAACGGATGTCGTTTGACCTTATTTCTGGCAGCAGCGGAAATGGCTACAGAGGCAAACAGAACAGGTGTCTCTGAGAATTACGTGGGCGTGCGTGGGCGAGGCAAAACCGGAAGAAAAAGTCCCGGTTCTGGAAGATTATAAAAAGACCTCGGCACACGGATTCACCAGTAGAGAAGCAACAGAGATCGGCCGGTGAAGAGAGACACAACAGATAAGACTACACTCCCGTCAACCCATTAGAAGTGCGCTCTCTCAATTCTCTGTTCCCTATGCTACACGGTTCATCGTCATTAATAAAAATATAACTTTATATTTTTATATATATGCGTGTTTGTTGTTTGTCGATATATAACAGCAACTAGGTCCCACCCTTTTACAGTGAAATCAATCAAATGTAACTGCAACTTTTACTCTATCAGTTTCTTTTCTCATACTTCCCGCCTGTGGAATTCCCTTCCGTATACTTGCTTCTCTGACAGCTACAATCTCCAAGAATTTAAATGAAATGTCAATTGCCATCTCCTATCTCCTTGACTTGCATCCTTTCCCTCACAATCCTTGTATCATATTTTTTTCTCTGTCCACTCTTCTCTCATGCAGCTCTCTTCACACCAGAGTTCTCATCCTTCTCTTACCAATTTTCTGACACCCCTTGTAACTTGCTCCTATTTCTCATCACCCCTCTTTTATGTAACTTCCTGCATACCAGTGGCAGTACTGCTATTAACAAAATAGAATTGACAAATGACATTTAATTAAAATTCAGGTCAATATATATATATATATACTGTTTAATTAAAAAACACAATATCTACTAAAATAAGGGTATCAATGAAAAATTACATTCAAACAAATATATATATCAGTTACAAATTTGTTAAAAATAACAGAAAATAACAGAAGTACAATGGTGAACATTTTCTGTTATTTTTAACAAATTTGTAACTGACATATATTTGTTTGAATGTTATCAAACAAATATGTATATGTCAGTTACAAAGAAAATGTACTTTGGTTAAGGATGTGCATTGTGGTGCAGTGGATATTGGCATGGAATGAAAAATCGGGGAGCCGAGTTCGAATTCCAGTTAAATTCCTTGCATTCACTTACGTGAACATACCCTTAGGAAAGGTATTAATCCATCTTTTTCCTACAGTTATGGGTTAAATAACAAGATAGATTGGGTTCTATAGTCTTGGTTGGCAACCAGTCTACTGCAGAAAGTAATGGCAACAAACTGTGGGATAATCTTTGGCCCAATCAATCATGTCTCTTTCTAGACATGAACTACCAAGCATGTATTACACATGGCACTTAACTGACTGACTATGGTTAAGGTTTTATATAATTGTTCATGTGATCATATTTTTTCTTTTCAGTACATTAACTATATAAAATTTGTCCAAATGTTTTATTTAACAAAACACATTCATCTATACTTTTAGGATGAATTTCTGTTTTACTTTCAACTGAATATATGGATTGTTTTATGTATGTATCTAGAGTTATAGGAATATTTTATTTTCCAAACATGGTCAACACATAATGGCTGTGTTCATACTTGATATTTTTAAGTGTTGACTTTTTTCTTTTCAAAAATTTTATAAAAAACTTGACCACAGCACTTTTCATTTTCAATGAAGCTTGCAGAAAAAAAGAGATTGCTACCTAAATACACAATACATACATATATATATATTTACATCTTGTCATCAACTGTCTCAGCCTTTTCCTAAATGATATATATAACTGAGCTATTTTTGCCCATATGTTAACAACAAATCTATTTATTTTCTGTTATTATCTACTTTTACTATAAATATTATCAATTAGGCACTATTCAACTCACTTTTTGCTCCATCTGTTATCCTTTTATGTCCTTCTCACACCCATTTCTGTTGCTTAATCATTTGTGTGATAGAAATTAGCTTGATCTTTTCTCATATCCATGCTGTTTGTTTCCTATCTTCTGAGCTTGGCTCCTTCCATTGATCAGTAACTTGCCAAGATTAATTGACATTTTGTCAATATTAAAACCAATAGCTTTCTAATGTTTTCAAATTCTGTGATGAAAGATTTTCATTGTTCTACATTTTTTATGTTAATTGAAAGAAAAATTCAAGGCTTTGACAGTTTGTTAAGAGACCAAATCTTTGAGTTGTTTTAGTGGATTTGCTGATCAAAAGTGCAAAGCATTGGCATATAACTCTCCCCAGATCAGGTATTTCTTTCTAATTTCTGTAAATTAACAACCATAGGTCAATTAAAATAAAATGTCACAAGAAGAAGAAACTTTAAAATAAATGAATTTAAAGCATAAACAGTTGTATTGAATAGCTGTAGAAACTCATCTGATTCAAGTGTTGCCTGTATTGTTAAATCTCTCTTCACACAAATTATATTGGGGAATCTTTATTGGTTATGGTTGCATCAGATTATGTCCATACTGTTGTTATGATATCTGACTGGAAAACATTTAGCAATTTAATAGTAACACCATCACTATTGCATTGTTATAGAATTGTTGCTTGATTGAGATTTTTTTTTATAGTCATATCACCCCAGGCAAGGCATTTTACTGCCACTGTTTTGCAGGAGGTTACATAGAAGGAAAGTTATGAGAAAGAGTGACAGGTTATAGGTGTCAAGAAGTGGGTAAGAGAAGGATGAGAATACTGATGAGAGTGGTGTGAACGGAGAAAAAAGCATGAGAGAGAGGATGCAGGTTAGTGAGATAGGAGATGAGTGTTGACTTTATATTTAAATTCTTGGAGATTGTAGCTGTTAGGGAAGCAAGTAAACAGAAGGAAATTCCACAGGTGTGATGTGCAAGAAAAGAAGCTGATGGAGTAGAATTTGCATTTACAATTTATTGGTTTCACAGTATAAGGGTGGGACCTAGTTGCTAATCTTGTAGCTCAAGTAAATTTATATATAGGAGGCAACAGTGAGCTAAGTTCATCAGAGCAGAAACCGTGAAAGTATTTGTAGAAGAAGCTGGCCCATTTTGGGAAAAATAGAAAATTCTTATTTACTGTATCTACTATAGCCAGGTATTGATTGATTGATTGTGTTTAATGGCCTATCAACCTCCAAAGGGTCATTTAAGGCCAAAAGGTGTTTTTGCTTTCAGAGTTGTTTGTCTTCAAGCTTTCAAAGTTGGTTGTTTTCGACTGTTCTTTTAAGGAAAAAAATTTTTTTTTTTTTTAAAGGGTAATGAGCAGTGGTGAATAGTTAGTGTTTTGGGGTTGTTTTTTTGTATGGAAGGGATTTAGATTTTCGTATATAGTCTAATTTCTTTTAGAAATTGGAATATTTTGCTTGGGTCGACGTTGTTAAATAGATCTTTTAAATTGTTTGATCTGTAATATTTTGATCAAATGGAGTTGAAGTCATAGCAGCTTATCAAAAAATGTTTCACTGTGAAGGGTTCCTGGCATGCAGTGCATGTTGGGAGTTCTTTGTTTTTCAGTAGGTATGAATGGGTAATCTGGGTATGTCCTATTCTTAGTCTAGTTAGTGTAACTTCCTCCTTTCTTATCTTACGGTAGCCTGCATACCATTCGCTGACAGTAGGTTGGATATTTTGGAGCTTATTGTTTGGGCTATTATTCCATGTTTCTTGCCATTTAGTTCTGATAAATTTGTGGATTGTTGGTTTGAAGTCGGAGTAAGGGATCTTGATATCAGATACATTTTGATGTAATGATTTTTTTGCTGCTGAATCAGCCCTCTCATTGACATGGATGCCAATATGACTTGGTATCCAGCAGAGTTTAATGATTTTGTTTTTGGAGAGCTGGTTAAATCTATATAGAAGTTTGATGATAAGTGGGTTGGTTGATTCTTTGTTTCTTAGAGAAGTAAGAGTAGATTTAGAATCTGTGAAGATGATAAACTTCTTGAGTTGATTTGTTGAGATAATGTCAAGGGCTAAGTTGATGGCTAGAATTTCAGCACTATAAATCGAGGCTTTATTTGGAATTTGTTCTAGTAATTCCGTGTTAATGAGGATGGCAGCGCATCCTACTCTGTCTTCCTCTTTAGATCCATCGGTATATATGTGGACATAATCGGGGAAGTTATCTATAATAGAGAGTTTCTTCTTCAAAGGTGGCTGGATTTGTTTTTGCTTTAGAGTATCTGGTTAGGTCCATCAGAATTGTAGGTTGTTCCAGCAACCATGGGGGTGTTTCTGGAATGATGACCTTGGATTTATGTCTATTTCTGTTTCAGTAATAAGTTCCTCCATGCGAAGGCTGAATGGTTTAATGATTTTTTCTTTTTGATGGAAGAGGGGTTTAAGTTGTGGTTGAAAAACTATTTTGTGGGGAGGATTTGATGGATTAGAGGCTAGTTTTATGTAGCATTGCATTCCAAATTTTTGTCTTCTTAGTTTTAGCGGAGGTTCATTTGCCTCAGTATATAGGCTTTCCACTGGGGAAGTGGTGAAAGCACCTGACACAAGTCTCAGACCTTGATGATGGATGGTCTCCAGTTTTTTAAGGTATGATTTTCTGGCTGATCCATATCCGAAGCATGCGTAATCAAGTTTGGAATGGATCAAGGTTTGGTATAATTTAGCAAGTGTTTTTTTTATCTGCACCCCATTTGGTGTGAGCTACTACTCTTAGAAGTTGAATGGTATTATTGCATTTGGCTCTCAAGTATTGACATATGGAATAAAAGAGAGTTTATGGTAAAAAATAACGCCAAGAAATTTATGTTGTTTGATGGCTGAGATTTCAGTATCATTGAGTTTTAAGACAGGGTTGTTGTGCATTTTGTGGATTTGGCAGAAGTGTAGGCATTTAGTTTTCTCTTTGGATAATATGAAGCCATTTTCCATGGTCCACTTGCTTATTTTATTTAGGCATAGTTGTAGTTGGCACTCTATTGTGCAAATGTGTTTAGATCTGTAACAGATCAGAAAATCGTCCACGTATAGTGAACCATCTATACCAGGGTTTAGACATTTTTACATTGTTGTTGATTTTTATGTTGAATAGGTTAACGGAGAGTACGCATCCTTGTGGAACCCCCATTTTTTGTTCTTTTGAGTCTGATAAGGTATTATCCAAAAGTACTATAAAATTTCTGTCTTTTAGAAAGTTGTCTATATATAAAAGCATTCTTCCTTTTAGGCCAAGTGCTTTCAAATCTCTCAATATTCCGTATCTCTATGTGGTGTCATCGGCCTTTTCAAGGTCGAAGAAGACCACTGTGAGGTGTTCTTTTTGGATGAAGGCTTCACGTATAAATGTTTCAAGTTGGACAAGGTGGTCGATTGTCCCTCTTCCCTTCCTAAAACCTGTTTGGAGGTTGGTTATTAAGTTGTTAGTTTCCAAATACCATGTCAGTCTGTTGTTGATCATTTGTCCCAGTATTTTGCTAAGACAGCTGGTTAGAGCAAGAGGTCGGAAATTGGTTTGGTATATTGTGGTATTTTGTTGGTTTGGGGGATTTGATATGTTTTTCATGGGTTTTGGAATGGGAATAATGGTGGCCTGTTTCCAGAGCGTGGGAATGTTACCAGTGGTCCATAGGTAGTTGTATATATTTAATAAATAAATAAGAGAGTGTTTAGGTAGCTGCTTTAGAAATTCATAAAGAATTTCATCTGGACCAGGAGTTGTGTTATGGGCTCTGGCTAGTACAGTTTGGAGTTCTGAAATTGAGAAAGGTAGGTTATAACTTTCGGTATTTTCTGATTGAAAGTTGATGTCTTTTTTTCTTCGCATTGTTTAATGTTTTGGAATGTTCTATCGAGATTTTGTGGGGATGAGTTTTGTGAAAAAGTTTCTGCTATATGGTTTGTGGTGTCTTTTTTGTTCGTAAGCTTTACGTTGTTCAAGGTGAGGTGTTTTATTGGGGGACTATCACATTTTCCTGATATCCTTCTGATCATGTCCCATATTGTTTTGGTTTTGGTGTTGGTGTTGGTGTTCAGTTTTGAGAGATAATTTTTCCAAGTTGTTTTTTTTTATTCTTTGATAATTTGCCTGGCTTTGGCTCTACAATTTTTGAAAAAGTATAGGTTTTCTTTGGTAGGGGAGGAGTTGAATTTTCTTAAGGCTGCAATTGCCTCTTTGCATTGATCATTAAACCATGGCTTGTTGAATTTCATTGAAGTGGAAGATTTAGGTATGCATTCTTTAGCTATAGATAAAAGAGTTTTGGTGAAGTAGAGGAGGTGATCTTCGTTGCTGGTATTGGATTCTGGAATTAATTTTATATAGCATAGTTTTTGGAATTTTTCCCAGTTAGCTTTTTTAATATTCCAGCATGGTTTTTTCTTCCTGAGTTGAGGGTTCGAGTTTTCCAGAATGATAAGGAAGTGATCACTTCCATAGGTATCCCCCAGGACCCTCCAGTTGTAGTCCAGGAAGACAGTGGGGTCGCTTATAGTTAGGTCAACAGCGGAGTATGAGCCTGATGCTGGGTGAAGATATGTGTTTGATTTGTATTATATAGGCACAGACTGTTTTGATTGATTACATTTTCAATGATTTGGCCTTTGGGGTTGGTTTCAGAGCTTCCCCAAATTTCATTGTGACAGTTGAAGTCTCCCATTAGAATAAATGGTCTTGGGAGTTGTTGGGTTATGTTGTCTAGTTCTGGTTCTGTGATATTGTCACAGGGGGAATATATATGGAGAATACAGTGACTGTTTTGTGTAGGGTTGCTGACACCGCCACTGCTTGTAAATTGGTTTTTAATTTGCTTTGATTTTGTGGTATCTTATTGTTTATGATTATGGATGCACCTCCAGAGGCTTTGTTAGGATTTTTGTTTATATGGTTGGATGAGGTATAATGTTTTACATTAGGTATATGGTTTTCTTTAAGGAATGTTTCCTGCAAACAAACAACTGCTGGGGAAAAGTTTTTAAGAATTATTAGGAGTTCATTGAAATTTGCTTTTACACCTTGAATAATTTTATTCGTCATATGTGGGTTTCAGTTTTGATAGGGTTTTTGTTTAGGATTTTGGCGTGTTTGAGGATTTTGTTCCTCAATATCCATTGCTTCTAAATTTTCAAATCTGTTTCGTCTTGGGCTCAAGTTGGTTTGAGTTCTTGATTTTGATGTTGGTCTATCTCTTGTTTGCTGGTTCTTTTTTTCTGGGTTTTTTTTTGGTTTGTCCAAATGAGGGATTAATTTTGGTTCAGTTTTTTTATTTGAGAGTTTGTGTTAGGGATAATTTCTGTTTTCTTATTGGGTAAAGAGGGTTTTTTGTTGTTTGGCTTATTTGGTTTAGGTAAGAGGCTTTTGTCCTTGTGTGTGGGTTTTTGATTTTCATTTTGGTTTTTGTTAAGAATTGGTTTCAGGTTTTCATTGGCAAAGGAGGATTTAGATTTACCAAGAGTAATTTTGATGAATTTGGGCCAATTGTTGGGTTCTAATTCTATGAGTTTTTCAAGAAGATCCTTGTATTTATCTTTTGTTTCAGTAGTTGGAGGGGTTCTTTGGGTGATGTTGGAGTATGAAACCTTATTTGAGTATATTTCAATGATTTTCCTTGCTTCCCAAAAGGGTATATTTCTATTATATTTTATTATATTTTACTTCGAGTATTTCTTTTTCTTTTTTCCAACAGTTTCTCGAGTATGCCGGATGGTCACCTTCACAATTTGCACATTTGATGGTTTGATTGCATTTATCTTCTAGGTGATCCAAATCCCTCATTCTACATTTCTTGCATACAGGTTTCCTTGTACACTGCTCCTCATGGTGTCCAAACATCTGGCATTTGAAACACCTGAGCATGTTTGGGATGTAGGTCTCAACTTTAATTAAAATGTATCTGACCTTAATCACTTTTGGGGGCTTGTGGGAGTTAAAGGTCAAGATATATGTGTTTGTGTTAATGGTGTTGCCTTCTTTTTTGATGGTGATTCTTTTGTAATCTATGACTCCTTGACATTTTAGTTCTGTTTTGATTTCATCTGGAGTGCAGAGGGAGAGTTCCCGGCTCTTAGCTACTCCTTTAGATGTGTTTAGCATTTGATGGGGGTACACTTTTATTTTTAGGTTGTGAAAGGAAGCCATTTTGTGCAGAGAATCTGCTTGTTTCTTTTGGTCGACTTCTACTAGCAGTGTTCCATTTTTTGTTTTCTTGACCATCTTGGGGGTTATTCTGGAGGATATTACCTTTTCTATCATGAAGGGAGATAACTTTGATAAGTGAGTATCTTCAGTGGACTCAAGGACAATGAATTTAGTGAAGCCAGGTTGGCACAGCTCAGAGTCACTGTCTGATTCCATATGGGGTCTCTTGGAGGGGTTGGGGAAAGCCATAATATTCATTTTGGTAAAAGTTCATTGCCTGTGCTCCCCACCTACCAGTTCGGAGCCCGCAATTGTGGTCTGCCAGTGGGGAAAACCCAACTGACCTGACGGACCAGGGACTACACAGGCGGTATACTCACCTCACTGAGAAGTCCAGAGCACCTGCCACCTAATCCAATGCTCTGCTCTAAAACACAGTGCATGGGTGGAGGGTCTGCAGCCATGTCTGGGCCTGAACCGCAATGAGATGATTGACCCTCAGCCAGCGCCTTCTAATGTCTACAGGTTCTAGGTATTCTTCCTTAGTTTTCGTTCTGGTTAGTTTAGTTGGGGAAGATTGGGAAGGTTGATGCTGTTTATTTCCTATAGTAGACATTAGGGCTTGACCTGACCAGCCGATTGGTCAGATTGGGCCCCTCCAACTGCCCGTCTCACCCCGGTAAGGGCCGAAGTGGTGTGTTGGGAAGTGGAGGTACTTAACCTGACCTCCAAGGCCCTCGACCACCAGGATCCTGTCCCAGGGCATCACAGGTCACCACTCACGCCCAACAGGTGGCCCCAGTGAGGGATTTTTACCCTCTGCAGGGGGGCAGTTGGCGTATTCTGATGCCCCACCAACAGGGCCGGCCAGGTATTGAACTCAGAACACTTTCGATCAAGTCATTGGATCTAACCAATGCTTTTATCCATTCAGCTATGTGTTCTTGAAGTAAAGAAACAACTTAGAGAGTTGAATTAAAGAGAGATAACATAATAAGATATTTGGATAAGATATGCCTCATGGAATTAAGACAATCTACTGCAGTGAACAAAATAAAAAGTTCAGTTAGAAATTCCAATCACCTGAAGAAAGCCAGAGCATACTATGGCTGAAATGTCATGAATATGGCAAGAAAGATGAGGTGAACAGTCGAAACAAAGTACATAATTACAATACTTCATATCAGAAATATAGATAGATCCTGAAGAAGGCTGATGCACACAACAACCAAAACATTATGAATATGTCAACAAAGATGAAGACAACAGTCTAAATAATGTAAATAATTAAAATACCACATCTCAGAAATAGAGACAAATCCTGAAGAAGTTTGGAACATAAAACAGCTGAAATGTTGTGATATATAGTTGGAATAAAGTAATTACCAAAATTTCTTTTTAGAGGTACAAAATTTTATTAAAACAAAAATTAAGATTAACAGGAGCAGTCAAAGAAAACAAACATCTGCCAAGACAATGCCAGCTTCATCTCAGTGATTAGCCAGAGATGATTTTTGAAATGAGAATAACTGCAATGAACTTTACTATTCCCAAGAGTGAAAATACAGAAAAGAATGAAAAATGTAAAATGAAATTAAAAATTAGGTCACAAAACTTGTGAAAGAGTTCATTTTACTTTTTAATATCCCACAATTGTATTTTGACTCATTTTTTGTGTATTTTATTTTATGTTTAAGTTTTCTTCTTTTGAATAATAAATATAGTTTTTATTGTAAACAACTACGTTTTTGTAGAAAAAATAGTGTGCTCAAAAAATGTAATGATGTAAAGAAGTCTAGGTGAGGTTATTCAGTATTTGGCATGTAAAATGTATGAGACAATATTAGTGAAAAAAAAAAAAAAATTCGTAAAAATTACCCAGAAACTTTATCCCAAACAAGACTGAACTCAAAATGTAATCTGTTTGTACCAGTCCTGAGGCCAATCATCCTTGGAAGTTTCATCCAACTCCATCCAATGGGTCTTGACCAATGTTAAACAAACAAACGCAACTAAAATGAGTAGTATTCCATTGGTTAGAATGAGAGTGATTCACTACAATGTGCTTAACATAACAGGTTTAGCAGTGAAGCTGAAAACTGGTGGAACTAAGGTATGTAGCTCATCTGAGCACTTTTGATGGAAATAGCAATAGAGCATCAAGAAAGTTGCAATGTTTCATCTATGGGAAAGGGGTTGTAGGGTGGAAAATAATTTATCATCTGCAATGATACAGAAACACTTTTGAACTCTACCGAGACGAGAAAATTAAGACTCCCGCTCATATATAACAGTACTCTATTTTAGGTCTGATCTGGATTTTGTAAAGGTAGAGGATAGCACAAGGAGTCAGTTACTTACTGGAGTGGCATAGGAACCCAACCATTTTTCCAGCATCTTTACTTGGGTTGAATTGAAGTCCCAGTAGTCATTCAAAGCAGAGTGCTTCTCTGAAGGAACACCCCCATTCAGTGTGACTGGTGATAATTCAGGATCCGATTGTGATGATGTAATGTAACTTGTTTAGTTTTTCAATGCATTGAATGTGTAGAAGTCAAAGTAACTTACCGGGAACATCATGGCTGTCTTGTAAACTATCATAGCCTCCTCACAATGGTGGGTGTCATGGCCTCCTCATGTTGATAAGAGTTAGACCCGAATAACCTCTTTTATCAAACATCTAGCCAATGGCAGGCTAGCAAATGGATTGCTCCACTCTGGGTAATGGACTGGCCTATTCTGCAATAGTCTCAAGTCTCTTTCTGGGGTTATTCTGGACATTTGTCGCTGACACTGTCGAACTACCTATTTCGTCAGAATGCAACCGGCCAGTTAACCTAGTTAAAAGCAACTAGGGATAAGAAGATGTAGAAGGTGATGATCACCTACATCTTGACAGAACATTGTACACAGAAGAAGATACTCTTAAACAGATCATTTACATAAAGTAGAAAGAAAGTTGCTCTGGAAAGATCCCCCGCCCCAGGAAACACCTGCATTCAAAATATGAATTTAGCTTTTGTCTATTTGCCCTAAATGAATGCAGAAGTTTGTGTTTACCTTTGGAACACGGACAAAATTAGAATGATTTCTTTGCATCTGAGAGGCATGGCATGTCCAAGATGTAAAAGTCTGAACTGGTTGAAGTAAAGAAAGGAGTTCATCTGAAAATTTACCAAAGAAATAGCTATTGGTCAGCAACATGCTTGCAGTGTTGCACAACAAGGAGAAAGAGACTGCAGAATAAAAAATAAGTCATCACTGAAGACTATGTTAATCCTGGGTATGACAATAAATTTTATCTGGCAGCAAAGCCTGAGGTTGAAGATTTTGAAAAGCATGGAATCACTTTTAATTGGCTGTTGTTCCCAGGTCCACTCTAACCCAGGGTGGTAACAACTTTTAGGGTCCCAGATATGGGGAAATAGTGAACCCCCAAACAAAGACAAAAAACTCTCAAAGTATAAAAATACCTTTTCATAGTAAAAATACCAGTAATTCATTTTTATATAAAAAATTACCAATAATACATATTCATAGTTAAATTATCAATAACACATTTTATATTAAAAATTCCAACAATACATATCTATAGTAAAATTACTAATAACACATTTTATAGTAAAAATACCACTAATTCATTTTTATATAAAAAATTACCAACAATACATTTTATAGTAAAATTACCAATAACACAATTTATCTGTAGTTGAAGACATACAAGAGAATTCAAAATAAATAAATTTAGTTAAAGCCATAAAAATGTTCAGAAATATTTAGATTTTCGCATTAAATAACCTGTTGAAATTAATATGCCACTAAACAAAATTAACCAACATGAAGTCTTTCATGACAACCCATATAATATTCTAGTATTTCTTAAAAAAACCAAACTGTATTGTAAAATATAATTTCAATGAAGCTACAAAAGAACACACACATATCATCGCCCCTAATAATTATGTCCCAAAAGCTGCATATTGTCTACCATGTATTCAATTGTGAAAACAGAATAACATATATAATATTATTATTACTTCAAAGCTCCCAAGTAGATTAAATTTCAGCTTTAAATGACCCATAAGCTGATATGCTGTTAAGAAACAAAACCAAATCAAATAAGACTATGTAAACACTCTGCATCAACAAATAAGCCAGACCATAATTTTGAACTCTATCAAGGCTGAAATGTCAGGATTAACCAGACTAAAATCTGTCTGTGTTAATTAAAACAAATCAAGGCTGAAATGTCAGGATTAACCAAACTAAAATCTGTCTGTGTTAATTAAAGCAACAAAGGTACAAAACTTACTCATCATTAAATTATTAATTGCATACAGGACAGACGTAAAATAAAATAAAGAAAAAACAAACCACTAATCTAGCTTGATATGAAAATACAAAAAAAAACAAAAAAGAAGAGAAAAAAAATTAGGAGTTAACCGGTTATTACTCCTCACTCTTCAGAACTTGATCAAGGATAGTAAAATAATTTTTGCGTGCAACTGACTAAAAAGGAACATTCAAAAACCAATATACCATGTCAATAATATATTGAAAACAATCTTTTACTGATAACTCATGCTGAATCCTAATAACCAATCCTTCAGCTTCAACAGGGAATATTGTTTAGATTGAATGTAAATCCTTTCTAGAAATTTCAAGGGTTAATCAGAGAACATGTCCCATTGGTATAACACAGCACACTAGCAATTTCGTATGAGTTCTTCCATGATTGTAAACCCAGATGTAATGGCAGACTTATGCAAATTATGGTCATTCTTTTCTGATAGTCATCAGAAGATGCTAAGCAGTTTTCCTCACAAAAATTTGAATAGTCCTGCCTAGGTAGTTAGCTTTGCATACCTGTTTTGAAAATATTCTAGCTGTTTTTACAGACAGATTTCAACATGGATGAAGAAGAGAATACTACTTTCAGATTAGCCAAAGAATAACATTGTGAAACACAAGCAGAAACTTTTTTGTTAATTATTTCAGCCTAAGCAAGTCAAGAAAGCCACTAGGATGCAGTGATGGAGAATATGAGAAAAACTACTATTAAAGAAAGAGAACAATAAAAGAACAACGACTAAGAAGACAGAATATGACATTTCGTTTACATTGATGAAGATTAAAGTTGACCAGAAAGCAATAAGCTGGAAGCAAGAAGTGTGAGATCAGAAACTATTAGCATAGAACTTACAGTTACATGTCGCCATTTTAACTGTAAAATGAAGAGATTTGTCAATCAATCTAGTACTTTGCTTAACACATAAAGTCTAGGTAACAGAGGAAAGTTCATGAGAATAATTATCATGAAATTATTTATAGAAAAGATACAAGCAAGCTACATTGTGGTGGTGGGAAAAGGACTTAAGTTGGGATGCCAGGTCAGGACCAATAACATTGCAGATTATTCCTTGGATTTTATCAAAAATCTTCAAATATATATATATATATATATATAAAGCACCAGAGCAGGTGTGAAGGCAATTTTAGAGAGCTTAGCAAACCTCATACCAGCTTTATCATTACAGGGCTGTCTTAGATAAAGAGGACATTTTTCCAGAACACAGTGTTTTAAGTTATATCTGACAAAATTGTGCAATCTTATGATTAATACTCGATTGCACAACATCTAAAGGATAGCCATTCACACAAAATATTTTGCTAATATTCATTCAAATCTATGAGAACAAATTAATAAAGCTCATTGAATTAAGGTCTTTACTTGATTGTCTTAGGGCAAAACAGATCCCAGCTAGTGTCAGTCAGTTACGTGATATGCGCTTGGGCAACCATGTCTCAAAAAAAACTTAACTGAACCCAATTTGTTCTGCTATTTAACTCATAGCTGGAGAGAGAAGTGACAGATTAATACTTTTCTCAAAAGTATTTGTGTGAAAGTAAATGCAACGAATTCGGCTGAAATTTGAATTTGGCTCTCCAATTTCTCATTCTAAGCAGATATCCACTGCACCACAATGAACATCCAATATAGTTTTAAGTTTTTCTTTTAGCCAAAATCTTTTTTAATATCAGCCAAATCTGTTATGTGTGGTATGTGGATGACACTTGTTGCGTGTTTAACGAAGAGTTGAAGGTGGAGATATTTTATGTTGTGTTTGAACAAATCAAATTCAACACTGAAGTCTGCCAAAACTGACAAAGTAAACATGGCTGCTACACTTCAAAAAGGCCTCCAATCTGTGACTGAATAAGACTAGAAATGGAGCATAATTTTTAATGCCTCCAAGATGAAGTTGCTCTTCTCTAACTACCATAGAGAAACTTTCTTGCCTACCATCAGAATGGATGACGCTAATTTCCTAGAGAGCAACACACTTCACCTCCTTGACATTACTCTCTCAAATGGAATGACTACATTGTATCCATAGCTGCATCTACCTTCTAAAAAGGTTGGTTCACTGTGTCGGGCCAGGAAGTTTTTCTCATCAGAATTCATTTTGCACATTTATAAATTTACCTTTCGTCTGTGTATTGAATACTGTTGCTATATCTGATCAGGTGCTTTAGCTATTCATCTTGAGGTTCTCGGCAAAATCCAAATGAGGATCTGCAATATAACTGATCCGGACTTAGCAGCCTGCCTTCAGTCACTTTCTCACCAATGTGATGTGGTTTCTCTCTGTCTTTTCTACAAGTCTTTTCATGGCAACTGTGATTAGCAGTATACTTTTCTCAGTCCATTTTATTTTCCACCATTTGCTTTCATCTAAATAGGAAATCTGCTAAGACTGACCAAGTAAACCTGGCTGCTGCCCTTCAAAAAGATCTTCTATCTGTGATTGAATGGGGTAGAAAATGGCTTGTAAATTTGAAAGCCTCCAAAACAAATCTGCTCTTCTTTAACTACCATAGAGAAACTTTTCTGCTTAACATCAGAATGGATAATGCTAGTCTCCTTGAGAGCAGTACACTGTGCCTCCTTGGCCTCACTCTCTCAAACAACCTCAAACTGAATGACTACAAAAAATCCACAGCTGCATCTACTGCTAGGAAGGTTAGGTCACTGTGTTGGGCCAGGAAGTTTTTCTCATTAGAATTCATTTTGCACATTTATAAGTCTACCATGTGTCCATGCATTAAATAGTGTTATGCAGGAAGAAAGTGTCGATACTGACACGTGTGGTCGAACATGGATCTTCAGGCAACAATTTATCAGTTGAATGGATTGTGCTACTGGGATCACGTGACAATAAATATTAATATATTAATATATAAAGCACTCAGACAGAAGTTTGAATGTATCCTAGTGTTTTCTGGATATTCAGTATGTCCTAGTGTTTTTGGTATTCTACAGCATTATTGTGCATTATTTGAAGGATTAGTTAGTACATTGAGAGATTTTGCAAATACACAGTGTCTGATTGTCGAAAGGAAATAAAATAGACATTTTGAAACTCCTAGTGAAACAGTAAAAAAATATGAAAAAAACCCAGAATACCTAATATTTTCCATGGTTGTGGTGGTAAACATTTTAAAAGTGATTGTTTCTTTAGAAACAAAAAATGCTATGAATTTTGGAAATTAGGACATAAGAATCAGTCAGTTAAGTGCCACACACGAAACATGCTTCTGACTGGGCAGAAGATTATCCTGCAGTAGGTTACCATTGCTTTCTGTGGTAGACTGGTTGCCAGCCAAGGCTATAGAACCCAATCTGTCCTGTTATTTAACCCATAACTGGAAGAAAGAAACAGATTAATACCTTTCCCAAGGGTATTTGCACATAAGTGAATGCAATGAATTCAACTGGAATTCGAACTCGGCTCCCTGATTTCTCGTTCTGAGTCGATGTCCATTGTACCACTACGCACATCTAAAGACTTGTTGTAAATCCAAAAAATGAAGAAGAAACAATAAGAACATAAAAAAATAAATGCATTGTGTAAAGTTGACAAGCGGAAAGAAAAAATTAACAAAACTTTGAATGAAACATCACCAAAGAGAAAATATTTTTCTGTCACGATTAACAATATAAAAATAAAAGTACAATTGGATAATGTACCTGATATTACTATAATTAATGAAAAAAATAGTAAAAACTGAGTAAACCTAGTTTATTGACTTCAAGAAAAATTACTTGTAGTATTTCTGGGAAGAAGTTAAATTTTTTAGGTGAATTCACCTGTGATATTTCTTTTGTTAGAAAAGCAGTGATATTCATATTAAAAATACAACAAATTTATTGAGAATGGATGGCATTTCTTTATTTAATGCAATGCATTCCTCAACCAAGTAAATATTGTCACCACAAATACTAGTACTAGTACATCAGATTTACCATCAAGTAAGTTCAAAGATGTGACTGCAGGAATTTATTTGGAGAAATTAAGCCGTACTATTGTCACCACTTAGGACATTGAGCCCATGCCTTCTAAAATAAACTGGGGCAACAGTGGCTACAACAATAATATTTGCTCAAAACCTAGTACACCTGTAAACCAGGATCGACAAAGTGAGTCATCACCCCTACAGAATACCAACCCCAGCTTATCCATCAGAACTCCAACTGAAACTTTTTCTATATTAGAAAGCTTTCACCAACCTTTTTGGGTTGGGAAACAAAATCTTTTTCATTTCATTGTGTCAGACAATGGAGCACAGTTATTATCTAGTGAATTCAACTTATTCTGCAAGTCCCTACAAATACAACATATTAGAATGTCCCCGTATCATACAAGGTCAAATGGACAATGCTTTGTTGACACATTTCGAAAGGTCTCTTCAGAAATTGAAGTGGGAGGAATCGGATGAGAAAACTACCTGGACAAACAGCTGATGCCTTGTCTTGGTTGCATTTCAAAAAAAGAAAAGAACTAAGATAAAAGTTTTAAGTGTGGAACCAACACTAAAAAATACAGATTCCAGAGGGTAAACTCTAGAAGAAGTCAGTACATAAGAGGAGATGTCATGTCGGAATAAAGCATTGATACCAACATGTGCGGTTGAACATGGATCTCTAGACAACAAATGTATCTGTTGAATGGATTGTGCTTCTGGGAATCATAAACATTAATATATAAAGCAATCAAACAATATTGATGTCTTCATTTTAGTTTTCTTAATTGAGCCCTGAAGAAAGAAGTACAATAACCGTTAACTACCCTTTTTTTTGCTCTCCTCAGCTTTGTTTTTTATGTATGACAGAATTTTTGTATCCAACTACTTTAGTGGTTTCACATGTCAGGTGCTCCTGGAAAACAGATACATGAGGCTGCACCACCCCATTGCACTAGACGGGTGGATCAGTGGTCACAACTGATGGTTACAGAGACCAAGCAATTTTTATCTCTAGCCCAAGTTTATGTGCTCAGCCCAACTTAAAAACTGACCTTGTGTCACAATTCACCCCAGTGTAGGAGAAGAGCAACGACCAACTTTAGTGATCTGTTTTCTCTGTTTTATCTTCCTTTTTAAATAATGTCTCTCTTTTTTGTATTTATTAAATTTTGTACTTCAACAAATTTTTCAGTTATTAAATTTTAAGGGCAGCTCCTAACTTTTAAGCTATTAGCTTTATCATTTCATATGTGCCATTTGATTTGCCTATTAATAATAACTTAATTAATTACACCGATTAGCAATTATATTTTTCTGTTTCATTGATTATAACATTAGAATTAGAAATGTCTTTTAATAATGAGAGTTCAAACAAGAACATTTTGCAAACTGTTTCATCTCTTGTGTTCTGATCCTATTTCCAAGTGTTCAAAATTCATCCCAACGAATTCATTATCTTTTCGTATATCTTGTAACAAAAGCAATTTGAACTTAATCCAAAAGCCCTCAATTGTGCCAATGAAATATACACATCTCACCATTCTCTAATTTTGATGACGAGATGTGTTCATTTTAATGGCAATAATTATATAAAGTATTACGAGGTAATTAATAGCATTCTTCTGACGAAGGTGGCAGATGTAATTAAGCAAAATGTTAATCCGATGCATGTTAATATGCAACAAAGCAGAAATATGAGAAATGGTTAAAACAAGCATAGTAATAATAATGATGATGATGATGATTAGAAATACTCATAAATATTTAACAGTTTTCCTATTTGAATTTTCTGAGCTTCAATTCTTAAGTTAATGATTGAATAAGTGTTGTGGATTCCAGCTATTGGACTCGCACAAATAAATGAACAACGAGCAGTAATTGAGATAGAAAATAAGTGTATTAACGTAAGGATACAGACTTGAATGAAGATTAGTACTCCAGGAATATGGTTAAGTAAAATGTATATGTACAGGTCTAAGGGAAGTCATAATATATTGAGTATGTCCACGTTGGAAGCTGAGGAGTACTGCGTAATAATCTTCTTGAAGTGTGGAGCACAGAGCTACTATAAACTACTGTGTACTGACTACTAATCTCTCTCTGGAATCTCGTATTCTTCGGTTAACTCTATGTGAAAACACAGTATTCAGTATTTATTTACCTTCCCACTAGGGCAAAATGTGACACAAGGCCTTTTAACATGGGTTCTCTGGGCCATATAGCCCAGCCAAAAATATCTAATTTTACCCAGTCATGACTCTACCCTTTGGCAAAGCCACAACTGAGTTAATGTTTTCCGCCCAAAAGGAAGAGAGGTGACAGTGTCAAAGGAATTACCGTGAGAAAATTTGGTAATCTCCAGTCTTACTTCTATAGCATTAGTATAAGTATAAGTATACTCTGGATGAGTCCATCTTTAGGAAAAGGAAGAACCCCACAATAATAAGCTTCCTTGCTAGTTCCATAACTATAAAATATCCATTAAAATTCCCCCACTGTATCATTGAATACTTGAACTTAACAATTTCAGCAAAATATTGCGATAACAATCATAATTACAGAGTTTTTCATAATAGTCAAAACAAAGCAGTGGCCTCTCATATCTTCACTGTGAATGTCATTCTCGTTCTCTTTTCAGATTATTGATGGGAAATAGTTAAAATTTTCATATATTCAACCAAATACAGCAAAACTATGCTTTGGACAATGGAGCAGAAGATCTTTTTGTGTGAAAACATATTAAGAAACTAAGTCTTTCAAGATTTGTCAAACAAGATATGAAAAGAAATTCAATTTCAATACATTTCTAAACAGAAGTCAGATGTTTAAGTTGATGAAGAACTTTGAAGCTCATGGCACTTGTAAAGATCATAGAGCAATGGGTTCCTTAATATCTCAGCCTCTGATAACAATCCAAACACGGTCGAAAAGTCAGTTAAAGAGTCAGTCAACTGAATGGTGGACATCTGAAGTCTATCCTCTAGAGATGCTTGTGATATTTTTGTTCATATTTGAGCCTAAATGATTTCAGATCCTAAAATTTAATCCTTTTACCTTTCTATAAATGTAATTTCCATTACTTTATCATATGTGGTCTTTGATTTGTGCCCTATCATTTTGTTCCAAAAATCATGAAACCCCCTGTATGAATATAGTTCATTATTTAAAGTAGTAAAAGGATACAAATTAATTTTTTTTTCTTTTTAATTTCATACTCTGGCTTCTCAGGCAGTGCCATGAAAATGGATCTACTTAGGTCTTCTGGTATATCACTACTATTATATTTCATTTATGATGTCTGTAATCTTGTCAACAGTGAAACCATCTAAGGCTGTCAGCATATCTGTTACAATTCTGTTACAATTCTGTCTTGTCCTGCTGCTGTCTAGTAACAATATTTTTGTTATTCTTGGAGAAAAACTGTCAAAAGTCACTTATAAAATATGCATATATTTGAATTCTAGTTCTGCATAAAAAGGTGTTAAGAAAATCTTGGGTATCATACGAACAACCAGGTCTTCATAATGCTTGAGACTGTTAAACTATTGTTAAACTAAAAAGACCTGTGAAAATTTCAGAGTTTTCCTTTCTTAATCTTCTGATGAATCTTAATTCTTAAGTTAAACATTGAGTAAGCACATGGCAACTTCTGCAACAGTAAAATACCTGTAGAAATTCTCCCTATCAAAACATTAAATATTTCAGCTTAACAACTTTAACAGTTTAATGCAATTACAATATTGTAAAATAAATATTGTAAAATGTAAATATCTTAATATTTTTTTATAAAATATATAAATATTTTAATATAAATATTGTATAATAAATATTGTTAAATGTAAATATTTTAATATTTTTATAAAAATTATATTTTAATATAAATACTGTAAAATAAATATTTTAAAGTGTAAATATTTTAATATTTTCATAAATAATATATTTTAATATAAATATTGTATAATAAATATTGTAAAATGTAAATATTTTAATATTTTTTATAAAAATATATTTTAATATAGATGTTTGTATAATAAATATTGTAAATAAAAATGGTCATTATTTTAAGAAGTAAATGGGTACAAATGAAAAAAATTTCAAATTTACAAATTTTTTCTTTTTCACTGAAACAGATGTTAAATAACTTTATTCTTTCTTTTTTTGGTTCATTTTCTCCATAAACCCAAGTAGCATCTCTGAGATGTGTTTTGTTTATAAAAACAGAATAGTCCATTATTTATGAGGTATTGACACGAGATGTTAAATACGTCTTTCTTTCTTTCATTTTCTTTCTCAAACCAAGCAATGGTTTTTCTCTTCTTTCCACATGATCAAAACGAAATAGTCCATTCTTTATGAGAGTGTAATAGTAGAGAAATGGATTGTGGCTCAGATTTAGTCAAGGGAAAGACAAGTTTAAATTCCAGTAGAGTAAATTACATTCACTTACATACTAATACCCTTGAGCAAGTTATGAAACCATCTCTTTTCTCCCAAGGTCTGTGTAAATAGCAGGATACAATGGGTTCTGTAGCCTTGGGTAGCAATTGGTCTAGGAGAAGGAAAACTCTGAATTCAAAACTGTATGTAACCCTAAAGAATAATATGCAGCTAAAAAAAAGATCATTTCCCATGTACACTATGATCCTGATGACGATTGATTCCTTTAATGGTTGTGCAAACTAATGAAAGGTGGGAACAATCACAGTTATAATAGAATGTCAACTCACTTGCATTATTATTTAATAAATGTTTCCTACTCAATATCTGTCTCTTCCCTCCAGTTATGGGTTAAATAATAGGACAAATTGGTTTCTATAGCCTTGGTTGACAACCAGTCTACCGTAGAAAGCAATGGCAACCTACTACAGGACAATCTTCTGCCCAGTCAGTCATGTCTTTTTTGAGATATGATCGCCCAAAGCGTGTATCACAGATGGCACTTAACTGACTGACAGTAGCACATCAAAGTTGGAAGTCTCTCATAAAATAACAAGACAAGAAGATGCCTTATTCACTAAACAACATTTTAATATCTCTTTTTAAAAAAGAACTGCAATTTCAACAGAACTATGAACTATACATGCAAAGAAGAAGCAACTATTATTACTAAACATAGTGTAAACCTACATTTAATGGGTTGTAAACAACAAAATCTATCTCTGGTCAAGACTGTTTCATTGTGTCCTAATTATGTGTCTAAAAGCTGAATTAAATACTGAAAATCTATTTATTACAATGGTTTTAGTTTAATATGGTTTCCATCTTGATGTTGTACAATAGAGCCGTCATACTAAAATTGTACAATTTAATAATTGGAGTAGATAGATCTTACTATCGCCCGGTTCACCTCCACCCACGTCTATTGAACAGGTTAAGAGGCGCATCCCTTGTTCCCTGTTTAGGGACGTAGTTTCCGGCTTTCTCTTTTTCAATCTTCTCACTTTGTTTTTTTTTTTCAATTGGAGTAGATAGATCTATCTATCGCCCAGTTCACACTCCACCCACATCTATTGAACAGGTTAAAAGGCTCATCCCTTGTTCCCTGTTTAGGATGTGATTTCCGGCTTTCTCTTTTCTAATCTTTTCACTATTATGTAGCCCCCTGCACATCAGTGGCATTACCGCCTTGCTCGGGGTGATATGATTAAAAAAAAAACAAAAAAAAATTATACACTAATTGTATGATCTGCAAAAATGTACAGTCTATTTGCAACTATTTTGAATTGATGAGATTTACGCAAGATTTGCAAGGCAAATCATTCACAGTGTACAGCTTTATTGTTTCTCTGCCAATCTCTGCCTTGTTTTCATTGAGGAACTGAAGCTAAAACCCATTTGTAAAGATGTTCTGCTTCCCTATTGTTTTAGTTTGGTGATTTATTTTAAATGTCATTATAATTCTCAATATATTTGTAGAACTAATCAGAGTTTGGAGGTGATACAAAAATTTGTCTGCAGTTGTGAATAGATCCAATTTTAATTAACAAAACACTTAACAAATAATCTGATTTGTTTGTCAGTCATCAGGAGAGCACATACAGATTAGCAACTGATTGTGTTCAAGACCCTGTATGTTAAATGTAAGCAGCCTTCCTTTGGTAATTAAAAAGAATGGCTTCTGGGTTCTGATATAAACTGTCTGTGATTCATATGCTGGTTATCTAATAGAAATCCTTCCGCCATTTTAGTCATTGTCCACATATTTACGTTTTGTCCACAGTTGAGCTCTGAAGAGTAAGAAGCACCAAACTGGTTAACTATTACTTTTCATATTTTGTGATTCACTACACTACAATGAATAATATTTCTTTTTTTCTTTTTGTTGCTTTTCTTCCTTATTTTAATATATTTATGTATATTAAATCAATACTCTTTTATAATGTCTGTTTTAGAGTTATAATGAAATTGTGTACACAACAAAAATTATATGAATTTTTATTTGTTTAACATTACTTTTTTAATGAATAATTGTATTTGAATGGAAATCAAAATGGAATGGAAATCTTTTATTTTTTATATATATCTTTTTATAGTCAATCAGTACTTTATAATTTCCACTGGCCTTATATATATATATATATATATATATATATATATATATATATATATATGAAAAATAAAACAGACCTTCAACTCAAAGATTGAATATCCATTAAAACAACTTCTACTCCAACAGTTTCTTTTCTCACACTTCCCGACCATGGAATTCCCTTCCACATGACTGCTTCCCCGACAGCTACAATCTCCAGGAGTTTAAATGTAAGGTCAATAGACACCTCCTAACACACTAACTTGCTTCCATTCTTTCAAACACTCTTCCCATCCACCCAACTCCCAGCCTCCATATCCATACCCATTTATCCCCCACCCCCCCCCTTCTGACATTTCCTATATCTAACCAGTCTTTCTCTTTACCTTCCCCTATGCAACCCGAAGCACAATAGTGGCAATGGAATGCCTTGCTTGGGGTGAAATGATTAAAAAAAAACAAAAAAAAAACAAATAAAAATTCAAATATGACAGCTAATGCCAGTTTTGTAAATTTCAGTATAATTTCATAATGTTGTCATCGGTGGAGTTCATTTACAATTCTGAGCAGATATTAATCATTCGATAAAATCTGGAGAGCGACTGTATAAAGATTAGATTGAACTTTGTTTATCATGAAATCTTTTGTGGGTTGATTAGTAAAGTCATGTCTGATCTTAAAATGGCATCTCCCTGGCGTTGGGAGTATGCAGGTTTGATTCCTGGATGCGTGGGTGGTATAATAGATAATGTTTGGGATTATTCATCAGAGAGCCGAACTCCCATTCCTGTTTCATTATATTCCCTTATTTATTTATTTTTTTATTCACTTTCCCCCAAGCAAGGCAGTTTTACTGCCACTGGTGTGCAGGGGGTTACATAGGAGAAAAGTGATGAAAAAGAAGAACAGGTTATAGGGAATGTCAGTAAGTGGGTAAGAGAAGGATGAGAATACTGGTGTGATGGGAGTGGAGTGGATGGAGTAAAGAGCATGAGAGGAAGGGATGCTTGAAATCCTTAGGAGATGACTATTGACCTTACATTTAAATTCCTGGAGATTATAGCTGTCGGGAAAACAAGTATACTGAAGGGAATTCCGCAGGCGTAAATTGCAAGAGAAGAAGCTGATAGAGTAGAAGTTGCAGTTACATTTTATTGGTTTCACTGTAAAAGGGTGTGACCTAGTTGCTAGTCAAGTAAATTGAGTAAATTCATGCATAGAGGGCACCAGTGAGTTAAGTTCATTGGAGCAGAAGCCATGAAAGTATTTGTAGAAGAGACACGGGGAAGCCACATTACGCCAATGAGAAAGTGATAGCAGCTAAGCTACCAAGTCAGAATCGATAACATTACAGATTCTGCATTGGATTTTGTCAAGAAACCTGAGGTGAATAGCAGAGGCACCCGATCAGATGTGGCAGCAGTATTCAATATCGGCGGATAGTAGATTTATATATGGGCAAAATAGATTAAGACAGCAAAAAACTTCCTGGCCCTATACAGTGAACCAACCTCTTTAGCAATGGATTTACCTATAGATTTGATATAGTCATTTCACTTGAGGTCTGCTGAGAGAGTTAGGCCAAGGAGGCACAGTGTTTTGCTTTCAAAAAGGTTGGCCTGATCCATGTTAATGGGGGTAAGAGTGATTGCCTGTGATGGTTAACAGATCATAGCTTTGTTTTGGAAGCATTAAAATTCACAAGCCATTTTTTACCCCAGTCCACCACAGATTGGAAGTCTTTTTCAAGCTCAGCAGCAAGGTTTGCTTTGTCAGCCTCAGCAGATTTTTAATTGAGGTGAGAGTAAACGGTGGTGTCATCAGCATATATACCTATTTGAAATCTGATTACATTGAAAAGATTGTTAATGAAGATCAGGAAAAGAGTAGGACCTAGAACAGAGCCTTGAGGGATATCTGCATTAGTATAGTAGTATCAGGAGGCATGTCTGTTCAATACTACCTTTATAGGACTGTGAGATGTTGAACCACCTTAGCATTGATAATGGCTTCTAACACATTGCGAAAAATCGGTAGGAGGCTGATAGGGTGATAATTAGCAGGGTCTGAATATTTTCCAATATTCTTAAATATAGGAACCATGGAGGAGGACTTCCAGCAGGTAGGAAAGCAAGTAGCAGATAGACAGTAGTTATAGAGTTTGAAGAGGACAGAGGATAGTTCAGGGGCACATTTCTTCAGGAGTATGATTGGGATTCTGTCACCTCTGCTCGCTTTATGGGGTTTAAGCTTTAAAATTGTATTAGAGACCAGCGTGGGGGTAATGTGGACATTTTTCAGTTGGACCTCAGTTCTAGGTGGGAAGTTGCGTACAGATACTCCAGACAAATCCAGTGTTGAGCTGGTGGAGAATCTGTCAGCAAAGCACTCAGCCTTTTCTGCTGAAGAAGTGAGGACCTCAAAATCATTGATTGAAGTGGGTTTAAGGGTTTACTGTTATTTAGTACACTTTTACAGAGCTGCCAGTAGTCTTTGGAGCTGAACTTATGGCATGCTATGCGCTACTTCATTCTGGCAGCAAACAGCAGCTTAGCTTCATTAAGGATCTTCTTGCACTCATTACGAGCAGAAGCAAAAAAGCACCTGTTATGGTCCAATGCGTGACTCCTATAAAGCCAGAAAAAGTGATTCCAGTGGGCAATGGTAGTCAAGCAAGTAGGGGAGAACCAGGTGAACAAATGGGATTTAAGTCGCAACTTCCTGGCTGGGATGAAAGCATCAATGCCACTCTTCAACGGGAAGACTAAAACTTTGTTCCAAGGAATGTCACACATGAAATTGTGGAATAAGTCCCAGTCTGCTCTTTGGTAGCAGTTAGATATTCTGTTAGTCTGAGGTTCTTGGGTGGAGTGGTAGTGGAAGGAGATGTTAATGAAAAGCACCACATGGTCAGAGTTTCCAAGAGGACAGAGCTACTTGACATTGCAAGAGTCTGGAATGAAAGTAAAACAGAGGTCTAGCAGTAAATCAGTTCCATGAGGGTTATTAGAGAACGGCATATCCCGTTGAATACACCAGTTCTCATTCGGTCACCGAAGTTAAGCAATGTTGAGCCTGGTCAGTACTTAGATGGGTGACCACTTGGGAATACCAGGTGCTATAAGCGTTCAGTGATGGATGTGTGTTGTGGTGCAGTGTATATCGGCTTAAAAAGAGAAATTGGTGAGCTGAGTTTGAATTCCAGTTGAGTACCTTGCATTCACTTCAGCACTGGTACCCTTGGGAAAGGTATTAATCTGTCACTTCCCTCCAGCTTTGGGTTAAATAACAGGATGGGGCCTGGAGGCAATTCATCCAGTGTTGGTGTCACAACAAAAACACCCTTGGTAGCCCTGGCGAAGCATCAAGTATTCAGCTATTATTAAGATTATGAATTTTGCTGCAAAACTGCGCCAAGGTTCCAAATGCACAGGGAATACTGGAGGGGTGTAGTGAGTTCTATCTCGGCCAATGGCTGCAAGACAACGATTAGAGAAATGCGTGTGGAAACCCACCACTTGTGTAAGGGACTGAGTGATTGAAAAATTCATGGTGTGGACACCAGCAAGATAAGTGACAGAGTTTTCCAGCCACTTGATGTGGTGGGCGTTAAAGTCACCAAACACAAATATATGGTTGATTGGTTGGGTTTTATGGCATATCGACCTCTGTGGGTCATTTAATGCCAAATTATTTGTTGTATCCCATCATTTTTGGTCCATTATCCCAAGATTATTTCTTTGAAACGTTCGTTGGATCAAATCAGTATTTCTTAAATTATCCATTGGTTTGGGTCAAGTTACTTTAAAACATTCATTGCATTAAGTCTTGCTCTTTGCATCATATATATCTTTGGGTTTGGTTAGTGTTATATTTTCTTGTATACATTTACTTTTTTCAGAAAGGCTATAATAGTATTAGGGTTTGTTTTTGCAAATAGTTCTTTCAGACTGTTGGCATTGTAGTATGTCTGGCAGATATGGGAAAGATCACCACAATCCAGTAAAAAGTGCTTCACAGTATAGGACTCCTGGTATGCCGCACACAAATATATGAGTATACGAATGAGAAGAAATGGCCTTATCAATATTATTCAAGACACTGTCAAGTATGCAACAGTGAGGAGCTGAGAGGGAGCAGTAGAAAAAGAAAAGATAGCTAACTGAGCTTAGTAGGGAGAAATGGAAACACATGTAAAATGGGATTCAAGCGAGATCAGCCTAGCTAGAGGGAGATGTTCACTGGCATAAACACCAAGCCCATACATATGGACATTGGACTCCTTCCTGAAGAGGGAAAGTAACCAGGGATGTAGAAATCAGAAGAGGGGATAAAACCCTTGAGTAAAGTGAAAATCCATCTCTTCTCTCCTTCCCCAGTTATGGATTAATTAGAAAGACCTCTATCACAAAATCATTATTATTCCCCACCAAAAAAAAGGCAATTTTTAATTTTTAAAAAAATATTTTCTGACTTTAAATAACCTGTGAAGTGTTAATATGCAGTAATAAATGAATCAATCAATTATTAAATATTCCTAAAGTTTAAATTTATATATAGTTTGTTCTTTATCAATTCACATTTCATTTCTCTTTTCAGGTAGATGTCGAAAGTGCTTATTATCAATCCCTGAATTTTAAAGAAAATGAATTTTTAAAGAAATGACAATGCTGTAAGAAAAAAGGTTATATCTATCCCAGTTGATAGAGACCAAATCGGAAACTCAGGCCCAACAAAATTACAGTAAAAAAAAACCGAAGTCATGTTAGCATCTGATCCAAACACAAAAAATTTATAGAAAAAAAAGGATCTTGCTGAAAACAAAAATTAAACATTTTCTGAAGGTGCTGCATGCAAACAATGGAGCCAATTTGAAATTATTCTGATCTGTTAATTTCTTTACTGCCACTGGTGCATGGGTGTGTGTGTGGGGGAGTTACAGAGAGAGAAAAAACAGGGTACAAGTGATGCCGAAAAAGGATGGGCGGTTGATCAGATTTACTGAGGTAAAAGATGTCAGTTGACATTGCATTTAAACTTTTGGAGATTGTAGCTATCAGGGAAGCAAGTATATGGAAGGAAGTTCCAAAAACGGGAAGTGCGGGAAAAGAAGCTATTGGAGTAAAAGTCACAGTTCAGTCAGTTAAAGTGCCATACGTGATACACGCTTAGGCGATCATGTCTCGAAAGAGACATGACTGACTGGGCAGAAGATTATCCCGCAGTAGGTTGTCATTGCTTTCTGCGATAGACTGGTTGCTGACCAAGGCTATAGAACCCAATCTGTCCTGCTATTTAACCCATAACTGGAAAGAAGAGACAGATGAATACTTTTCCCGAGTGTATTTGCGCGTAAGTGAATACGATGGATTCAACTGGAATTTGAACTCGGCTCCTCGGTTTCTCGTTCCGAGCTGATATCCACTGTACCACACACAACGCACATCCAAAACCCACAGTTACATTTGACTATTTTGAGGGTAAAAGTGTGGGACATTCATGCCAATCTATTAGGATGAGTAAATTCATATGGTCGGAGCACCAGGGAAAGAAGGTTGTCAGAACAGAAGACGTGAAAATATTTGTAGAAAAGACAGAGGGAAGCCACATCCCATTGACGAGAAATAACTGAAAACAAGTTACTAATATTTTTTAATAAACCCTGTAGATTTTTTTTAATCATTTCACTTCAAGCAAGGTATGATCACCACTTATTAGCAGGGAGTTACAGTGAAAAAAAAAAGGAGGTACTGAAAAATAGATGAAAGATGAATGAGATTTAAAAAGAGAGAAAATGGCAGTTGACATTGCATTTCAGTTTTTGGAGATTGTAGCTAAGAGAGTTCCACAGGTGAGAAGTGCGAGAAAAGAAACTGTTTGTATAGAATTGACAGTTAACTTCATTTTTTTTCAATTACTATGAATTGTTAAAATTGTACTGACTATAATTTATGGACACACTGTATAATGAAGGGATCAATAAGAGCAGCCTTACACACTATGTATACGTGAGTATAGTGTGAATTTTAATAAGTTTTTATGCAAAATCAAATATTGGTCATACCATACAGAGGTAATTCTTTTAAAGAGGTTCAAAATCAGCCATTTCAGATGACTGATGATAGAAAATTCTAAGTTTTTCTGGAAGAGTTAAAATTCATGTGAAAAACTCCCGGGGTCACACTATACAGGAAACCAATTTACACACATATACTGTTGTTATTCACAGAATTTTTTATGTTCATTACTTTGAATTAAGTGCATTAACAAAAACAGAGATAAAGAAATGTATTATGTTGGTACTAAGATTGTTATATGACTGTATTAAGACTAATATCCTTATCTAATCCAAATATATAGAAGTATTGTATGGTATTAATAGAGTATTAATTAAATCAACTCTTCACTTTTACAAAAAGTCAAGACATGGTTTTTCCAAATAGAAAAAGGATTGACCAGATTTCTTGCATGTAATCTTGTAAGTAGGTGTTAAAATGATTTTTGACCAATTTGGCCATCAATTCAAAAGGACTATATAAATGACCTGGCTGTCAGTCAAGAGTGGCAGATGGGAGCCAACTAAAGAACTAAAACTTCAAATCAACTGGAGATAAGGTCAGGTCACACCTTGTTCTCTTTCTCCTTATCTCTTTCAACAATTACTACTACAAACATTTGGTACAAACTCTACCCTTAACCTCTTAATCATGTTTATAATTGCAAATTAACTTTTACAACTTGTGTTGTTCTTTCCTTTTAATAAATTTCTATTTTAAAATGCAAAATGTACATATTATTATTACACTATTCCAAATATTCCAACTTGCCAACAACCAACCTTCTGATGAAAATCTTCTGATAATAATTCTGCAAAAAACTTGTAAGCTGTAGGGAGTTCGGTTAAGTTTGACACAAGGTCAAATCAAAAAATGTCAACCTGCTCCCCTAAGCTACACTGGTGACTCTCTACATTCATGGAACATGCACCCCCACGCTACAATATAATGAGGGATATTTTAGTGAAAAATGAATATTTTTTGTGTAAAAATAACAGTTTATTTTTCATCTTTAGGCAAGATATTGTATGAATGAAGTACAAGACAAAAGTTCTGAGAGCTTAAGGCAAAATATTGCTTCCCTCAGCAAAGAAAATAAAAAATGAAATTTTCTGCTTTACAATGTATAAAACTGATTAACCCAGTTCTTAGGTAGACAGATATCTTCAAATATTCCATAATTTCGAGCAAGCTTGTTGCCAGAGGCGAGGCTGCCTCCATAAAACCTCCACCAGGCAAAAGTGATTTGAACTTATTTCATCATACAATTTTTAATCGCAGCCTCTTAACTCAAAATATTCTAGGCAAGGACCTGCTTTTAAATATTATTCAGAAGAGCTGGTGAGGTTAAGGCTACTTGGATCAACAAGCAACTGATTTTATTTCCTGGAGGGCACAACAGCCACAATATTTGATAATAACAACAAAGATGAGGATAATAGTCTACATGTAAATAATGATAACATCATCTAGAAATTCAAACAGATGTCATATACAAGTTCAATTTGCTTAACACTAATGCATTAAGGAAAGATATGAATATGTTTCTCTCTGAAGTCTGTGTGTCTGCTCCAAAAATCCCTGGAAAACAGTAAGATATAGCAAAAGTATTTTTATTTTGGACAGGCTTTTACTCCAAAATGTATTTCATCACACACACACACACATATATATATATATATATATATATATATATATAGAGAGAGAGAGAGAGAGAGAGAGATTGATTTATAGTTAGTTTAGACCAGTACACATTTGTATTAAAAAGTGTTCGACAATTATATTGTAGAACTTTTCAAATTTTTCCATTTTCGCTACCCAGGTTTCTACCATGAGTGGTGTCTTCAGGCGATTTTTAATAACGTTATTAAAAATAAAATTAAAAAATTATTAAAAATAACATTATTAAAAAATGGCCTGAAGACACCACTCATGGAAGAAACCTGGGTAGCAGAATAACTCATTTACAAATGGAAAAAAAAAAATATATATATATATATATATATATATAGTGTTAAATTGTAATGATACTTAGTGTGAAAATCGGTGTTTTTTTCAATGAGAGAAAAGCATTTTAGACAAGCAGATTTTTTGTAATAAAGTGCTAGATATCAAGTTAGGGATAGAGCATTAACAGTATTAATGCAGAGTAGTTTGTCCTTTAGCTGAGCAGTGATATTTCAGGGTATGACTGAAAGAACTCTGCTCAGCTCAGTGACAAACTTCTCCATATTAATTATATATGTGTGAATAGAATGCAAAGAACAGGTCGGAAAAAAATGTCATTAAGCTGATATGTTTCACTTTAATAAGCTTCCTTAGAGATTTTTTAAAGACAAGCTTCCCTGAGGAACCTACCTGGTGTTTACTTATTCTATACATCTTGTCAAATTTTGTTCCATATTTTCAGCTCAAATATATATATATATATATATATATATATATATATATATATATATATATATATTTTCATTAAATATGATGGACAAGGAAAGTTTCAACCAAATGGAGAAATTTAAGAACACTGGAAAAATTAAATAAAATTTTATTTTTCCATTATCTTTAATGAAAGATGTTCAAAAAGTTTGCTACCCAAATACAAATTTATATAAGACTCTGACACATTGATACTCTGTTATCATTTATTAAGTTTATCAAAGGTATTTTTATTTTTGACAGACTTTGAATTGAAAACTTATTTCATTTCTAAAAAATATGACCCTGTTATATTAATAATATTACTTTTTTCAGTGTGTTATTTCATCACCACTATGAGCTACTAGCAGTATAGCCTGGCATTGCTCGGGTGTAATGAAAGCTTTAAAACTAATCCATGGTCCTGGAGCTCAGACTCAGCCTCAAGAATATTTGAAATAATAAAATAATTGCGACAATTTACCAATCGCACCTAATAAAATAATTGCGACAATTTACCAATCGCATATATATATATATATCTAGCAGTATAGTCCGGCATTGCTCGGGTGTAATGAAAGCTTTAAAACTAATCCATGGTTCTGGAGCTCAGACTCTTTGGACGTTGGCACGAAAGACTAAAAACCAATAGTTCTTTCCAGTTAAAGCAAAACCGTAGGTTGAAAGAAAAATGAATGGATGTAAGTCAAATTTTGGTTTCTTGTTATCAATATCAAATAAGTTTTTTTCATTATAAACTGAATTTTGAAGGCTAAATAAGTCCTCTGAGTAAATGGTATCATAGCTGAGACTAAGAACTACAATTATACCTACTTAGAGCCAAACCCGAAGCAAAAACTAAAATAAAAGGGCTGAAAAAATACAGACACACAAACATCTTGCCTGATATATATATTATCGATTTTCTGCACTATTGTAAGAACTGCAACCTTGAAACAACTGAATATTGTTTCTTATGTCTTTGTCTATGAGTGTATTAAATTTGATTAAAATCGAACCACTCCTTCTATAATCCGATTTTTTTGATTATCGATTTTTGATATTTATCAGGGGTATCTTGACACAAAACCTAGCTAAGAACACTCACAGATGCTTATAGTACAACTGTGTAAATTTTCAAGAAAATCGGTTCAGCAGTTTCGGAGTCTATAGGTAACGGACACACACACTCACACAGACAAATTTCCATTTATAAATAAGTTTAGATTTAGATAAGTCAATCAATTAAGGTAAAACAAAGTTGAAATGACTGAAAACTCTCTTTAGAATCAGTTTGTCATCCCTTTTCTCTGATCATATAAGATTGTACATTTTATAGTGCATTTCAGAGTATGATTTGGAAAACTTGCAAAAGGGAATTTGCATTCCCCATGAAAATTTGTTTGAGAACTGAACACATTCCACCAAATGCAACCAGGAATGACAATGTTTCATTTCGCATTGCATTGTTATAAGTGATAAAAATGGGTTTTGCATGTGATCAGAAAATGGAAAAGACAAAATTTCCACAAAATTAAAAACCAGTGCCAACACTAAGACCTGGACTCCATTTACAGAAATCCTTATTTTGTGTCTGATAGAATACGAGACGTGTTGTACATTAAGATATACTGGAACATAAAATGTTCATCACTGGAGATGTATACTGCCATGATCTAATGATTGAAGCAATATGTTGAAAGTTTCCTGCTTTTGTAAAAAAAAAGCTGTTTGTTTATACTTCTGAGATGAGGTAATATTGAAATTATTTATTTTGTTCGGATGGTTGTCCTCATTTTTATTGCTATATTAATGATGTTTCAGTCGATGTATGGCTGACCACATATGGAGGGAGAAAAGGGATCATTGTTCCCTATTAGATGAAGTTGAAATAATTGATAGAGAATACCACTTGAAAGTATGTAAACTTAAGGAATCAGCACATATGCTAGACAACAGAAATCTCACAAACCAGTCAAGTATAGAAATAAATACAATGTTAGAATCAGTAATACAAAGTGCTACAAAAAACCCATTAGCTTTAAAGATTGCATGATGAGCTCTAGTAAAAATTGATACTAAGACATTAGATTTATAAGTCCCAAAAAATTCATATACATGGCTCAGTAGATGAAAGTGTTGGTTAGTACCAGTGACTTAATCCAAAGAGTTGTGAATTCAATACCTAATTACAGCAGAAGTGAACAAATAACTTAGATTATTAAGGTAAGGATGTGCATTTTGGTGCAGTGAATATCGGCTCAGAGTGACAAATTGGGGAGCTAAGTTTGAACTCCAGTTCCAATTCTTTGCATTCACTTATGCACTAATACCCTTGGGAAAGATATTAATCTGTCTCTTCCCTTCAGTTATGGGTTAAATAATAGGACAGGCTGAGTTCTATAGCCTTGACTGGCAACCAGTCTACTGCAGAAATAATAATCTTTTATCCAATCAGTCATGTCTCTTTCAAGACATGATCGCCCAAAGCGTGTATCACATATGGCACTTAACTGACTGACTGTTAAGTTAACAGGAGATAATAGAATGATATACCTCAGGGATCAAAAAAAAAAGGGTTCGGTTTGAAATTCTTAGCACCTGAAAAAGGCTGGAGCATACAACAGCTGAAATGTCGCAAACATGGTGATCAAGATGAAGATAACAGTCCAAACAATGTAAATCATGTAAGAAAAGACGTTATTTTTCAGTATGACAATCTAAAGACACACCTTGCAAACTCACTTCCTCGCAAAAAATGAGGATTATGAAGATAACAGTTTGTTCATCATCTTACATAACCACCAGATTGAGCAACAGAACATTTAGAAATAAAAAAGTTGCAAACAATTTTCCCACATTTTTTTTTTCAGGTAAAACAGTTTTTTTTTATGTAGAAAATAAAATCTATATTCTTGTTGGACTGTAATAATTGGAAAATCTATTTTGTTATTATGTTATAGTCATTGGAAAATCTATTTCAATAAACTTAATTTCAATTTGTTTTTACAGCTTTTCTGATAAAGCATAATTTTTCCCCACCAATGGGACAGTGGACGTGAGATCCTCATGTATCCATACAAGGAAAGCATCTAAGCAAGTAGACAAATAAAAATTTAGCCTATATTTAATTTTTTTTTTTTTTAATCATATCACCCCGAGCAAGGCGGTAAAGCCACTGATGTGCAGGGGGCTACATACGAGTGAAAAGATTGGAAAAGTGAAAGCCAAAAACCACATACTAAACAGGGAACAAGGGATGAACCTCTTCACCTGTTCAATAGACGTGGTGGAGTGTGAACAGGGCGATAGTTTAGTCTATCTACTCCAATTGAAAAAAAAAAAAAAAGTAAGATTGGAAAAAAGAAAAGAACCGGAAACCGCATCTAAACAGGAAACAAGGGATTTGAATTTAATTTGATTCATGTTTCATCTGTTTTCACATATTGAAAATAGCTTCTTTTCTTACACTTTATAATACCAGGCCCTATAGCCCCGCCCCTCACTTGAGTCTTAAGGGTTGTCCTCAAGCATCGCCAAACTTCGCCAAAATTCTGCATGTCACTACTTTTCTCCCTTATATATTAGAATGCATCAACAGAATTTCACTTTTGACAGATATCACAGCTTATTTCAGGTAAACAGATGAAGAAAAAACAGGAATCTGCTATAATTATTACCTCCACCTTAAGGTGGAAATATTGTTTTGGTTACATTTGTCTGTCTGTCCGTGATCAAGATATCTCAAGACCCGCTCAATAGATTCAAATGAAACTTCAAGGGATGACTGGCCTCATGACTGACATGAACTGATTAGATTTGGGACTTTTTTTTTTAATCGTATCACCCCGAGCAATGCAGTAATGCCAATGATGTGCAGGGGGCTACATAAGAGTAAAAAATCTTAGCAGAAGAGTAAAGAGAAAGACGACCCAGTTAAGGATGGGAATACAGGTGTGATGACAGTTGCAAAGGTGGAGAGAAAGGAAAAGATAAACAGGATGGTGTAGAAAGAACTGGAGTTAAATACTTAAGAGATGGGTATTGACACTGTGTTTAAATTCCTGGAGGTTGTAGCTGTCAGGAAAGCAAGAATATGGAAGCAAGTTCCACAGGTAGGAAGTGCAAGAAAAGAAGCTGATAGAGTAGAATAGTCATCTGCATTTGGTTGATCTAACTGTGAATGGGTGGGACCTAGTTGCCAGTCTGGTTGCAAAAGTAAACACCTGCTGCATGGACACCAGTGACTTAAGTTTGTTGGAGCAGAAGCCATGAAAGTATTTATAAAACAGACAGACATTGGTGAGAAAGTTGCTGGAGTCGAGCAGTCAAGTCGGAGAGGTTGCCTGTGATGACTGACAAACAACAGCCCAATCTAATATGAAATTAAATTTCTGGGTTTTTACTAATATTTTCTCATAAGTTTCACATGCCAAATGCTGAATTACCTCCCCTAGATTGCTTACATCATTACATTTTCTGAATGCACTATTTTTTCAGTTAAAATAATATCAATACATATTGATTTAATATTTATTAAAATGAGTCAAAATACAACTCTGGGATATTAAAAAGTAAAATAAACTCTTCCATAATTTTTGCAACCAAATTTTTAATTTCACTTTACATTTTTCATTCTTTTCTGTAATTTCACTCTTGAGAATAGTAAAGTTCATTGCAGTTATTCTCATTTTAATAATCATCTTTACCGAATTGCTGAGATGTTGGTATTGTCTTGAAAAAGGTTTGTGGTCTTTGACTGCTTGTTACTTTTATTATTATTGTTGTTACTATAATAGTCCTTTCTATTATTATAAAGAACATTCTGTGTGTGTGTGTGTGTGTGAGTGTGTATATATATATATATATATATATATATATATATATGTATGTATATGGATGACTAATATATTATACTCTCATTATGATTCAGCTTTCTAGAGAAAAAAATTTTAAAAATAGTTTCCACTTCTGCGAAATATGTATTACTCTTCAGGAATGAACTGAGTTCTTTCAGTGACTGGCATGTGTACACACTGCTTATATACAACATGTTAAAATTTCTTTTCTCTGATTCCATGTGCCTATGGTTTAGGGGGTAGTGACTCCAACTGACACGAAATCGATCAAGTTTCAATCCCGGCCAGAAGCAAGTGGATGTGTCTAACCACACTGATGAGCTGTGATACAGCAAAAAAAGGCTTGAATGTGGATGACATATATATATATCATGTGGATGACTTATATCTATATATATATATATATATATATACAAGGACTTAATTAAAAAAAAAACTCACAAAAAATACAGGAAAATAAACAATGAGCACAAAAACCACATAGATAGAATAAATCAGGATGATAAACTAATTACAGACAAACTGAAAATAAGTGACCGAGTCCCCAAAATAAGTGACCGAGTCCCCAAAATAAGTGACCGAGTCCCCAAAATAGCAACGAAAGAAGCATATGTACTTCTGAAGGACCACAAACCTGATTTTTACAGCAAATTACCTGCAAGGATAATAAAGCCCACTAAATCCGAAATAGGTAGGATAAGTAAAACAATATTAGAGAGGGTCAACCAGCAGATAAAAAATAAAGTTAAACTAACGCAGTGGAAAGGTACGGTGGACGTAATTGAGTGGTTCAAAAAAATTGGGGGAAAAAATAAGGCCACTTTTTTACAGTTTGACATTGTGGATTTCTACCCATCAATTTTGGAGAACCTATTCAGTCTTGCACTGGAATTCGTGGAGTTCTATTCAGACATCACAGAAGATGAAGTCAAAATTATCCTGAACTGCAGGAAATCAGTTATAATCCACGACAACGAACAGTGGACCAAGAACTCAAAAGAGAACTTTGATTTATCTATGGGAGCCCCGGATTCCGCAGAGGCCTCGGATCTGATTGGATTATTCCTACTGTACAACTTAACTGCACATAAGGAAATCGAAACGGACAAAATAGGACTATATAGGGATGACAAACTAATGATAATTGATAAATCTATTGGAGGTAAGGTTGATAAAACTAGAAAACTAATCCATAGAGTCTTCATATCTTTTGGCCTTAACGTAGTGATTAATCACAATATCAAACAATTAGACTTCCTAGACATAACATTAGACCTAGTATCGAACACATTCCAACCTTACATGAAAAACAACGCCAACCCAGTATATATAAACCCCAACTCTCATCACCCACCATCCATAATTAAGCACATCTCATCATCGGTAGAATATTGCATTAACACACACTCATCCAGTAAAGAAATATTTGATCAAGTACAAGGTAATTTATAATAAAATCCTTAAGGAAAGCGGGTATAAATCATCAAAAATCAGCTTTGTAGAAGAATTCAAAAGTCCAAAAAGCAAGAATAGAAACAGAAAAATAATATGGTATAACCCTCCCTTCAATTAACTTCAAGCTGGGGCATAAATTTCTTAAATTAATAAAAAAGCACTTTCCCAAAAATAACCCTCTGAGCAAAATCTTCAATAAAAATACCATAAAATTATGTTATAGCTGTTCCAATAATCTAGAAAAAATAATAAAAATGCATAACACCAAAATATTAAAACTACACAGCAAAATTAAATCCAACACTAATACAAGTCCATCCAGTGACAACAACCTCTGTAACTGTAGAAACCTCAATCAATGCCCTATGACCAATAAATGTCTGACAAAATCTCTGATATATATGTGTTTGATCTCATCCATAGAAAATCCTAAAGAGGTAAAAATATATATTGGGAATACCATGAACGTATTTAAAAAGCGCTTTTACAATCACTTCTCATCCTTCAATAACAAAGAAAAACAAAACATGACGTCTCTCTTCAAATACTTTTGGAAATTAAAAAACAAAAATAAAACACCTAAGGTTAAATGGAAAATCCTCAAACAAGCAAGAACAGCAAAATCTATAAAAGAACCATGTTTTCTCTGCCTTCAAGAAAAAATAGAGATCCTTAAATATATAAATAGTAACAAGCTTTTAAACCAGAGGCATGAAACCACAGTAAACTGTAAACACATTAGGGACCTAACACTACAATCATGCTAGGAAATACTAGGAGTTTGACTAGATATTCTTGTTATAAGACAAAAAATGCTACAGAAAAATCGATCTAATAAACCCTTAAAGTAAGGTCTAATACCCACAAAAACATCTAAATAAATAAAATATAAAATTAAAAGAAATACCTGACAAATTTTAAACTCTAGAAGACACATTCTCTTCATTATCAATAACCCCAACCAACCTCCCACAACAACAATGAACCAAATATAGGGAGCAGATGAATTCAGTTTTGCTTTTACCTCCCGAAGAGATGTTGGGCACCCAACGTTGAAACAAACATATGATTGTTGAGGACATATATTAAAAAATAATGTACATGTTCTAAAACATAATTTATAGATAGATAGATAGATAGATAGATATAAAATACTACAAAGTTAGGACCCCTTAGAAATGATAAACCTTCATAACATCAACACCATTTTTCGTGATTTCCTAACTTTAAAATTAAAGTTGAATTTACAAAATTAGATTAATTTTAAAAAATGAGTTTAAATATAAAAAAAGTGTATAGTTGTACAATTAAATAGGAAAGATAGGTCCAATAAATGTAAACTACTATTACCACTTCATCACATCTTATCCTATTCTTCCCCACCCTGACACTTTTTTTACTTTCCCTTTCACTAAACCCAAAGAAAAAAATCCAGTCACTAGGCCATAAAAGGCCATATACAATCTTAATGTTAAATCTGTCTTCAAAATTCCTAACAAGTTCATTAATCAACTCTATTCCCCACACACTCCTTCTTTTCAAAATTCTAACAGACAATTTACAAGACTTATTCCAGTTTTTACTAACCCCATCTACATCCCACACACAACTTGCCAAATATAAGAAAAGCGACTTTCCATTCCTTTCCACACCACCTGAGGAGACATTGTCATTTCAATGTCAAAACAAAATGTACACGTTGTAGTGGAAAAATTTGTACAAATTCTAAACTATAATTTATAATATATATATATATATATATATATATATATATATATATATATATATATATATACTAGCAGTATAGCCCGGCGTTGCTTGTGTGTAATGAAAGCTTTAAAACTAAGCCGAAAAGACTAAGAATATTTGTGTGAAGTTTGGTGAGAATCGGATAAAAATTGTGGATTTGTATAAAGGACATACAGACAGATAAACAGACACACACACAAACATCTTACCTTTTATATATATATATATATATATATATTGTCAATTTTCTGCACTATTGTAAGAACTGCAACCTTGAAACTTCTGAATATCGTTTTTTATGTCTTTGTCTATGAGTGCATCAAATTTGATTAAAATCGGACCACTCCTTCTATAACCTGATTTTTTTTATTATCGATTTTCAATATTTATTGGGGGTACCTTGACACAAAACCTAGCTAAGAAAACTCGCAGATGCTTATAATACAACTGTGTAAATTTTCAGGAAAATTGGTTCAGCCGTTTCGGAGTCTATAGGCAAATGTGTCATTCGATAAAAAATAATGTTCACACAAATCATTTCAAATTGTTGGTTGTTTATAACCAAGATTCGTTAATCATTGTTAATTTCCATAACATGTTTACATTTGTTGACATTACAATACATTTCAGAGCAGATATGGTTATTGCGATAGATCGAAAACTGTTATATAGGCTTGATTAAAACCTCATTTAGACTAATGGTCATTCGTGGTCGAGAGGTCTAAGACTTGCCAGATCATATGGTAGGTTCCCCTATGTGGATAGGGGTCGCAAGTTCGAATCCTGCCGAATGACACACATTTTCATAATAAAAATTTATCGTAAATAATCAGGCCGGTAGATATAAATATATAATACTGTTTAATTAAAAACAGAATATCTACTTAAATATGAGTATTGATAAAAAATAATGTTCAAACATACATATATATATATATATATATATATATATATTACCTGCATCATATATATGTATTTCCCTCTTGTCTTGCTCAGGGGTTTTGTATTTTTTTCCTTATGTCTTAATATAAGATACTCAATAGCAGGTATATCAATATATATGTTGCCGCTATTTTAGATGATGTATTGATATAAATATTTTTCTGTCATTTTTTATTACAATAATAATGATGATAATATTGAGCTCAATAAAATGTATTCTTTTTTTTGTGTCAGATCTTTAATTCAAAACTTTTCTTGTGTAAATATTTGAACACTATGACTTCCTTACATTATTAGTATCATATATTTTATCATCATTAATCTTACTTAGTTGTAACATTTCTTTCAGATGAGATAACAGTGAATAGATGTACCTAGATGTTTGCAATTTTGAATTTGATTTCAAAGCTTTCAAAATTCAGCAAGTAGAAGGAAATGAAAAAATATCCGATTGTACTGCTGAAAACCATGCAAAACATCAAAGCAGAACCGTCTGCTCATCAGTTTTCACTTATCTTATTTTAAAACTCCAGGTAGTGATTCACCAGAAGCAGTTGAAAGTAAGGATTATTGAAAGGTAACATATGTATTATGTAAGTTTCAAAACAATCGGCAAAAAAGGCTCAGTGGCAAACTGGCCAAAGTGTAAGCTAGTCTGATGGAGTAAGCCTCCGATATCAAATAAAAATGCAATAATTAAATAAATACAAACAACTCTTTTAATAATAAAAAGCAATAAGAACTTTATAAAATCATCTTAATAATAATAATCAAGCCCAATATAAGAAGACATTTTCAAAAACTAAAGATCATGAAAACAAAATTAAGAAATTCATAATTTAAAAAGAATTTGGAATCTAATGTGTTGCTATAAAATGAAAAAGATTTGTAAGATGCAAAAACAATCATTGGCAGATTTTATACAATGTTCTATTCTACTTTTCAATTAGTGATTAATGTGTAAATTTTACAGTAAACTATTTAAATATATCAATCAATTAAAATTTAAAAAATAAATAGAAAGCTTGATTATAACATCTCCTATTTCCATTTAGTATCTACTGTAAGCAATAAGTACAGTTCATATAAAAGTGGGCTCCTTATAGTAAATAAAAATGAAATAAAGTAACAAACTGTGGTGAAATAGGACCAAGGATTTCTAATCTATCTGTAGCTTAGTGGCCATGATGTCTTACCGCTTGCTTGGAAACCCCCATTTGAAATTTGGCTAAAATGCATGCATGGTTCTAATGCTTTTAAAACTGTTGTTAATTTGCATAAATGGTCAATAACCATAATAAAAGGTGATCTACACAGGTGAGCAGACAGAAAAATCTAGAGAACTGAACCTGTGCTAGTTATAAACATCAACTACGCAAACACAGACAACTCTTTTAATAATAAAATGCAATAAGAACTTTATGAAGACATCTTCACACTAATCAGTTACTCAAGTCCAATGTAAGAAGACATTTTCAAAATCAAAGATCATGAAGACAATGTTAAGAAATTCATTATTTAATGAAAATTTGGAATCCTTCATGTTGCTATCTATTGAAAAGAAGCTGTTAGATGAATTTAATGCAGAAACAATTATTGGCAGATTTGCACAATCATTTTGTGAACACAAATAATTGCTCTTAATATTGTGGACTGTATGAAATGCTCTATTCTGATTTTGAAACTATTTTAAAATATCAATCAAGTACTTAAAATTAAAAATAAATTCAATTATAGCATATAATGAGATGAGAACGAGAAATTGGAGGGCTCTGTTCAGATTTCAGTTGAATTCATTGCCTTCACTTATACACAAACTAGCAGTATAGCCCAGCATTGCTTGGGTGTAATGAAAGCTTTAAAACTAATTCATGGTCCTGGAGCTTAGACTCAGCCTAAAGAATATTTGAAATAATAAAATAATTGCGACAATTTACCAATCGCATCTAATAAAATAATTGCGACAATTTACCAATCGCACATATATATATGCTAGCAGTATAGCCCAGCATTGCTTGGGTGTAATGAAAGCTTTAAAACTAATCCATGGTTCTGGAGCTTAGACTCTTTGGACGTTGGAATGAAAGACTAAAAAGCAATAATTGTTTCCAGTTAAAGCTAAACCGTAGACTGAAAGAAAAATGAATGGATGTAAGTCAAATTTTGATTTCCTGGTATCGATATCTTCTGCAAGTATATATATCTTTTTCACAACATAATTTTTTATAAATTTTTATAAAAACTTTTAAAATAATTTTAGAAAATTTTTAAAAAAATTAAATTTTATTTCATTATTTTTTTTTATTTTTTATTTTTTTTTATTTTTTATTTAAATCTAGATTTGTCATTAATTAGATTAACTTAATTAA